>JAEPBF010000102.1:0-222333 GCA_019739055.1 Passiflora organensis
CCTCTTTCTCCTACACGTAGTGATATGGCTGGCTCACGCCACTACACTACCCAGTTAGCGCAATGACTTTTACTCTCCACCTACCCACCATTATTGATCAGTATTGTGCTGATCACAATACCTCTCACCGCCTCACCTATCTTCGCTCCGTACCGTCGCTTCGTCGGGGGGGGATATGGCAACATTACCTTCAAGAACTCACTTATTACGAAGTTCACACTGACTTCTTTGTTTGGTGGTCATCACGACAATCTCAATACAACACAATGGAAACAAATGAACTTAATACTACGTCCACTAGTTATACTCCCTGGCTCAAAACCAAAGACCAAACAGTAGAATTTGCAAAGTACCCTCCTTTTGAAGAAATCACTATTGACTGGAATGGAAACAAGATACTAGCGGCCCCTTTCAAAGATACTGATAATACGGAGTTTGGTAAGATAAAAAGTCAAAATAATTACACGAACCAAATGTTACAAAGAATTGCCCATCAATTGGAATATCTAGAGTCCCAAGAAAAGAAAGAAGTTAGAATAGAAAAACCACTCGTTAAACCATATGAAGAGATTCGCAACTTTAAACTAAATCGTGAGGATGACCTATTGCAAAAAATAACTAAGCAATTAGCACATTTAGAATTAACCACTTCAACAACTAAAGCTCAAATAGCCGTCATTTCAGAAAAAGAAACAGGATCAGATTACACTGACTCAGAAATAGAATCCGATAATACAAATCACCTCACAGAACAATTTGTAGATTTAGAACTAAATAAAATATATGACCGGCCCAGAATACCACATTATTATCCACGACCATCACTACCAGATATACAATACGAAGAAAAATATTCGTTAGGTAGCTATGACGGTAAAAGTATATATGAATGGAAACATAGATGGAAAAACCGAACATGGAATTACGGATATACTTAATGAAATGTGTATGGCCGCTACGGCCTACAAAACTATGAATAATACCGAAAAAGAAATTACAAAAATAATAACCTCTGATTTACAGGACAATTAAAAGGATGGTGGGATAATTACCTATCCCAACAGATAAAAATGATATTCTACTCATGGTAAAACCCGAAGTCCATAACGGGCAAACACATGCTATAGAAAACTCTTTCGCTACCTTAATCTATGCTATCACAAAACATTTCATAGGAAACCCACAAAGTATAGCTGAAAAAAGCCTCTATTATTTTAACCAACTTAACATGCCCAAATTACAAGACTTTAGGTGGTATAAAGACATGTTCCTGTCTAAAATATTCACTCGAGATGACTGTCAACAAGCTTATTGGAAAAGAACGGTTCATCGCTGGATTGCCTAGTTTATTTGCAGAAAGAGTAAGAAATAGAATTAAAAGGAAATTTAGTGACAATATTATTCACTACGATATGGTTACATATGGTGACCTAGTTACTGAAGTAAACACCGAAGGATTAAATCTCTGTAATGAATTAAAACTAAAATCAAAATTAAAACAAGATAAACTTAGTGGAAGAAAAGAATTAGGTTCCTTTTGTACGCAGTATGGCTATGAAAAAATTATAGCTCCCTCTGCACAACATAAAAAATTTGTTAAAAAACGAAAGTATATAAGACCACAGATCACCAAACGTTATGAGAAAAAATAAGATTAGCTATGAACATAAACCAAGATATACACCTCGATATCGCAAGCAAAATAAAAACTTTAAGCCAAAAACAAATACAACTACTAATATTAATAATAAACCAAATAACTTAACATGCTATAAATGTGGACGCATTGGCCATATGAAAAAGGATTGTCCCCTATTAAAAAAAATAAGAGCACTAGAAATTAATGATAACGAAAAAGAAGAAATATTACATTTACTACGAAATGACGAAACTAGTTCCTCTGAACATACTAGTAGTGACGAATGTGGCTGCATAGGCCCATGTCAATGCTATGAACTAAACACTATCACTGAAGACAAATAATTTATTCGAATTAATTATGAAAGTTGAAGATCCAGAATTACAAAAGACATATCTAACAGAATATAAAACATATGTCCTTACAGAGTAACAACTCTTCAAGTAGCAAACCTAAACATGAAGAACTAAAAACATATAATCTTAATGAAATATTATTCCATAGAGAAAGAAATAAAGAAGTCCTATCTTTGGAAGGATTGAAACATGAAATACAGAATGTTAAAAAAGAGGTAGCACTAATAAAAACTGACTTAGACGAAATTAAAACCACGATCAAAGGAAAAGGAAAAATAGAAGATCTTCCTGAACAAAGTCTTCGATTGAATGAAGAATTTATACATGCAATATCAAGAATAGAATTTCAAAAGTGGTATACAACCATTAAGTTAGTAATCAAAGACTATAAGCTAGAACTTAGAGCTCTCTTAGATTCAGGCGCTGATCATAACTGTATAAGGGAAGGCCTAATACCTACCAAATACTATGAAAAAACCACAGAAAGATTACACGCAGCCAATAAACAGAAACTCGAAATAAAATATAAAATAACAAATGCTCATATATGCAACCAAGGAATCTGTTTTCAAAATACTTTCTTACTCGTTAAAAATTTGTCACAAGATGTTATACTTGGAACCCCATTCCTAACACAACTCTATCCATTTCTTATAACTAATAAAGGATTAAGCACAACAGTTTTAGGAAAACAACTTACCTTCGAGTTCTGTAAAAACGTAATACGGCGCGATATTTCTGCTCTTCAGAACCTAGAAAAACAAAAAGAAATTTTACTCATTCATAAGAAAAAGCACTTACATTCTTTAGTTCATGAAATGAATCTCACAAGAATAGAGGATGAGTTAACAAAACCAGAAATAATTACCCAAATTGACCAATTACAAAAACAAATTGAGGAACAAATCTGTTTTGTCCTTACCTAATGCCTTTTGGAATAGAAAAACAACACCTTGTCGCATTACCTTATGAACCAGATTTTAAAGAAGAAAATATTCCAACAAAAGCGAGACCTATTCAAATGAACTCAGAACTATTAGAATTTTTGTAAACAAGAGATAAAAGGACTACTAAATAAAGGACTCATTAGAGAAAGTAAGTCTCCTTGGTCTTGCGCTGCCTTTTATGTACAAAACAATGCAGAATTAGAGCGCGGCGTCCCTAGACTTGTCATAAACTACAAACCTCTAAATCAACACCTTCAATGGATTAGATATCCAATCCCGAATAAACGCGATCTCATTAAAAGACTTTCAGCTGCAACAGTGTTCTCAAAATTCGATATGAAATCTGGCTTTTGGCAAATACAGATAAAAGAGCAAGATAAATATAAAACAGCCTTTACTGTTCCCTTTGGACATTATGAATGGAACGTAATGCCATTTGGCCTTAAAAATGCTCCTTCTGAATTTCAGCATGTTATGAATGATATTTTTAACTTTTATGATAAATTTACGATTGTTTATATTGATGATGTTTTAGTTTATTCGAAAACTATTACTGATCACTTCAAACATGTGAGAAGATTTCTACAGGTAATCAAAGATAATGGTTTAGTAGTTTCTGCCCCAAAAATAAAATTATTCCAGACAAAGATCCGATTTCTCGGATATGATATAAATCAGGGCACTTATACTCCTATAGCTAGGAGTATCGAATTTGCTTCAAAATTCCCTGATGAAATTAAAGATAGACAACAATTGCAAAGATTTTTGGGATGTTTAAACTATATTGCTGATTTTATTCCTCAAATAAGAGTAATATGTAAACCACTCTATACCCGTCTAAAGAAAAATGCCCCTAATTGGACAAATGAACATACACAAGTAATAAAAGATATAAAATTAAAAGTCAAACAACTTCCCTGTCTTGGAATACCATGTTCAGATGCCTTCTTAATTGTCGAAACAGATGCCTCTGAAAATGGCTATGGCGGCATTTTAAAACAAAAACAAAAAATTAATAACAAAGAACAATTAGTACGATACTACTCTGGCATATGGAATGCAGCTCAAACTAATTATTCTACAGTAAAAAAGGAAGTATTAGCAATAGTACTTTGTGTTAATGCATTTCAGGACGACCTGTTTAACAAACCTTTTTGATAAGAGTCGATTGTCAGTCTGCCAAATTCATCCTTGAAAAAGATGTTAAAAATTTAGTTTCAAACAGATATTTGCCAGATGGCAGGCTATTCTCTCTAACTTTGATTTTACCATCGAATTCATAAAAGGTTCTTCAAATAATTTACCTGACTTCCTCTCGCGTGAATTCTTGCAGAAACGATCCTTAACAGAATAAAACAGGTATGATTCCTTATTTTCAAGAACAGATAATAGAAAGAAGTATTGATAAACTCATGCAAATTGATTTTTCTAATATCGAAGAAATATTACTGTTAAAACAAAAATTAATAGAAGGAATAAGACAAAGCATAGATGATCATTTACTTAATCATTCTGCATTACCTAATAATATCTGTGATTGTAAAGAATATGATAAAAAAGAACAATTTGGCAGAAAATTATTACGGATTCTTCTTGAAATGATTAATGACGAACAAGGTACTACATCTGATACAGATTAAAAATCAAGTTGGAAAACAAATCGATAAAAATTGGTTTAAATATAAAGAGACGAAGAAAAGAAAATATCTTCAAAAAATTAACTCTAACGTTAATATATTATGTGATTTATTATCCGATATTGACCAGCTTCTATCTCAGGATAAATGCAATATCTTAAAATACAATCACCTTGCTGGTTCAAAGTAAAGGCTGGCGAATACCCAAAACGTCGACGTTTTGGTCGCTCCTGGATAACTGAGACAATTTCTGCTGATAAAACAATTGTTACCAAAACTTATTGCCATCAGAGTACTTTTTCAGTAAAACAGCAGGCTCATTGCATCGAAGAACAAAGGCGAGCTCTCAGACACAAAATTTTGACAGTCCGCTCTGTCCTACACAGAAGAATTCAGACACGGCAAAATATCGGTCTCAGCATTGCCGAACTAAAAGAATTGATCCAGAATCTTCTCTGCGAACTTAGCAATCTACCCGTGCTTTTCTAAATGGATAAGAAAAAATCATTGACAGCTATGCTCGCAAAAGCATCCTCTTCATCATCTGATAAAAGGTATTCTTCTTCTCCTCCGGCATCCCCCTCTTCACCCGCTACTCATGCCCCACCTTACTATTCTGCATTAATTACTGCTCCTGTTACTCCCGAGCAAATAAAAAGAAAGTCCATGGTCTCGTTACCTCTGTACCCACAAAGATCTCCCCAATCAATCACAACTCGAACTCCACCTCTTATTATTCGCGAATTAGCGAATCAAAAACCTGACCTCTACACCCACAAAATGGACATCAAAATTACTGAGCTAGAAACAGACGATGAGAAAAAAGACCTCAAAGAACTCATCTCTCAAATATTTCCTCCTAAGGAAGTCCAAATGATGGAACATCCGTTCAAAACCAGACTTTTTTACGAACAAATTTTACTTGAAACCCAATCTGTTGAAATTCTTCATACCATGGACAAAAAATACCCAGACCAGATTGCTTTTTCTCGACTCAAAATCATTCGAGTCATGGCTAAATCAGAATGGAGACAACATCCATATACAAATAAAACTTTCTCTGCCCAAATCCCTGGACAACAGTTGCATAGCTACAACTATTATGATTACCAAAAAGCTTGGTTACGTGTATTATGGTATAAACCCACATATCACACATGGTTTCTCTATTTCTCCAAAAATTGTCAGAGAATTTTTCCTCAATGGTGGAGCAGTTACTTTAGTACTGTAAAACCACTACCCGGACTTTTCCCCACTGAAATTGAAACCGCCATCAAAATCTTTGCTCATTTTACTGATCTCGAGGATATTACTCCTAGTCCTCTGCTTCAGTATCTTATCACATTTTCTGTACCTTGGATTCTTTGTTGGGAATTTGCCAAAAATCGTGATCCGTCTTCCCATATTACCCATCTTGTCAGACGATTGAAGCAAAAAAATTGGTTAAAATATGATCTGTCTAGGTCTAATGTTCAGTCAGTTCAGATCTTGTTAAATCTCTCGACAAATGATATCAAACACTACCTTGCTCCTGACAACAAGGATCCTGTCCTTCCTCCAAAACAAGAAGATGTTCATCCCCGTTCTTCTCCTCTCGAGAAAATGAAAGAAATATATGGTTCAAAGGAAAAGACAAATGAAGACGAAGATGAGGATGACCCCTTCGCCAATCACGACCCCGATCGTGACCTCTTATTGACCTATCATAATTAAAAGACGCCAAAAGGTGACAAAGACAAGACGACAAAAGGTGACAAAGACAAGACGACAAAAGGTGACAAAGAGACAGTCAGGTAAATTATTTGAAGAACCTTTTATGAATTCGATGGTAAAATCAAAGTTAGAGAGAATAGCCTGCCATCTGGCAAATATCTGTTTTGAAACTAAATTTTTAACATCTTTTTCAACGATGAATTTGGCAGACTGACAATCGACTCTTATCAAAAAGGTTTTGTTAAACAGGTCGTCCTGAAATGCATTAACACAAAGTACTATTGCTAATACTTCCTTTTTTACTGTAGAATAATTAGTTTGAGCTGCATTGTTATCCAAATTTTAGTATCGATCTTTTCGATGAAAATTTAAGTAAAACTCTCACACTTAATATGAAGTTACCTTCTACGATGATGACAAACTCTAAAAATGTTGCTATCATCTATCGAATACACTATAAAATCATGAAATCAAATCTAAGTCCCAAAGCCAAAATTGAATCAGCCAAAGAATCTACCATATTAATTGAGGCAAATTATGATCATGTTCATATTCATACACCAAAATTAATCGAGTGGAATCAAGTTACTTATCCCGATAGTTGGCAGATTCAAAATATACTACCTGTACGACCTATGGGGTTCCAAGTATAACATCTTGTGACAAATTTTTAACGAGTAAGAAAGTATTTTGAAAACAGATTCCTTGGTTGCATATATGAGCATTTGTTATTTTATATTTTATTTCGAGTTTCTGTTTATTGGCTGCGTGTAATCTTTCTGTGGTTTTTTCATAGTATTTGGTAGGTATTAGGCCTTCCCTTATACAGTTATGATCAGCGCCTGAATCTAAGAGAGCTCTAAGTTCTAGCTTATAGTCTTTGATTACTAACTTAATGGTTGTATACCACTTTTGAAATTCTATTCTTGATATTGCATGTATAAATTCTTCATTCAATCGAAGACTTTGTTCAGGAAGATCTTCTATTTTTCCTTTTCCTTTGATCGTGGTTTTAATTTCGTCTAAGTCAGTTTTTATTAGTGCTACCTCTTTTTTAACATTCTGTATTTCATGTTTCAATCCTTCCAAAGATAGGACTTCTTTATTTCTTTCTCTATGGAATAATATTTCATTAAGATTATATGTTTTTAGTTCTTCATGTTTAGGTTTGCTACTTGAAGAGTTGTTACTCTGTAAGACATATGTTTTATATTCTGTTAGATATGTCTTTTGTAATTCTGGATCTTCAACTTTCATAATTAATTCGAATAAATTATTTTCTTCAGTGATAGTGTTTAGTTCATAGCATTGACATGGGCCTATGCAGCCACATTCGTCACTACTAGTATGTTCAGAGGAACTAGTTTCGTCATTTCGTAGTAAATGTAATATTTCTTCTTTTTCGTTATCATTAATTTCTAGTGCTCTTATTTTTTTTAATAGGGGACAATCCTTTTTCATATGGCCAATGCGTCCACATTTATAGCATGTTAAGTTATTTGGTTTATTATTAATATTAGTAGTTGTATTTGTTTTTGGCTTAAAGTTTTTATTTTGCTTGCGATATCGAGGTGTATATCTTGGTTTATGTTCATAGCTAATCTTATTTTTCTCATAACGTTTGGTGATCTGTGGTCTTATATACTTTCGTTTTTTAACAAATTTTTTATGTTGTGCAGAGGGAGCTATAATTTTTTCATAGCCATACTGCGTACAAAAGGAACCTAATTCTTTTCTTCCACTAAGTTTATCTTGTTTTAATTTTGATTTTAGTTTTAATTCATTACAGAGATTTAATCCTTCGGTGTATACATGTCAGACGCACTCTCTTCAAAAGCAACAAAGCACTCTAAGATGTGACTGAAAGCCACGACGATACGGATAAAAGCAGGATAAAAGTAAAGCCGCACTACTATCAAAGCACAAAGCAGAAGCACTCACCAAAAGAAGAAGCACTCAGACGCACTCAACTACTTTCTGCCTAAGGGCATACATTATTGTTAAAAGCTAAGGATAAAATTGTCAAACAGATTTTATTTTCGGGGCAGAAACTACTAAACCATTATCTTTGATTACCTGTAGAAATCTTCTCACATGTTTGAAGTGATCAGTAATAGTTTTCGGATAAACTAAAACATCATCAATATAAACAATCGTAAATTTATCATAAAAGTTAAAAATATCATTCATAACATGCTGAAATTCAGAAGGAGCATTTTTAAGGCCAAATGGCATTACGTTCCATTCATAATGTCCAAAGGGAACAGTAAAGGCTGTTTTATATTTATCTTGCTCTTTTATCTGTATTTGCCAAAAGCCAGATTTCATATCGAATTTTGAGAACACTGTTGCAGCTGAAAGTCTTTTAATGAGATCGCGTTTATTCGGGATTGGATATCTAATCCATTGAAGGTGTTGATTTAGAGGTTTGTAGTTTATGACAAGTCTAGGGACGCCGCGCTCTAATTCTGCATTGTTTTGTACATAAAAGGCAGCGCAAGACCAAGGAGACTTACTTTCTCTAATGAGTCCTTTATTTAGTAGTCCTTTTATCTCTTGTTTACAAAATTCTAATAGTTCTGAGTTCATTTGAATAGGTCTCGCTTTTGTTGGAATATTTTCTTCTTTAAAATCTGGTTCATAAGGTAATGCGACAAGGTGTTGTTTTCTATTCCAAAAGGCATTAGGTAAGGACGAACAGATTTGTTCCTCAATTTGTTTTTGTAATTGGTCAATTTGGGTAATTATTTCTGGTTTTGTTAACTCATCCTCTATTCTTGTGAGATTCATTTCATGAACTAAAGAATGTAAGTGCTTTTTCTTATGAATGAGTAAAATTTCTTTTTGTTTTTCTAGGTTCTGAAGAGCAGAAATATCGCGCCGTATTACGTTTTTACAGAACTCGAAGGTAAGTTGTTTTCCTAAAACTGTTGTGCTTAATCCTTTATTAGTTATAAGAAATGGATAGAGTTGTGTTAGGAATGGGGTTCCAAGTATAACATCTTGTGACAAATTTTTAACGAGTAAGAAAGTATTTTGAAAACAGATTCCTTGGTTGCATATATGAGCATTTGTTATTTTATATTTTATTTCGAGTTTCTGTTTATTGGCTGCGTGTAATCTTTCTGTGGTTTTTTCATAGTATTTGGTAGGTATTAGGCCTTCCCTTATACAGTTATGATCAGCGCCTGAATCTAAGAGAGCTCTAAGTTCTAGCTTATAGTCTTTGATTACTAACTTAATGGTTGTATACCACTTTTGAAATTCTATTCTTGATATTGCATGTATAAATTCTTCATTCAATCGAAGACTTTGTTCAGGAAGATCTTCTATTTTTCCTTTTCCTTTGATCGTGGTTTTAATTTCGTCTAAGTCAGTTTTTATTAGTGCTACCTCTTTTTTAACATTCTGTATTTCATGTTTCAATCCTTCCAAAGATAGGACTTCTTTATTTCTTTCTCTATGGAATAATATTTCATTAAGATTATATGTTTTTAGTTCTTCATGTTTAGGTTTGCTACTTGAAGAGTTGTTACTCTGTAAGACATATGTTTTATATTCTGTTAGATATGTCTTTTGTAATTCTGGATCTTCAACTTTCATAATTAATTCGAATAAATTATTTTCTTCAGTGATAGTGTTTAGTTCATAGCATTGACATGGGCCTATGCAGCCACATTCGTCACTACTAGTATGTTCAGAGGAACTAGTTTCGTCATTTCGTAGTAAATGTAATATTTCTTCTTTTTCGTTATCATTAATTTCTAGTGCTCTTATTTTTTTTAATAGGGGACAATCCTTTTTCATATGGCCAATGCGTCCACATTTATAGCATGTTAAGTTATTTGGTTTATTATTAATATTAGTAGTTGTATTTGTTTTTGGCTTAAAGTTTTTATTTTGCTTGCGATATCGAGGTGTATATCTTGGTTTATGTTCATAGCTAATCTTATTTTTCTCATAACGTTTGGTGATCTGTGGTCTTATATACTTTCGTTTTTTAACAAATTTTTTATGTTGTGCAGAGGGAGCTATAATTTTTTCATAGCCATACTGCGTACAAAAGGAACCTAATTCTTTTCTTCCACTAAGTTTATCTTGTTTTAATTTTGATTTTAGTTTTAATTCATTACAGAGATTTAATCCTTCGGTGTTTACTTCAGTAACTAGGTCACCATATGTAACCATATCGTAGTGAATAATATTGTCACTAAATTTCCTTTTAATTCTATTTCTTACTCTTTCTGCAAATAAACTAGGCAATCCAGCGATGAACCGTTCTTTCCAATAAGCTTGTTGACAGTCATCTCGAGTGAATATTTTAGACAGGAACATGTCTTTATACCACCTAAAGTCTTGTAATTTTGGGCATGTTAAGTTGGTTAAAATAATAGAGGCTTTTTCAGCTATACTTTGTGGGTTTCCTATGAAATGTTTTGTGATAGCATAGATTAAGGTAGCGAAAGAGTTTTCTATAGCATGTGTTTGCCCGTTATGGACTTCGGGTTTTACCATGAGTAGAATATCATTTTTATCTGTTGGGGATAGGTAATTATCCCACCATCCTTTTAATTGTCCTGTAAATCCAGAGGTTATTATTTTTGTAATTTCTTTTTCGGTATTATTCATAGTTTTGTAGGCCGTAGCGGCCATACACATTTCATTAAGTATATCCGTAATTCCATGTTCGGTTTTTCCATCTATGTTCCATTCATATATACTTTTACCGTCATAGCTACCTAACGAATATTTTTCTTCGTATTGTATATCTGGTAATGATGGTCGTGGATAATAATGTGGTATTCTGGGCCGGTCATATATTTTATTTAGTTCTAAATCTACAAATTGTTCTGTGAGGTGATTTGTATTATCGGATTCTATTTCGGAGTCAGTGTAATCTGATCCTGTTTCTTTTTCTGAAATGACGGCTATTTGAGCTTTAGTTGTTGAAGTGGTTAATTCTAAATGTGCTAATTGCTTAGTTATTTTTTGCAATAGGTCATCCTCACGATTTAGTTTAAAGTTGCGAATTTCTTCATTTGGTTTAACGAGTGGTTTTTCTATTCTAACCTCTTTCTTTTCTTGGGACTCTAGATATTCCAATTGATGGGCAATTCTTTGTAACATTTGGTTCGTGTAATTATTTTGACTTTTTATCTTACCAAACTCCGTATTATCAGTATCTTTGAAAGGGGCCGCTAATATCTTGTTTCCATTCCAGTCAATAGTGATTTCTTCAAAAGGAGGGTACTTTGCAAATTCTACTGTTTGGTCTTTGGTTTTGAGCCAGGGGGTATAACTAGTGGACGTAGTATTAAGTTCATTTGTTTCCATTGTGTTGTATTGAGATTGTCGTGATGCCCACCAAACAAAGAAGTCAGTGTGAACTTCGTAATAAGTGAGTTCTTGAAGGTAATGTTGCCATATCCCCCCCCGACGAAGCGACGGTACGGAGCGAAGATAGTTGAGGCGGTGAGAGGTATTGTAATCTGGGTATCATACAGAGTGAATAAAAATATCAGCGGAAGTCTTTATAATTAATCAAAGGAACCATAACACACAAGTCCTAAAGGAGTCTCAAAATCCACAATTCCTAAAGGAGTCTTAAAATCCGCAAGTCCTAAAACATATTAAAATACATCAAATCATACAGCATACAGAAAGACACAACAAATCAATAGTCGTTAATGGCATTTAAACACTACAAACCAAACATTTTTACATTAGGAACACTCTCGGCATTGACATTTTGAGGTGTGGGTGTGTGCATATGTAGTTTTCTACAAACACAAAACCAAAAAATATGTTAACATATAATCAATTATATTTCTTAAATCATGCTTTGTTACCAAACTTATAAGGACCCAAACCCAGCCTATATAGACCCTTACTGTCTTGAAACCCTAACAAGCCCAACCAAAGACCTATCTAAATCCCTAAGACTCAAGTCACACTAATTACAACTTTTAAGGTTCATTCTTACGCTTTTAAAGGTTGGAACATGTTTATTATTTAGATTTGTAATCTGGGTATCATACAGAGTGAATAAAAACATCAGCGGAAGTCTTTGTAATTAATCAAAGGAACCATAACACACAAGTCCTAATGGAGTCTCAAAATCTACAAGTCCTAAAACATATTAGAATACATCAAATCATACAGCATACAGAAACACACAACAAATCAATAGTCTTTAATGGCATTTAAACATTACAAACCAAGCATTTTAACATTAGGAACACTCTCGGCATTGACATTTAGAGGTGTGGGTGTGTGCATATGTAGTTTTCTACAAACACAAAACCAAAAAATATGTTAACATATAATCAATTATATTTCTTAAATCATGCTTTGTTACCAAACTTATAAGGACCCAAACCCAGCCTATATAGACCCTTACTGTCTTGAAACCCTAACAAGCCAACCAAAGACCTATCTAAATCCCTAAGACTCAAGTCACACTAATTACAACTTTTAAGGTTCATTCTTACGCTTTTAAAGGTTGGAACATGTTTATTATTTAGATTTGTAATCTGGGTATCATACAGAGTGAATAAAAACATCAGCGGAAGTCTTTGTAATTAATCAAAGGAACCATAACACACAAGTCCTAATGGAGTCTCAAAATCCACAAGTCCTAAAACATATTAGAATACATCAAATCATACAGCATACAGAAACACACAACAAATCAATAGTCGTTAATGGCATTTAAACATTACAAACCAAGCATTTTAACATTAGGAACACTCTCGGCATTGACATTTAGAGGTGTGGGTGTGTGCATATGTAGTTTTCTACAAACACAAAACCAAAAAATATGTTAACATATAATCAATTATATTTCTTAAATCATGCTTTGTTACCAAACTTATAAGGGACCCAAACCCAGCCTATATAGACCCTTACTGTCTTGAAACCCTAACAAGCCCAACCAAAGACCTATCTAAATCCCTAAGACTCAAGTCACACTAATTACAACTTTTAAGGTTCATTCTTACGCTTTTAAAGGTTGGAACATGTTTATTATTTAGATTTGTAATCTGGGTATCATACAGAGTGAATAAAAACATCAGCGGAAGTCTTTGTAATTAATCAAAGGAACCATAACACACAAGTCCTAATGGAGTCTCAAAATCCACAAGTCCTAAAACATATTAGAATACATCAAATCATACAGCATACAGAAACACACAACAAATCAATAGTCTTTAATGGCATTTAAACATTAGAAACCAAGCTTTTTAACATTAGGAACACTCTCGGCGTTGACATTTAAAGGTGTGGGTGTGTGTATATGTACTTTTTAACAAGCACAAAAGCAAAAAATATGTTAACATATAATCAATTATATTTCTTAAACCATGCTTTGTTACCATACTTATATGGACCCTTACTGTCTTGAAACCCTAACAAGCCTAACCAAAGACCTATCTAAATCTCGCAAGACTCAAGTCACACTAATTACAACTTTTAAGGTTCATTCTTATGCTTTTAAAGGTTGGAACATGTTTATCATTTAGATTTGTAATCTGGGTATCATACAGAGTGAATAAAAATATCAGCGGAAGTCTTTATAATTAATCAAAGGAACCATAACACACAAGTCCTAAAGGAGTCTCAAAATCCACAATTCCTAAAGGAGTCTTAAAATCCGCAAGTCCTAAAACATATTAAAATACATCAAATCATACAGCATACAGAAAGACACAACAAATCAATAGTCGTTAATGGCATTTAAACACTACAAACCAAACATTTTTACATTAGGAACACTCTCGGCATTGACATTTTAAGGTGTGGGTGTGTGCATATGTACTTTTCTACAAGCACAAAACCAAAAAATATGTTCGCATATAATCAATTATAATTCCTAAACCATGCTTTGTTACCAAACTTATAAGGACCCAAACCCAGCCTATATAGACCCTTACTGTCTTGAAACCCTAACAAGTCCAACCAAGGACCTATCTAAATCCCTAAGACTCAAGTCACACTAATTACAACTTTTAAGGTTCATTCTTACGCTTTTAAAGGTTGGAACATGTTTATTATTTAGATTTGTAATCTGGGTATCATACAGAGTGAATAAAAACATCATCGGAAGTCTTTGTAAATAATCAAAGGAACCATAACACACAAGTCCTAATGGAGTCTCAAAATCCACAAGTCCTAAAACATATTAGAATACATCAAATCATACAGCATACAGAAACACACAACAAATCAATAGTCGTTAATGGCATTTAAACATTACAAACCAAGCATTTTAACATTAGGAACACTCTCGGCATTGACATTTAGAGGTGTGGGTGTGTGCATATGTAGTTTTCTACAAACACAAAACCAAAAAATATGTTAACATATAATCAATTATATTTCTTAAATCATGCTTTGTTACCAAACTTATAAGGACCCAAACCCAGCCTATATAGACCCTTACTGTCTTGAAACCCTAACAAGCCCAACCAAAGACCTATCTAAATCCCTAAGACTCAAGTCACACTAATTACAACTTTTAAGGTTCATTCTTACGCTTTTAAAGGTTGGAACATGTTTATTATTTAGATTTGTAATCTGGGTATCATACAGAGTGAATAAAAACATCAGCGGAAGTCTTTGTAATTAATCAAAGGAACCATAACACACAAGTCCTAATGGAGTCTCAAAATCTACAAGTCCTAAAACATATTAGAATACATCAAATCATACAGCATACAGAAACACACAACAAATCAATAGTCTTTAATGGCATTTAAACATTAGAAACCAAGCATTTTAACATTAGTAACACTCTCGGCGTTGACATTTAAAGGTGTGGGTGTGTGTATATGTACTTTTTAACAAGCACAAAACCAAAAAATATGTTAACATATAATCAATTATATTTCTTAAACCATGCTTTGTTACCATACTTATATGGACCCAAACCCAGCCTATATAGACCCTTACTGTCTTGAAACCCTAACAAGCCCAACCAAAGACCTATCTAAATCCCTAAGACTCAAGTCACACTAATTACAACTTTTAAGGTTCATTCTTACGCTTTTAAAGGTTGGAACATGTTTATTATTTAGATTTGTAATCTGGGTATCATACAGAGTGAATAAAAACATCAGCGGAAGTCTTTGTAATTAATCAAAGGAACCATAACACACAAGTCCTAATGGAGTCTCAAAATCCTACAAGTCCTAAAACATATTAGAATACATCAAATCATACAGCATACAGAAACACACAACAAATCAATAGTCTTTAATGGCATTTAAACATTAGAAACCAAGCATTTTAACATTAGGAACACTCTCGGCGTTGACATTTAAAGGTGTGGGTGTGTGTATATGTACTTTTTAACAAGCACAAAACCAAAAAATATGTTAACATATAATCAATTATATTTCTTAAACCATGCTTTGTTACCATACTTATATGGACCCAAACCCAGCCTATATAGACCCTTACTGTCTTGAAACCCTAACAAGCCTAACCAAAGACCTATCTAAATCTCGCAAGACTCAAGTCACACTAATTACAACTTTTAAGGTTCATTCTTATGCTTTTAAAGGTTGGAACATGTTTATCATTTAGATTTGTAATCTGGGTATCATACAGAGTGAATAAAAATATCAGCGGAAGTCTTTATAATTAATCAAAGGAACCATAACACACAAGTCCTAAAGGAGTCTCAAAATCCACAATTCCTAAAGGAGTCTTAAAATCCGCAAGTCCTAAAACATATTAAAATACATCAAATCATACAGCATACAGAAAGACACAACAAATCAATAGTCGTTAATGGCATTTAAACACTACAAACCAAGCATTTTAACATTAGGAACACTCTCGGCATTGACATTTAGAGGTGTGGGTGTGTGCATATGTACGTTTTCTACAAGCACAAAACCAAAAAATATGTTAGCATATAATCAATTATATTTCCTAAATCATGCTTTGTTACCAAACTTATAAGGACCCAAACCCAGCCTATATAGACCCTTACTGTCTTGAAACCCTAACAAGCCCAACCAAAGACCTATCTAAATCCCTAAGACTCAAGTCACACTAATTACAACTTTTAAGGTTCATTCTTACGCTTTTAAAGGTTGGAACATGTTTATTATTTAGATTTGTAATCTGGGTATCATACAGAGTGAATAAAAACATCAGCGGAAGTCTTTGTAATTAATCAAAGGAACCATAACACACAAGTCCTAATGGAGTCTCAAAATCCACAAGTCCTAAAACATATTAGAATACATCAAATCATACAGCATACAGAAACACACAACAAATCAATAGTCGTTAATGGCATTTAAACATTACAAACCAAGCATTTTAACATTAGGAACACTCTCGGCATTGACATTTAGAGGTGTGGGTGTGTGCATATGTAGTTTTCTACAAACACAAAACCAAAAAATATGTTAACATATAATCAATTATATTTCTTAAATCATGCTTTGTTACCAAACTTATAAGGACCCAAACCCAGCCTATATAGACCCTTACTGTCTTGAAACCCTAACAAGCCTAACCAAGACCTATCTAAATCCCTAAGACTCAAGTCACACTAATTACAACTTTTAAGGTTCATTCTTACGCTTTTAAAGGTTGGAACATGTTTATTATTAGATTTGTAATCTGGGTATCATACAGAGTGAATAAAAACATCAGCGGAAGTCTTTGTAATTAATCAAAGGAACCATAACACACAAGTCCTAATGGAGTCTCAAAATCTACAAGTCCTAAAACATATTAGAATACATCAAATCATACAGCATACAGAAACACACAACAAATCAATAGTCTTTAATGGCATTTAAACATTAGAAACCAAGCATTTTAACATTAGGAACACTCTCGGCGTTGACATTTAAAGGTGTGGGTGTGTGTATATGTACTTTTCTACAAGCACAAAACCAAAAAATATGTTAACATATAATCAATTATATTTCTTAAACCATGCTTTGTTACCATACTTATATGGACCCAAACCCAGCCTATATAGACCCTTACTGTCTTGAAACCCTAACAAGCCCAAACAAAGACCTATCTAAATTCCTAAGACTCAAGTCACACTAATTACAACTTTTAAGGTACATTCTTACGCTTTTAAAGGTTGGAACATGTTTATTATTTAGATTTGTAATCTGGGTATCATACAGAGTGAATAAAAACATCAGCGGAAGTCTTTGTAATTAATCAAAGGAACCATAACACACAAGTCCTAATGGAGTCTCAAAATCCTACAAGTCCTAAAACATATTAGAATTCATCAAATCATACAGCATACAGAAACACACAACAAATCAATAGTCTTTAATGGCATTTAAACATTAGAAACCAAGCATTTTAACATTAGGAACACTCTCGGCGTTGACATTTAAAGGTGTGGGTGTGTGTATATGTACTTTTCTACAAGCACAAAACCAAAAAATATGTTAACATATAATCAATTATATTTCTTAAACCATGCTTTGTTACCATACTTATATGGACCCAAACCCAGCCTATATAGACCCTTACTGTCTTGAAACCCTAACAAGCCTAACCAAAGACCTATCTAAATCTCGCAAGACTCAAGTCACACTAATTACAACTTTTAAGGTTCATTCTTATGCTTTTAAAGGTTGGAACATGTTTATCATTTAGATTTGTAATCTGGGTATCATACAGAGTGAATAAAAATATCAGCGAAAGTCTTTATAATTAATCAAAGGAACCATAACACACAAGTCCTAAAGGAGTCTCAAAATCCACAATTCCTAAAGGAGTCTTAAAATCCGCAAGTCCTAAAACATATTAAAATACATCAAATCATACAGCATACAGAAAGACACAACAAATCAATAGTCGTTAATGGCATTTAAACACTACAAACCAAACATTTTTACATTAGGAACACTCTCGGCATTGACATTTTGAGGTGTGGGTGTGTGCATATGTACTTTTCTACAAGCACAAAACCAAAAAATATGTTCGCATATAATCAATTATATTTCCTAAACCATGCTTTGTTACCAAACTTATAAGGACCCAAACCCAGCCTATATAGACCCTTACAGTCTTGAAACCCTAACAAGCCCAACCAAAGACCTATCTAAATCCCTAAGACTCAAGTCACACTAATTACAACTTTTAAGGTTCATTCTTACGCTTTTAAAGGTTGGATCATGTTTATTATTTAGATTTGTAATCTGGGTATCAGTCCTCGATCAAATACTAACAGTCACACTGTTTAGGAAGTGCTATGCGAGGGACTGACAACTTTCAGCATTATACTCTCCTTTTCGTCCTAAAGTGCTCGTATTAATTCTAATTTTACAGCCGAATAAAGTTTCCAAAAAATTCAGAGTTTTGGATCAGATGGTCCTCGACCAAAGGCTAACATCCACACCGTGTATGAAGAGCTGGTTATGCGAGGGAGTGATTAATTTGAGCATTATACTCTCCTTTTCAGTTTAAAATACTTGTATTAATTTTATTTTTTAGTTTAATAAGGTTTCCCAAAAATTCAGTTTTTTTTGGTCCGATGGTCCTCGACCAAAGACTAACTAACACCTACATTATTTAGGAAGGGCTGACACCCACACTGTTTAGGAAAGGTACCACGAGGGACTTACTACTGTCAATATTACAATATCCTTTTCAGCCTAAAATACTCGTAATAATTCTAGTTTTACAGTCGAACAAAATTTCCCAAAAATCAGGTTTATGGGTCCAATGGTGTTCGAACAGAAGCTAACGAGGGATTGAATACTTTAAGAATTAAAATATTCTTTTCGGACTAAAATACTCATTATAGTTCTACTTTTACAGCCGAACAAGGTTTTCCAAAATTAAAGTTTTTGAGTCAGATAGTCCTTGATCAAATACTAACAGTCACACTGTTTAGGAAGGGCTATGCGAGGGACTGACAAATTTCAGCATTATACTCTCTTTTTCGTCCTAAAGTACTCGTATTAATTCTAATCTTACAGCCGAATAAAGTTTCCAAAAAATTCAGGTTTTGGGGTCAGATGGTCCTCGACCAAAGGTTGACATTCACACTGTGTATGAAGAGCTGTCTATGCGAGGAACTGATTAATTTGAACATTATACTCTCTTTTTCGGCTTAAAATACTCGTATTTATTTTATTTTTACAGCTTAATAATTTTCCAAAAATTCAATTTTTTTGGGTCCGATGGTCTTCGACCAAAATCTAACACCTAAACTATTTAGGAAGGGCTGACACCTACACTGTTTAGGAAACGTTACATGATGAACTGACTATTTTTATCTTTACACTCTCCTTTTCAGCCTAAAATACTCGTAATAATTCTAGTTTTACAGCCGAACAAGGTTTCCCAAAAATTCAGGTTTTTGGATCCAATGGACCTCGATTAGAAGCTAACGAGGGATTGAATACTTTAAGAATTAAACTATTCTTTTCGGTCTAAAATACTCGTATTAGTTCTACTTTTACAGCCGAACAAAGTTTTCCGAAATTCAGGTTTTTGAGTCAGATAGTCCTCGATCAAATGCTAACACCCACACTGTTTAGGAAGGGCTATGCGAGGGACTGAAAACTTTCAGCATTATACTCTCCTTTTCGTCCTAAATTACTCGTATTAATTCTAATTTTACAACCGAATAAAGTTTCCAAAAGATTCAGAGTTTTGGGTCAGATGGTCCTCGACCAAAGGTTGACATTCACACTGTGTATGAAGAGCTGTCTATGCGATGGACTGATTAATTTGAACATTATACTCTCTTTTTCGGATTAAAATACTAGTATTAATTTATTTTTACAGCTTAATAAGTTTTCCCAAAAATTCAGTTTTTTTGGGTCCGATGGTCCTCGACCAAAATCTAACACCTAAACTATTTAGGAAGGGCTGACACCTACACTGTTTAGGAAACGTTACACGATGAACTGACTACTTTTATCTTTACACTCTCCTTTTCAGCCTAAAATACTCGTAATAATTCTAGTTTTACAGCCGAACAAGGTTTCCCAAAAATTCAGGTTTTTGGATCCAATGGACCTCGATTAGAACAAGATTTCCCAAAATTCAGGTTTATGGGTCCAATGGTCTTCGATTAAGCTAACGAGGGATTGAATACTCTAAGAATTAAAATATTCTTTTCGGTCTAAAATACTCGTAATAGTTTTACTTTTACAGCCGAACAAGGTTTTCCAAAATTAAGGTTTTTGAGTCAGATAGTCCTCGATCAAATACTAACAGTCACACTGTTTAGGAAGGGATATGCGAGGGACTGACAACTTTCAGCATTATACTCTCCTTTTCGTCATATGTTATATGGTTCGAGGGTTATGATGGAGATGGATCAAGTGATAAAACATTTTATCTCTAGATCAGAGATTTCAGATGGGATGAAGAACAGACGAGGAATAACAAGAACAAGAGAGTTTCATTTCGAATGCTTGCTTACAATTTTCAACCTGTTGTACTCAATACTAGAGGCTTCTTTTATAGCCAAAGAGGCTAGCCCTCATATTACAATATTATCCTTAGATGAGCAATAATTGATACCCTTTGATGGAAAGGAAGAGAATCTTTTATCCGCGTGCTGTAGGTCACATCTTGTCTGCTTTTATTGAGTGCCTCTGCTTTAGTCACATCGTCACATCATCTTTTTGAGTGCGTCTGCTTAGTCATCATGTCACATCATGTCACATCATCTTTTGAGCGACTGCTTTAATTATTGTGATAAGTGAGCAGGAGATCGCGATCTGGATCATGATTAGCGAACGGGTCGTCGTCTTCATCGTCTTTGGATGTCGTCTGTTGTTTGCCATAGACTTCTTTGAGCTTATCAATAGAGGAGGCTTTAGATGCCATATCTTCATCCCTTGGATAGTGGAATTTGCTCTTTTGGAACGAGCACTTCTGAATATCTTTATCACTGATTTTTAACAACTGTTTGACAGCATAAACATCTGCCCTTTGATTTCATATTTGGGCCAATGTTTCTGTTTGATGCGTCTTACTAAAAAATTAATTTGAGTAGAGGCATCCTGATTTTTGGCGAGATCCCAACAAATGATCCATGGAACTCCAAAAGTAATTAAGTACTGGAGGAGAGGGAGATTGGTGAGATTGTTCAAATCAGTATAGTGAGAAAATACTTGTATGGCATCCTCGATGGGATTCTGAAAGAGACCAGGAATGGGTTTCACAGTATTGAACCACGAAATCCACCATTGGGGAAAATTTCGTTGGCATGTTTTGGAAAAGTAGAGAAACCATGTATGGTAGGTGGGTTTATACCAAAGAACTCGTAACCAGGCTTTTTGATAATCAAAGTAATTATAACTGGCAAGTTGCTGATCAGGGATTTTGGCAGAGAACATTTATTGGTGAATGGGTGTTGTCTCCATTCGTCTTTTGTCATGACACGAAGAATTTTAATTCGAGAAAGCAATTTGATCAGGGAATTTTTTGTCCATGGTATGGTTGATTTCAACGGATTGTGTTTCTAACAGAATTTGTTCAAAATAATCGTCCTTTAAGGATGATCCAACATAAGGTATTCTCGAGGAGGGAATAGCTGAATCATAAGTTCTTTTATCTCTTTTTCTCATCAGACTTTTCGAGTTCAGTAATCTTGATGTCAGTTTTGGGAGTGTATAGGTCAGTTTTATCGGTCTGGTTGTAGAGATTTTTGAAGATAGGGGCAGGACGAGAAGATACTGACTGAGGGGCTTTGGATGGATACAGTGGTAAGGGTATGACCTGCGGTTTTTTGGATCTGGTGTAACTGGAGGAGTAATGAGTGCAGAAAAATAGCTTGGCTGTAGGTATGGCTGAGGGAAGAGGGAGAAGAAGGAGGAGTATACCTTTCTTTGGAGGTAGGCAAGCATCGCGGTTAATGACTTTTTTTCTCCATTTGTCAGATGAGCACTGGAATTTTGAGTAGATCACGATGGAGGTACCGGAGAAGATCATTCAATTCGTTGATGCTAAGACCAATATTTTCTCGATGACAGAGTCGCCGGTGTAGTACAGCTTCAACTGCTTTTATCTCCTTTTGAATAGCGCGCTGATCTGTTACAAGATTATAGGCCTGTTGTTTGAGTGAGAAAACACGTTGGTAGACGTATGTAGCCGTGATAGTCCTTGATCTGCAGAAAGAGTTTCAGTCACCCAAAACCTACCAAATCGTCGTTTTCTTGGATAGTTCTTTCTTTGCAGTAGGTCCTGCGCTGTAGGTTAGTCTCGAATAGTGGGGCATGATCCTGTAGATGGTCAAGGTCATGTAATAATTCACATAATAGTGTAACGTTTGAATTTATTTTTGTAGGTATTTTCTTTGCTTTGTTTTCTTATATTTCATCCAATTTTTATCAATAAGTTGATGAAGCTGTTGTTTAATTTTATAAGTCCATGTATTTTTTTATTCATGTTCCTGAATTAATTCTCTAGTATACGAATCATTTTTTGACCAAAGCGTTCTTTTTTCTCATATTCTTTACAATTACAGTAATCATCAGGTAATGCAGTATGATTTAACATATGATCTTCTATGCTTTGATTTATTCCTTTAATTAGATTTGTCTTTAGAAGCCGTATTTCAGCTATATTTGAAAAATCAATTTGCATTAACTTATCAACACTTTTTTCAATGATTTGTTCTTGGAAGTATGGAACAGAGGGGGTCATTATACCTGTTTTTTGTTTTGATTCCCTGCAAAAATTCACGTGATAAAAAATCAGGTAAATTATTCTGTGTGCCTTTTATGAATTCAATTGTAAAGTCAAAATTAGACAGTAAAGCTTGCCATCTAGCAAAGATTTGTTTTGAACCAAATTTTGAACATCTTTTTCTAAGATGAATTTAACTGATTGACAGTCAATGCGTATTAAAAATGTTTTATTGAATAAATCATCTTGAAAGGCATTTACACAAAGTACTAAGGCTAATACTTCTTTCTTAACAATAGAGTAATTAGTCTGCTTTATTCCAAATTCCTGAGTAGTACCTTACTAATTGTTCTTTGTTTTCTATCTTTTGTTTTAAGATTCCTCCGTATCCGTAATCGGAGGCATCGGTTTCCACAATTAGGAAAGCATCTGGTACAGGTATTCCTAAACAAGGAAGCTGCTTAACTTTTGCTTTTATAGATTTAACCACACTTGTCATTTCATTATTCCAATTCGGGGCATTTTTCTTAAGTCGAGTATATAGTGGTTTACATATGATACGTATGTTAGGGATGAAATCAGCAATATAATTAAGGCATCCTAAAAATCTTTGTAGCTGCTGTTTTTCTTTAATCTCATCAGGGAATTTATCAGCAAATTCTATACTGCGTGCTATAGGAGTATATGTTCCTTGATCAATATTATATCCTAAAAATCGGATTTTTGTCTGAAACAATTTTAACTTAGAGGCAGATACAACTAATCCATTCTTTGATGACCTGTATAAATTTCTTCACATGTTTGAAATGATCAGTAATGTTTAGAAAAAATCAAGACATCGTCAATATAAACAATGGCAAATTTATCATAAGGATTAAAAATATCATTCATCATATGTTGGAATTCAGAAGGAGCAGTTTTTAATCCAAAAGGCATAACATTCCATTCATAATGCCCAAAAGGGACAGTAAAAGCTGTTTTATATCTATCCTGTTCCTGAATCTGTATTTGCCAGAACCCAGATTTCATGTCAAACTTTGAAAAGACAGTTGCTCCTGAGAGTCGTTTAATCAAATCTCTTTTATTTGGAATTGGATATCGTATCCACTGTAAACATTTATTTAAAGGTTTATAATTTATGACAAGTCGGGGGCTCCTCGTTCAAGTTCTGCATTATGTTGAACATAAAATGCAGCACATGACCAGGGGATTTACTTTGTCGAATTAATCCTTTTTCTAGCAATCCTTGATCTCTTTTTACAATATTCTAATAACTCTGAATTCATCTGAATAGGTCTGCTTTTGTAGGAATGTCTGTTTCTTTGAAGTCCTTTTCATATGGGAGTGCTACAAGATGTTTTTCCTAGCCCAAAAGGCATTAGGTATGGTTGAACAATATCTGCTTCAATTTGGTCTTGAGGATTTTATTTGTTTTATTATTCTGGGTTTTGCAAAGTTTCTTCTATCGTGTTAAATTAAGCTCATTTACTAATGAGTGTAATGTTTTTTCTTATTGATTAGTGCGATCTCTTTATTTACTTTTATTGACGTTATATTTCTTGCTAAAATACTTCTGCAAAAGTCGAAAGTAATGTTTTGTCCTAGGATTTTTGTTGTAAGTCCTTTTTCTGTTATGGTAAAAGGATATAGTTGTGTTAGGAAAGGAGTTCCTAGTATAAATCTTGCGATAAGTTTTTAACTAAAAGAAATGTAGTTTTGAAACATAAACCTTGTTTGCATATATGACATTTGTGAGTTTATATTTAACTTCGAGTTTTTGTTTGTTGGCAGCATGTAGGCGTTCCGTTGTTTTTTCATAGTATTTAGTTGGAACCAATCCTTCTCTAATGCAATTATGATCAGCTCCGGAATCTAAGAGTGCTTTTAATTCTAATTTATAGTCTTTGATCGTTATATTGACATACGTATACCATCTTTGAAATTCTATTTGAGATAAAGCTTGTATGAATTCTTCTTTCGTGTAAGGGGAATCTTCTATTACTGTTTTTCCTTTCGTATCCTTTTTTATTATTTTTATTTCTTCTTTTAAGGTTTCAATCTTTTTGACAATACTAATTTCGTTTTCAAACCTTCTAGGGTTAGTATTTCTTTATTTTTCTCTGTTTTAAATAAATATCGTTGAGGTTATATGTCTTTGTTCTTAGAGGGGACTTCTTATTGGTGATAAGATTTATATTCCTCTAAGTATTTCTTTTGTAATTCTGTATCTTCTACTTTCATATAACTCAAATAAGTCTTTTTCACTAGAAATAGTGTTCAGTTCATAACACTGCAAGGTCCTATACAGCCACATTCTTCTATACTTTCTTCTGAACTGTACTACTTCTCTCAGGAGGTTTAATATCTCTTTATCAGTATCATTTATCATTAAGGATCTGATCTTTTTTAACAAGGGACAATCTTTTTAATATGTCCAAATCGTCCGCATTTATAACAGGTAGGGCCATTTTGTTTGGCACTGGTTTTCTAAAGTTTTTCTTTTTATATTTTATTTTCTCAGGCTGTTGTTGCTGCTTATAGTTTGGTCTAAAGGGTTTCTTATTTCGTTGTCTTTTAATACTCTTTTATGTTTTGAGGATGGGGCAGTTATTTTTTCATACCCATATTGGGTACAGAAGGATCCCAGTTCTTTTCTTCCACTGAGTTTGTCTTGCTTTAGTTTAGACTTTAGTTTTAATTCATTGCATAGATTTAACCCTTCTGTGTTTACTTCCGTAATTAGATCTCCATACGTGATAAGGTCATAATGAATATTACTATCATTAAATTTCCGTTTTATTCTATTTCGGACTCTATCTGCAAAAAGTCGGGGTAGTCCTGCTATAAATCTTTCTTTCCAATAAGATTGCTGACAATCTTCTCTAGTAAATATTTTAGATAGAAACATATCCTTATACCACCTAAAGTCTTGTAATTTTGGACAGGTTAGATTGGTCAGGATGATAGATGCTTTTTCAGCAATGCTTTGAGGGTTACCTATGAAATGTTTGGTAATGGCATAAATGAGAGTAGCAAAAGAGTTTTCTATTGTGAAGGTTTGTCCATCTCTGACTTCGGGTTTAACCATGAGTAAGATTTCATTTTTATCTGCTAAGGATAAGTAGTTATCCCACCATCCTTTTAATTGTCCAGTAAATCCAGAGGTGATTATTCTAGTAATTTCTTTTTCATTATTATTCATTGTTTTGTAGGCAGTAGCTGCCATACACATTTCATTTACATATCAGTTATTCCATGTTCAGTCTTACCATCTAGATTCCATTCATAGATACTTTTGCCGTCATAGCTTCCTAAAGAATATTTTTCTTCATGTTGAATATCTGGGAATGATGGTCGATGATAATAATGAGGAATTCGAGGTCTGTCATATATTCTTACTTTATTTACTTCTAACTGTTCTTCAAATTGATCTGCTAAGTTATTGACATCGTCATTCAGTTGTTCAGATTCTGATTCTTCTGTTTCAGATATGTAGATATCTGGGTTTTGAAGGAGATATTTTTTAGATGAAGATAGTTCGAGGTATTCTAACTGTTATTATTTTTTGTAGAAGTTCATTCACGACTTATTTAAAGTTTTTGATTTCGTCGTTAGGTTTTACTAATGGTTTTTCTATTTTTATCTCTTGTTTTTGTTTGCGAGTCTAATATTCTATTTGTTGGGCGATTTTCTGAAGCATTTGATTTGTATAATTATTCTGACTTTTGATTTTGCCTAATTCTGAATTATCTACTTCCTTAAAGGGAGCAGCTAGTATTTTATTCCGTTCCATTCAATGGCTATTTCTTCGAATGGTGGGTAAGTGGATTTTTCAATAGTCTGATCTTTTGTTTTGAGCCATGGTGTGTAGCTAGAAGAAGCGGTATTAATTTCGTTACTTTTTGTAATATAATTTTTTGTCGAGAAGTCCACCAGATAAAGAAATCAGTATGAACTTCATAGTAGCGAAGTTCAGCGAGGTAATCCCGCCAGATATCCCCCCTGATCTTGAGGGTACCGTACAAAGATAGGTGGTTAAGTGAGGAGTATTATGAGGGGAACAGTATTTATCGATTACTAGTGTAAGATCAAGTTGAAAGTCATGATTTAGAGTTGTTGATTATAAGGATCAGTAGTGGGTAGGGCCATATCACTATGGGTTGGAGACATAGGAGGAGATGCTTTCTTTTCAGGAGGGACACCAGAAGAAGAAGCACTGATGTCGGGTCGAGATATGGAGGTATAATAAAGCGAGGAATACTTGGAGTATAATCAACACCTTTAAAGACGGCTGTTTTCCGAAAAAGTGGATTCATACTTTTGAGAGTGGAAGTATCTAGAGGATAAGGATCGTCTAGGAGGCTCTATAGGTCTTTTAAATATAAATTTATGCATATCGGATTAGTACAAATAGCAATTAAACCTCTATATCGAATTGGACTAGATACACCCATTCTAATGTGTTTAAGAGATGCTAGGTTTACTTCTTTCACAGATTCTTTACTAGCTGTATGTGAATCAAATCTAGCCACTGGGCCCGTCTATTTTAATTGTTATCCCAATTTTAGCATCGACTTATTTGATGAAAATCTTAGTAAGACTTAACATTAAATATGAAAATACCATCTACTATGCTAGAAAATTCAAAAAATGTAGCTATCATATACAGGATACATTATAAAATTATGAAATCTAACCTTAGCCCAAAAGCAAAGATTGAATCCGCTAAAGAATCTACAGTGTTAATAGAAGCTAATTACGAGCATGTTAATATTCATACTCCAAAACTCATAGAATGGAATCAAATCACATTCCCTGACAACTGGCAGATATTAAATATCGTGCCACCTAAAACTATTCCTCCTAGAAATCCTCATCCTATTGAGATCATCGAAACAGACAAAGGACATGCTGAATTAATTTTTAAAAGACCTATAGAGCCTCCTAGACGATCCTTATCCTCTAGATACTTCCACTCTCAAAAGTATGAATCCACTTTTTCGGAAAAACAGCCGTCTTTAAAAGGTGTTGATTATACTCCAAGTATTCCTCGCTCTTATTATACCTCCATATCTCGACCCGACATCAGTGCTTCTTCTTCTGGTGTCCCTCCTGAAAAGAAAGCATCTCCTCCTATGTCTCCAACCCATAGTGATATGGCCTACCACTACTATCCTTATAATCAACAACTCTAAATCATGACTTTTCAACTTGATCTTACACTAGTAATCGATAAATACTGTTCCCTCATAATACTCCTCACTTAACCACCTATCTTGTACGGTACCCTCAAAGATCAGGGGGGATATCTGGCGGGATTACCTCGCTGAACTTCGCTACTATGAAGTTCATACTGATTTCTTTATCTGGTGGACTTCTCGACAAAAAAAATATATTACAAAAAGTAATGAAATTAATACCGCTTCTTCTAGCTACACACCATGGCTCAAAACAAAAGATCAGACTATTGAAAAATCCACTTACCCACCATTCGAAGAAATAGCCATTGAATGGAACGGGAATAAAATATTAGCTGCTCCCTTTAAGGAAGTAGATAATTCAGATTAGGCAAAATAAAAGTCAGAATAATTATACAAATCAAATGCTTCAGAAAATCGCCCAACAAATAGAATACTTAGACTCACAAACAAAAACAAGAGATAAAAATAGAAAAACCATTAGTAAAACCTAACGACGAAATCAAAAACTTTAAACTAAGTCGTGAAGATGAACTTCTACAAAAAATAACTAACAGTTAGAATACCTCGAACTATCTTCATCTAAAAAACTATCTCCTTCAAAACCCCAATATCTACTATATCTGAAACAGAAGAATCAGAATCTGAACAACTGACAATGACGATGTCAGTAACTTAGCAGATCAATTTGAAGAACAGTTAGAAGTAAATAAAGTAAGAATATATGACAGACCTCGAATTCCTCATTATTATCATCGACCATCATTCCCAGATATCAACATGAAGAAAAATATTCTTTAGGAAGCTATGACGGCAAAAGTATCTATGAATGGAATCTAGATGGTAAGACTGAACATGGAATAACTGATATGCTAAATGAAATGTGTATGGCAGCTACTGCCTACAAAACAATGAATAATAATGAAAAAGAAATTACTAGATAATCACCTCTGGATTACTGGACAATTAAAAGGATGGTGGGATAACTACTTATCCTTAGCAGATAAAAATGAAATCTTACTCATGGTTAAACCGAAGTCAGAGATGGACAAACCTTCACAATAGAAAACTCTTTTGCTACTCTCATTTATGCCATTACCAAACATTTCATAGGTAACCCTCAAAGCATTGCTGAAAAAGCATCTATCATCCTGACCAATCTAACCTGTCCAAAATTACAAGACTTTAGGTGGTATAAGGATATGTTTCTATCTAAAATATTTACTAGAGAAGATTGTCAGCAATCTTATTGGAAAGAAAGATTTATAGCAGGACTACCCCGACTTTTTGCAGATAGAGTCCGAAATAGAATAAAACGGAAATTTAATGATAGTAATATTCATTATGACCTTATCACGTATGGAGATCTAATTACGGAAGTAAACACAGAAGGGTTAAATCTATGCAACGAATTAAAACTAAAGTCTAAACTAAAGCAAGACAAACTCAGTGGAAGAAAAGAACTGGGATCCTTCTGTACCCAATATGGGTATGAAAAAATAACTGCCCCATCCTCAAAACATAAAAAGAGTATTAAAAGACAACGAAATAAGAAACCCTTTAGACCAAACTATAAGCAGCAACAACAGCCTGAGAAAATAAAATATAAAAAGAAAAACTTTAGAAAACCAGTGCCAAAACAAAATGGCCCTACCTGTTATAAATGCGGACGATTTGGACATATTAAAAAGATTGTCCCTTGTTAAAAAAGATCAGATCCTTAATGATAAATGATACTGAAAAAGAGATATAAACCTCCTAAGAGGATAGTAGTACTAGTTCCAGAAGAAAGTATAGAAGAATGTGGCTGTATAGGACCTTGTCAGTGTTATGAACTGAATACTATTTCTATGAAAAAGACTTATTTGAGTTAATTATGAAAGTAGAAGATACAGAATTACAAAAGAAATACTTAGAGGAATATAAATCTTATTACCACCAATAAGAACCCCTCTACAGAGACAAAGACATATAACCTCAACGATATTTATTTAAAACAAAAAAAATAAAGAAATACTAACCCTAGAAGGTTTGAAACACGAAATTAGTATTGTCAAAAAAGAATGAAACCTTAAAAGAAGAAATAAATATAAAAAAGGATACGAAAGGAAAAACAGTAATAAAGATTCCCCTTTATCACGAAGAAGAAGAATTCATACAAGCTTTATCTCAAATAGAATTTCAAAGATGGTATACGTATATCAATATAACGATCAAAGATAAATTAGAATTAAAAGCACTCTTAGATTCCGGAGCTGATCATAATTGCATTAGAGAAGGATTGGTTCCTACTAAATACTATGAAAAAACAACGGAACGCCTACATGCTGCAACAAACAAAAACTCGAAGTTAAATATAAACTCACAAATGCTCATATATGCAAACAAGGTTTATGTTTCAAAACTACATTTCTTTAGTTAAAAACTTATCGCAAGACATTATACTAGGAACTCCTTTCCTAACACAACTATATCCTTTTACCATAACAGAAAAAGGACTTACAACAAAAATCCTAGGACAAAACATTACTTTCGACTTTTGCAGAAGTATTTAGCAAGAAATATAACGTCAATAAAAGTATAAAGAGATGCACTAATCAATAAGAAAAACACTTACACTCATTAGTAAATGAGCTTAATTTAACACGAATAGAAGAAACTTGCAAAACCCAGAATAATAAAACAAATAAAATCTCAAGACCAAATTGAAGCAGATTCTGTTCAACCATACCTAATGCCTTTTGGGATAGGAAAAACATCTTGTAGCACTCCCATATGAAAAGGACTTCAAAGAAACAGACATCCTACAAAAGCAGACCTATTCAGATGAATTCAGAGTTATTAGAATATTGTAAAAAAGAGATCAAGGATTGCTAGAAAAAGGATTAATTCGACAAAGTAAATCCCCTTGGTCATGCGCCTGCATTTTATGTTCAGCATAATGCAGAACTTGAACGTGGAGCCCCACGACTTGTCATAAATTATAAACCATTAAATAAATGTTTACAGTGGATAAGATACCCAATTCCAAATAAAAGAGATTTAATTAAACGGCTCTCAGGTGCAACTGTCTTTTCAAAATTTGACATGAAATCTGGGTTCTGGCAAATACAGATTCAAGAACAGGATAGATATAAAACAGCTTTTACTGTCCCTTTTGGGCATTATGAATGGAATGTTATGCCTTTTGGATTAAAGAATGCTCCTTCCGAGTTCCAAACATATGATGAATGATATCTTTAATCCTTATGATAAATTTGCTATTGTTTATATTGACGATGTCTTGATTTTTTCCAGGAACATTACTGATCATTTCAAACATGTGAAGCAATTTATTCGTGTAATCAAAGAAAATGGATTAGTTGTATCTGCCTCTAAATTAAAATTATTTCAGACAAAAATCAGATTTTAGGATATAATATTGATCAAGCGAACATATACTCCTATATCACGCAGCATAGAGTTTGCTGATAAATTCCCTGATGAAATTAAAGAAAAACAGCAGCTACAAAGATTTTTAGGATGCCTTAATTATATTGCTGATTTCATCCCCAACATACGTATCATATGTAAACCACTATATACTCGACTCAAGAAAATGCCCCGAATTGGAATAATGAAATGACAAGTGTGGTCAAATCTATAAAAGCAAAAGTCAAGCAGCTTCCTTGTTTAGGAATACCAGTACCCGATGCCTTCTTAATTGTAGAAACTGATGCCTCCGATTATGGATACGGAGGAATCTTAAAACAAAAGATAGAAAACAAGGAACAATTAGTAAGGTACTACTCAGGAATTTGGAATAAGACGCAGACTAATTACTCTATTGTTAAGAAAGAAGTATTAGCCTTAGTACTTTGCGTAAATGCTTTTCAAGATGACTTAGTCAATAAAACGTTTTTAATACGCATCGACTGTCAGTCTGTTAAATTCATCTTAGAAAAAGATGTACAAAACTTAGTATCAAAACAAATCTTTGCTAGATGGCAAGCTTTACTTTCTAATTTTGATTTTACAATTGAATTCATAAAAGGTACACAGAATAACTTACCTGATTTTTTATCACGTGAATTCTTGCAGGGAATCAAAACAAACAAACAGGTATAATGACTTCCTCTGTTCCATATTTTCAAGAACAAATAATTGAAAAAAGTGTTGATAAACTAATGCAAATTGATTTTTCAAATATGGCTGAAATACGGCTTCTCAAGACAAATCTGATTGAGGGAATAAATCAGAGTATAGAAGACCATATGATAAATCATACTGCATTACCTAATGATTGTTGTAATTGTAAAGAATATGAGCAAAAAGAACGCTTTGGGCAAAAAATGATTCGTATACTAGAAGAATTAATTGAAGAACATGAATAAAAAAATACATGGACTAATAAACATTAAACAACAACTTCATCAACTTATTGATAAAAATTGGATTAAATATAAGAAAACAAAGCAAAGAAAGTACCTACAAAAAATAAATGCAAATGTTACATTATTATGTGAATTATTACATGACCTTGACCATCTACAGGATCAATGCCCCACTATTCGAGACTAACCTACAGTGCAGGACCTACTGTAAAGAAAGACGACTATCCAAGAAAACGACGATTTGGTAGGTTTTGGGTGACTGAAACTCTTTCTACAGATCAAAGAACTGTCACGGCTACGTACGTCTACCAGCGTGTTTTCTCCCTCAAACAACAGGCCTATAATCTTGCATCAGATCAGCGCGCGATTCAAAAGGAGATAAAAGCAGTAGAAGCTGTACTACACCGGCGAATTTGTCATCGAGAAAATATTGGTCTTAGCATCAGCGAATTAAACGATCTCCTCAGGTACCTCCACCGTGATCTACTTAAACTTCCAGTGCTCATCTGACCAATGGAGAAAAAGAAGTCCTTAACCGCGATGCTTGCCTCCACCTCTAAAGACAGGTATACTCCTCCTTCTTCTCCCTCTTCTCCTCAGCCATACCTACAACCAAGCTATTTTTCTGCACTCATTACTCCTCCAGTTACACCAGATCCAAAAAACCGACGAGGTCTCATACCCCTACCATTATATCCATCCAAAGCCCCTCAGTCGGTATCTTCTCGTCCTGCCCCTATTTTCAAAAATCTCTACAACCAAGCTGATAAAACTGATCTATACACTCCCAAAACCGACATCAAAATTATTGAACTCGAAAAGTCCGATGAGCAAAAAGAGATAAAAGAACTTATGGTTCAGTTATTCCCTCCTCGGGAATATCTTATGTTAGATCATCCCTATAAAGGACGCTTATTTTACGAGCAAATTCTGTTAGAATCACAATCAGTTGAAATCAACCATACTATGGATAAAAAATTCCCTGACCAAATTGCTTTCTCTCGAATTAAAATCCTTCGTGTCATGACCAAAGACGAATGGAGACAACATCCATTTACTAATAAGATGTTTTCTGCTAAAATCCCTGATCAACAACTTTCTAGTTACAATTACCTTGACTATCAAAAAGCCTGGTTACGGGTTCTTTGGTATAAACCCACCTACCATACCTGGTTTCTCTACTTCTCTAAAACGTGTCAACGAAATTTTCCCCAGTGGTGGATTTCGTGGTTCAATACGGTTAAACCCACTCCTGGTCTTTTTCAGAACCCAATCGAGGATGCCATACTGGTTTTCTCGCATTATACTGATTTAAACAATCTCACCAATCTCCCTCTTCTTCAGTACTTAATTACTTTTGGAGTTCCATGGATCATTTGTTGGGACCTTGCCAAAAATCAGGATGCCTCTACTCAAATTCATTTTTTAGTAAGACGCATCAAACAGAAACATTGGCCCAAGTATGAGATCAAAAGGGCAGATGTTTATGCTGTCAAACAGTTGTTAAAAATCAGTGATAAAGATATCCAAGAAGTGCTCGTTCTAAAAGAGCAAATTCCCATTCCAAGGGATGAAGATATGGCATCAAAAGCTTCCTCCATTGATAAACTAAAAGAAGTCTATGGCAGACAGCAGACGACATCCAAAGATGATGCAGACGACGACCCGTTCGCTAACCACGATCCGGATCGCGATCTCCTGCTCACTTATCACAATAATTAAGCAGGGTCGCTCGACAAAAGATGATGTGACATGATGTGACATGATGCGACTAAAGCAGACGCACTCAACAAAGATGATGTGACGCGATGTGACTAAAGCGGTGCACACAATAAAAGCAGACAAAATGTGACCTACCAGGCACGCGGATAAAAGATTCTCTTCCTTTCCGTCAAAGGGTATTAATTATTGATCCATCTAAGGATAATATTGTAATATGAGGGCTAGCCTCTTTGGCTATAAAAGAAGCCTCTAGTATTGAGTACAACAGGTTGAAAATTGTAAGCAAGCATTCGAAATGAAACTCTCTTGTTCTTGTTATTCCTCGTCTGTTCTTCATCCCATCTGAAATCTCTGATCGAGAGATAAAATGTTTTATCACTTGATCCATCTCCATCATAACCCTCGAACCATATAACATATGACGAGCTAAACACTTCTTCCCTATCCTTGCATAAAAAACAGAGTTCCCACTAACATTCAACACAAAAACGATCCGGTGTCGAAATGCCACGGGAATATCTTATGTTAGATCATCCCTATAAAGGACGCTTATTTTACGAGCAAATTCTGTTAGAAACACAATCAGTTGAAATCAACCATACTATGGATAAAAAATTCCTTGACCAAATTGCTTACTCTCGAATTAAAATCCTTCGTGTCATGACCAAAGACGAATGGAGACAACATCCATTTACTAATAAGATGTTTTCTGCTAAAATCCCTGATCAACAACTTTCTAGTTACAATTACCTTGACTATCAAAAAGCCTGGTTACGGGTTCTTTGGTATAAACCCACCTACCATACCTGGTTTCTCTACTTCTCTAAAACGTGTCAACGAAATTTTCCCCAGTGGTGGATTTCGTGGTTCAATACGGTTAAACCCATTCCTGGTCTTTTTCAGAACCCAATCGAGGATGCCATACTGGTTTTCTCGCATTATACTGATTTAAACAATCTCACCAATCTCCCTCTTCTTCAGTACTTAATTACTTTTGGAGTTCCATGGATCATTTGTTGGGACCTTGCCAAAAATCAGGATGCCTCTACTCAAATTCATTTTTTAGTAAGACGCATCAAACAGAAACATTGGCCCAAGTATGAGATCAAAAGGGCAGATGTTTATGCTGTCAAACAGTTGTTAAAAATCAGTGATAAAGATATCCAAGAAGTGCTCGTTCCAAAAGAGCAAATTCCCATTCCAAGGGATGAAGATATGGCATCAAAAGCTTCCTCCATTGATAAACTAAAAGAAGTCTATGGCAGACAGCAGACGACATCCAAAGATGATGCAGACGACGACCCGTTCGCTAACCACGATCCGGATCGCGATCTCCTGCTCACTTATCACAATAATTAAGCAGGGTCGCTCGACAAAAGATGATGTGACATGAATGTGACATGATGCGACTAAAGCAGACGCACTCAACAAAGATGATGTGACGCGATGTGACTAAAGCGGTGCACACAATAAAAGCAGACAAAATGTGACCTACCAGGCACGCGGATAAAAGATTCTCTTCCTTTCCGTCAAAGGGTATTAATTATTGATCCATCTAAGGATAATATTGTAATATGAGGGCTAGCCTCTTTGGCTATAAAAGAAGCCTCTAGTATTGAGTACAACAGGTTGAAAATTGTAAGCAAGCATTCGAAATGAAACTCTCTTGTTCTTGTTATTCCTCGTCTGTTCTTCATCCCATCTGAAATCTCTGATCGAGAGATAAAATGTTTTATCACTTGATCCATCTCCATCATAACCCTCGAACCATATAACATATGACGAGCTAAACACTTCTTCCCTATCCTTGCATAAAAAACAGAGTTCCCACTAACATTCAACACAAAAACGATCCGGTGTCGAAATGGTAGCGGAGCCAGTCATGGCTGACTATGTTCAACTTCTATTGAAAGAGGTCAATAGCGTGGTGTAAAGGTGTTCCCGGCAGCAGGAGTCAGTAAGTCCGTTGGTAAGCCTTGAACGTGTTTCCTCTTAAGATATGTTGCTTGAATATACTAAGTAATGATAGTTTCACTCCTATCTATACATGATTACTTTGTGTTGATATGATTGTGTGTTCTATGTTACAAGCAATGGATAGGGAACTTCTATCTAAGGCCTTCCTTGATTATCTTCCTGAAATTGTTTAGTGTGTTTTACATGGATATTGATAATACACGTGAACTACATATTTCTGCTATTGAGCAGAAATTACAAAATTGGACTATTCCAAAAATCCCTAGTAATAAAATTTACGAGACAGGATTTGGTTTTCAGAACTTATTTACTCATGACTACGTAATAGAAACTACAGAGAAATCTTTACCTGTTAATCCTCAAGTGGAACAATTAGAATTAATTGATACCACTAAATTACTCAAATTTAAAACTAAATATAAATTTATGCATATCGGATTAGTACAAATAGCAATTAAACCTCTATATCGAATTGGACTAGATACACCCATTCTAATGTGTTTAAGAGATGCTAGGTTTACTTCTTTCACAGATTCTTTACTAGCTGTATGTGAATCAAATCTAGCCACTGGGCCCGTCTATTTTAATTGTTATCCCAATTTTAGCATCGACTTATTTGATGAAAATCTTAGTAAGACTTTAACATTAAATATGAAAATACCATCTACTATGCTAGAAAATTCAAAAAATGTAGCTATCATATACAGGATACATTATAAAATTATGAAATCTAACCTTAGCCCAAAAGCAAAGATTGAATCCGTTAAAGAATCTACAGTGTTAATAGAAGCTAATTACGAGCATGTTAATATTCATACTCCAAAACTCATAGAATGGAATCAAATCACATTCCCTGACAACTGGCAGATATTAAATATCGTGCCACCTAAAACTATTCCTCCTAGAACTCATCCTATTGAGATCATCGAAACAGACAAAGGACATGCTGAATTAATTTTTAAAAGACCTATAGAGCCTCCTAGACGATCCTTATCCTCTAGATACTTCCACTCTCAAAAGTATGAATCCACTTTTTCGGAAAAACAGCCGTCTTTAAAAGGTGTTGATTATACTCCAAGTATTCCTCGCTCTTATTATACCTCCATATCTCGACCCGACATCAGTGCTTCTTCTTCTGGTGTCCCTCCTGAAAAGAAAGCATCTCCTCCTATGTCTCCAACCCATAGTGATATGGCCCTACCCACTACTGATCCTTATAATCAACAACTCTAAATCATGACTTTTCAACTTGATCTTACACTAGTAATCGATAAATACTGTTCCCCTCATAATACTCCTCACTTAACCACCTATCTTTGTACGGTACCCTTAAAGATCAGGGGGGATATCTGGCGGGATTACCTCGCTGAACTTCGCTACTATGAAGTTCATACTGATTTCTTTATCTGGTGGACTTCTCGACAAAAAAATTATATTACAAAAAGTAACGAAATTAATACCGCTTCTTCTAGCTACACACCATGGCTCAAAACAAAAGATCAGACTATTGAAAAATCCACTTACCCACCATTTGAAGAAATAGCCATTGAATGGAACGGGAATAAAATACTAGCTGCTCCCTTTAAGGACGTAGATAATTCAGAATTAGGCAAAATCAAAAGTCAGAATAATTATACAAATCAAATGCTTCAGAAAATCGCCCAACAACTAGAATATTTAGACTCGACAAACCAAAAACAAGAGATAAAAATAGAAAAACCATTAGTAAAACCTAACGACGAAATCAAAAACTTTAAACTAAGTCGTGAAGATGAACTTCTACAAAAAATAACTAAACAGTTAGAATACCTCGAACTATCTTCATCTAAAAAACTATCTCCTTCAAAACCTCAGATCTCTACTATATCTGAAACCGAAGAATCAGAATCTGAACCAACTGACAATGACGATGTCAGTCACTTAGCAGATCAATTTGAAGAACAGTTAGAAGTAAATAAGGTAAGAATATATGACAGACCTCGAATTCCTCATTATTATCATCGACCATCATTCCCAGATATTCAACATGAAGAAAAATATTCTTTAGGAAACTATGACGGCAAAAGTATCTATGAATGGAATCTAGATGGTAAGACTGAACATGGGATAACTGATATGTTAAATGAAATGTGTATGGCAGCTACTGCCTACAAAACAATGAATAATAATGAAAAAGAAATTACGAGGATAATAACCTCTGGATTTACTGGACAATTGAAGGGATGGTGGGATAACTACTTATCCTTAGCAGATAAAAATGAAATCTTATTAATGGTTAAACCTGAAGTCAGAGATGGACAAACCTTCACAATAGAAAACTCTTTTGCTACTCTCATTTATGCCATTACCAAACATTTCATAGGCAACCCTCAAAGCATTGCTGAAAAAGCATCTATCATCCTGACCAATCTAACCTGTCCAAAATTACAAGACTTTAGGTGGTACAAGGATATGTTCCTATCTAAAATATTTACTAGAGAAGATTGTCAGCAATCTTATTGGAAAGAAAGATTTATAGCAGGACTACCCCGACTTTTTGCAGATAGAGTCCGAAATAGAATAAAACGGAAATTTAATGATAGTAATATTCATTATGACCTTATCACGTATGGAGATCTAATTACGGAAGTAAACACAGAAGGGTTAAACCTATGCAATGAATTAAAACTAAAGTCTAAATTAAAGCAAGACAAACTCAGTGGAAGAAAAGAATTGGGATCCTTCTGTACCCAATATGGTTATGAAAAAATAACTGCCCCATCCTCAAAACATAAAAAGAGTGTTAAAAGACAACGAAATAAGAAACCCTTTAGACCAAACTATAAGCAGCAACAACAGCCTGAGAAAATAAAATATAAAAAGAAAAACTTTAGAAAACCAGTGCCAACACAAAATGGCCCTACCTGTTATAAGTGCGGACGATCTGGACATATTAAAAAAGATTGTCCTTTGTTAAAAAAGATCAGATCCCTAACAATAAATGATACTGATAAAGAAGAAATACTGAATCTCCTGAGAGAAGATAGTACAAGTTCAGAAGAAAGTATAGACGAATGTGGCTGTATAGGACCATGCCAGTGTTATGAACTGAATACTATTTCCAATGAAAAAGACTTATTTGAGTTGATCATGAAAGTAGAAGATACAGAACTACAAAAGAAATACTTAGAAGAATATAAGTCTTATATTACCACCAATAAGAAACCCCTTTCTACAGAGACAAAAACATATAGCCTTAATGATATTCTATTTAAAACAAATAAAAATAAAGAAATACTAACCCTAGAAGGTTTAAAACATGAAATTAGTATTGTCAGAGAAGAGATCAAAACTTTAAAAGAAGAAATAGAAATACTGAAAAAAGATGCGAAAGGAAAAACAATAATAAAAGATTCCCCATTAAATACCCCTCAAAACGAAGAAGAAGAATTCATACAAGCTTTATCTCAAATAGAATTTCAAAGATGGTATACGTATATCAATATAACAATCAAAGACTACAAGTTAGAATTAAAAGCACTCTTAGATTCCGGAGCTGATCACAATTGCATTAAAGAAGGACTGGTCCCTACTAAATACTATGAAAAAACAACGGAACGCTTACATGCTGCTAATAAACAAAAACTCGAAGTTAAATATAAACTCACCAATGTTCATATATGCAAACAAGGTTTATGTTTCAAAACTACATTTCTGTTAGTTAAAAACTTATCACAAGACATTATACTAGGAACTCCTTTTCTAACACAACTATATCCTTTTACTATAACAGAAAAAGGACTTACAACAAATATCCTAGGCCAAAACATTACTTTCGACTTTTGCAGAAGTATTTTAGCAAGAAATATAACGTCAATAAAAGTAGGTAAAGAAATTGCCTTAATCAATAAGAAAAGACATTTACACTCATTAGTAAATGAACTTAATTTAACACGAATCGAAGAAACTCTGCAAAACCCAGAAATAATAAAACAAATAAAACATCTGCAAGACCAAATTGAAGCGGACATTTGTTCAACCATACCCAACGACTTTTGGGATAGAAAAAAACATCTTGTAGCACTCCCTTATGAAAAAGATTTCAAAGAAACCAACATACCTACAAAAGCAAGACCGATTCAGATGAATTCCGAGTTATTAAGCTATTGTAAACAGGAGATACACGGATTACTAGAAAAGGGGTTAATCCGGCAAAGTAAATCCCCTTGGTCATGCGCTGCATTTTATGTTCAGCATAATGCAGAACTTGAACGTGGAGCCCCACGACTTGTCATAAATTATAAACCATTAAATAAATGTTTACAGTGGATAAGATACCCAATTCCAAATAAAAGAGATTTAATTAAACGGCTCTCAGGTGCAACTGTCTTTTCAAAATTTGACATGAAATCTGGGTTCTGGCAAATACAGATTCAAGAACAGGATAGATATAAAACAGCTTTTACTGTCCCTTTTGGGCATTATGAATGGAATGTTATGCCTTTTGGATTAAAGAATGCTCCTTCCGAGTTCCAACATATGATGAATGATATCTTTAATCCTTATGATAAATTTGCTATTGTTTATATTGACGATGTCTTGATTTTTTCCAGGAACATTACTGATCATTTCAAACATGTGAAGCAATTTATTCGTGTAATCAAAGAAAATGGATTAGTTGTATCTGCCTCTAAATTAAAATTATTTCAGACAAAAATCAGATTTTTAGGATATAATATTGATCAAGGAACATATACTCCTATATCACGCAGCATAGAGTTTGCTGATAAATTCCCTGATGAAATTAAAGAAAAACAGCAGCTACAAAGATTTTTAGGATGCCTTAATTATATTGCTGATTTCATCCCCAACATACGTATCATATGTAAACCACTATATACTCGACTCAAGAAAAATGCCCCGAATTGGAATAATGAAATGACAAGTGTGGTCAAATCTATAAAAGCAAAAGTCAAGCAGCTTCCTTGTTTAGGAATACCAGTACCCGATGCCTTCTTAATTGTAGAAACTGATGCCTCCGATTATGGATACGGAGGAATCTTAAAACAAAAGATAGAAAACAAGGAACAATTAGTAAGGTACTACTCAGGAATTTGGAATAAGACGCAAACTAATTACTCTATTGTTAAGAAAGAAGTATTAGCCTTAGTACTTTGCGTAAATGCTTTTCAAGATGACTTAGTCAATAAAACGTTTTTAATACGCATCGACTGTCAGTCTGTTAAATTCATCTTAGAAAAAGATGTACAAAACTTAGTATCAAAACAAATCTTTGCTAGATGGCAAGCTTTACTTTCTAATTTTGATTTTACAATTGAATTCATAAAAGGTACACAGAATAACTTACCTGATTTTTTATCACGTGAATTCTTGCAGGGAATCAAAACAAACAAACAGGTATAATGACTTCCTCTGTTCCATATTTTCAAGAACAAATAATTGAAAAAAGTGTTGATAAACTAATGCAAATTGATTTTTCAAATATGGCTGAAATACGGCTTCTCAAGACAAATCTGATTGAGGGAATAAATCAGAGTATAGAAGACCATATGATAAATCATACTGCATTACCTAATGATTGTTGTAATTGTAAAGAATATGAGCAAAAAGAACGCTTTGGGCAAAAAATGATTCGTATACTAGAAGAATTAATTGAAGAACATGAATAAAAAAATACATGGACTAATAAACATTAAACAACAACTTCATCAACTTATTGATAAAAATTGGATTAAATATAAGAAAACAAAGCAAAGAAAGTACCTACAAAAAATAAATGCAAATGTTACATTATTATGTGAATTATTACATGACCTTGACCATCTACAGGATCAATGCCCCACTATTCGAGACTAACCTACAGTGCAGGACCTACTGTAAAGAAAGACGACTATCCAAGAAAAACGACGATTTGGTAGGTTTTGGGTGACTGAAACTCTTTCTACAGATCAAAGAACTGTCACGGCTACGTACGTCTACCAGCGTGTTTTCTCCCTCAAACAACAGGCCTATAATCTTGCATCAGATCAGCGCGCGATTCAAAAGGAGATAAAAGCAGTAGAAGCTGTACTACACCGGCGAATTTGTCATCGAGAAAATATTGGTCTTAGCATCAGCGAATTAAACGATCTCCTCAGGTACCTCCACCGTGATCTACTTAAACTTCCAGTGCTCATCTGACCAATGGAGAAAAAGAAGTCTTTAACCGCGATGCTTGCCTCCACCTCTAAAGACAGGTATACTCCTCCTTCTTCTCCCTCTTCTCCTCAGCCATACCTACAACCAAGCTATTTTTCTGCACTCATTACTCCTCCAGTTACACCAGATCCAAAAAACCGACGAGGTCTCATACCCCTACCATTATATCCATCCAAAGCCCCTCAGTCGGTATCTTCTCGTCCTGCCCCTATTTTCAAAAATCTCTACAACCAAGCTGATAAAACTGATCTATACACTCCCAAAACCGACATCAAAATTATTGAACTCGAAAAGTCCGATGAGCAAAAAGAGATAAAAGAACTTATGGTTCAGTTATTCCCTCCTCGGGAATATCTTATGTTAGATCATCCCTATAAAAGACGCTTATTTTACGAGCAAATTCTGTTAGAAACACAATCAGTTGAAATCAACCATACTATGGATAAAAAATTCCCTGACCAAATTGCTTTCTCTCGAATTAAAATCCTTCGTGTCATGACCAAAGACGAATGGAGACAACATCCATTTACTAATAAGATGTTTTCTGCTAAAATCCCTGATCAACAACTTTCTAGTTACAATTACCTTGACTATCAAAAAGCCTGGTTACGGGTTCTTTGGTATAAACCCACCTACCATACCTGGTTTCTCTACTTCTCTAAAACGTGTCAACGAAATTTTCCCCAGTGGTGGATTTCGTGGTTCAATACGGTTAAACCCACTCCTGGTCTTTTTCAGAACCCAATCGAGGATGCCATACTGGTTTTCTCGCATTATACTGATTTAAACAATCTCACCAATCTCCCTCTTCTTCAGTACTTAATTACTTTTGGAGTTCCATGGATCATTTGTTGGGACCTTGCCAAAAATCAGGATGCCTCTACTCAAATTCATTTTTTAGTAAGACGCATCAAACAGAAACATTGGCCCAAGTATGAGATCAAAAGGGCAGATGTTTATGCTGTCAAACAGTTGTTAAAAATCAGTGATAAAGATATCCAAGAAGTGCTCGTTCCAAAAGAGCAAATTCCCATTCCAAGGGATGAAGATATGGCATCAAAAGCTTCCTCCATTGATAAACTAAAAGAAGTCTATGGCATTTAAACATTAGAAACCAAGCATTTTAACATTAGAAACACTCTCGGCATTGACATTTAGAGGTGTGGGTGTGTGCATATGTACTTTTCTACAAGCAAAAAACCAAAAAATATGTTAGCATATAATCAATTATATTTCTTAAACCATGCTTTGTTACCAAACTTATAAGGACCCAAACCCAGCCTATATAGACCCTTACTGTCTTGAAACCCTAACAAGCCCAACCAAGGACCTATCTGAATCCCGCAAGACTCAAGTCATACCAATTACAACTTTTAAGGTTCATTCTTATGCTTTTAAAGATTGGAACATGTTTATCATTTAGATTTGTAATCTGGGTATCATACAGAATGAATAAACACATCAGCGGAACTCTTTATAATTAATCAAAGGAACCATAACACACAAGTCCTAAAGGATTCTCAAAATCCACAAGTCCTCAAGGAGTCTCAAAATCCGTAAGTCCTAAAACATATTAGAATACATCAAATCATACAGCATACAGAAACACACAACAAATCAATAGTCGTTAATGGCATTTAAACACTACAAACCATGCATTTTAACATTAGGAACACTCTCGGCATTGACATTTAGAGGTGTGGGTGTGTGCATATGTACTTTTTTACAAGCACAAAACCAAAAAATATGTTAGCATATAATCAATTATATTTCTTAAACCATGCTTTGTTACCAAACTTATAAGAACCCAAACCCAGCCTATATAGACCCTTACTGTCTTCAAAACCCTAACAAACCCAACCAAGGACCTATCTAAATCCCGCAAGACTCAAGTCACACTAATTACAACTTTTAAGGTTCATTCTTATGCTTTTAAAGGTTGGAACATGTTTATCATTTATATTTGTAATCTAGGTATCATACAGAGTGAATAAAAACATCAGCGGAAGTCTTTATAATTAATCAAAGGAACCATAACACACAAGTCCTAAAGGAGTCTCAAAATCTACAAGTCCTAAAGGAGTCTCAAAATCTACAAGTCCTAAAGGAGTCTCAAAATCCACAAGTCCTAAAACATATTAGAGTACTTCAAATCATACAGCATTCAGAAACACACAAAAAATCAATAGTCGTTAATGGCAATTAAACACTACAAACCAAGCATTTTAACATTAGGAACACTCTCGGCATTGACATTTAGAGGTGTGGGTGTGTGCATATGTACTTTTCTACAAACACAAAACCAAAAAATATGTTAGCATATAATCAATTACATTTTCTAGACCATGTTCTGTTCACAAACTTATAAGGACCCAAACCCAGCCTATATAGACCTTACTGTCTTCAAACCCTAACAAACCCAACCAAGGACCTATCTAAATCCCGCAAGACTCAAGTCACACTAATTACAACTTTTAAGGTTCATTCTTATGTTTTTAAAGGTTGGAACATGTTTATCATTTAGATTTGTAATCTGGGTATCATACAGAGTGAATAAAAACATCAGCGGAAATTTTTATAATTAATCAAAGGAACCATAACACACAAGTCCTAAAGGATTCTCAAAATCCACAAGTCCTTAAGAAATCTCAAAATCCGCAAGTCCTAAAACATATTAGAATACATCAAATCATTTAGCATACAGAAACACACAACAAATCAATAGTCGTTAATGGCATTTAAACACTACAAACCAAGCATTTTAACATTAGGAACACTCTCGGTATTGACATTTAGAGGTGTGGGTGTGTGCTTATGTACTTTTCTACAAGCACAAAACCAAAAAATATGTTAGCATATAATCAATTACATTTTCTAGACCATGCTTTGTTCACAAACTTATAAGGACCCAAACCCAGCCTATATAGACCCTTACTGTCTTGAAACCCTAACAAGCCCAACCAAGGACCTATCTAAATCCAGCAAGACTCAAGTCACACTAATTACAACTTTTAAGGTTCATTCTTATGCTTTTAAAGATTGGAACATGTTTATCATTTAGATTTGTAATCTGGGTATCATACAGAATGAATAAACACATCAGCGGAACTCTTTATAATTAATCAAAGGAACCATAACACACAAGTCCTAAAGGATTCTCAAAATCCACAAGTCCTCAAGGAGTCTCAAAATCCGTAAGTCCTAAAACATATTAGAATACATCAAATCATACAGCATACAGAAACACACAACAAATCAATAGTCGTTAATGGCATTTAAACACTACAAACCATGCATTTTAACATTAGGAACACTCTCGGCATTGACATTTAGAGGTGTGGGTGTGTGCATATGTACTTTTTTACAAGCACAAAACCAAAAAATATGTTAGCATATAATCAATTATATTTCTTAAACCATGCTTTGTTACCAAACTTATAAGAACCCAAACCCAGCCTATATAGACCCTTACTGTCTTCAAAACCCTAACAAACCCAACCAAGGACCTATCTAAATCCCGCAAGACTCAAGTCACACTAATTACAACTTTTAAGGTTCATTCTTATGCTTTTAAAGGTTGGAACATGTTTATCATTTATATTTGTAATCTAGGTATCATACAGAGTGAATAAAAACATCAGCGGAAGTCTTTATAATTAATCAAAGGAACCATAACACACAAGTCCTAAAGGAGTCTCAAAATCTACAAGTCCTAAAGGAGTCTCAAAATCTACAAGTCCTAAAGGAGTCTCAAAATCCACAAGTCCTAAAACATATTAGAGTACTTCAAATCATACAGCATTCAGAAACACACAAAAAATCAATAGTCGTTAATGGCAATTAAACACTACAAACCAAGCATTTTAACATTAGGAACACTCTCGGCATTGACATTTAGAGGTGTGGGTGTGTGCATATGTACTTTTCTACAAACACAAAACCAAAAAATATGTTAGCATATAATCAATTACATTTTCTAGACCATGTTCTGTTCACAAACTTATAAGGACCCAAACCCAGCCTATATAGACCTTACTGTCTTCAAACCCTAACAAACCCAACCAAGGACCTATCTAAATCCCGCAAGACTCAAGTCACACTAATTACAACTTTTAAGGTTCATTCTTATGTTTTTAAAGGTTGGAACATGTTTATCATTTAGATTTGTAATCTGGGTATCATACAGAGTGAATAAAAACATCAGCGGAAATTTTTATAATTAATCAAAGGAACCATAACACACAAGTCCTAAAGGATTCTCAAAATCCACAAGTCCTTAAGAAATCTCAAAATCCGCAAGTCCTAAAACATATTAGAATACATCAAATCATTTAGCATACAGAAACACACAACAAATCAATAGTCGTTAATGGCATTTAAACACTACAAACCAAGCATTTTAACATTAGGAACACTCTCGGTATTGACATTTAGAGGTGTGGGTGTGTGCTTATGTACTTTTCTACAAGCACAAAACCAAAAAATATGTTAGCATATAATCAATTACATTTTCTAGACCATGCTTTGTTCACAAACTTATAAGGACCCAAACCCAGCCTATATAGACCCTTACTGTCTTGAAACCCTAACAAGCCCAACCAAGGACCTATCTAAATCCAGCAAGACTCAAGTCACACTAATTACAACTTTTAAGGTTCATTCTTATGCTTTTAAAGGTTGGAACATGTTTATCATTTAGATTTGTAATCTGGGTATCATACAGAGTGAATAAAAACATCAGCGGAAGTTTTTATAATTAATCAAAGGAACCATAACACACAAGTCCTAAAGGAGTCTTAAAATCCACAAGTCCTAAAACATATTAGAATACATCAAATCATATAGCATACAGAAACACACAACAAATCAACAGTCGTTAATGGCATTTAAACATTAGAAATCAAGCATTTTATCATTAGGAACACTCTTGGCATTGACATTTAGAGGTGTGGGTGTGTGCATATGTACTGACCACTCACAATTTTGACGTCCCAATTTTCTTCTTGGATCCACTCCAGAATCTTGATTCGTTTTCGGAGACCTACACGGATAATCGCATTCCGTTCCTTAATATAATCAAAAAATTCCTAATAATCTCAAAACAATGAATCCTAGGCCCTCAGATTTACCTTAAGAACCCATCGATGACCCTCGGATTCAATCATGGTAATGTTCGTATTTTTGCTTAATTCCTAGAAACTTCTACTATTATTTATACCTACCAAACTTATCAAAATCATCAAAACTTTGTATCATTGGATACCTCAAATTTTTCTCTATTTTCTAGAATGTTTCCGTAAACTTTCCCAATTTATTTCGATTTTTCTTCAGTTTTAAATCATTTCTGTTAATTTCTTAATAGTCAGTCAAAGTTAACATGACACATGTCTTCAGACACGTTGCCACGTTTATACCATGTTTGGCCCATTACCAACCTAGAATTGGATTGGAACTAGGCTTACCAAACCAACTTGAATGATATGTTGTGCGTATTACTCCTAGAAGACATGTCGTTTGTTCTCCTCTCTAGACGACATGTCACTCGGGATACCTTTCCTCCAGCTGCACCTACAACTCTCCCTTTACTCGAAACCATAATTTCTACCACTTGCACAGATACATCACAACACTACAAGAGCTCTACACCTAAACTTCGTTTTAAAATTTGAAATAAAAACAAGAATAACTCGTGTCCTATAATACTCAAACTCAGGTATTATATGGTTAATCATTGTTATTTTGAATTTTTTTTGAATATTCAATTAAGATTGAGAAAATAACCATAGAAACACGTTTCAATCAATCACATGCATAAAATCAAAATTTTCCTTGATTTATAGAATTTTTGAGTGATTATGCATTTAAATGTACTAATGATTCACGGATATCACATCTCACTTAAAATAATTTGAAATCATTTAAAACAATGGGAAATTAGATTAAAACTGACCACTCACAATTTTGACGTCCCAATTTTCTTCTTGGATCCAATCCGGAATCCTGATCCGTTTTCAAAGACCTACACGGATAATCGCAATCCGATCCTTAATATCAAACAAAAATTCCTAATACTCTCAAAACAATGAATCCTAGGCCCTCAGATTTATCCTAGAAACCCATAGATCACCCTCGGATTCAATCATGGTAATGTTCGTATTTTTTCTTAATTTCTAAAACCTTTTATTAATATTTAAACCTACAAAACTTATCAAAATCATCAAAATTTTATATCATTGGATTCCTCAATTTTTTTTTTCTAGAATGTTTCCATAAATTTTCCCGATTTTTCCTCAGTTTTAAATCATTTACGCTAATTTTTTAAAAATCGGTCAAATTTAACATGACACATGTCACCCAGAAACGTTGCCACGTTTATACCTGATTTGGCTCAATACCAACCTAGAATTGGACTGGAACTAGGCTTAGCAAACCAACTTGAATGAGATGTTGCGCGTCTTACTCCTAGACGACATGTCGTTTGATCACCTCTCCATACGACATGTAACTCGGGATGCCTGCAGATGACATGTCACTCGGGATCCCTTTCCTCCAGCTGCACCTACAACGCTCTCTTTACTCGAAAACCTAATTTCTACCACTTGCACAGATACATCACAACACTACAAGAGCTCTACACCTAAACTTCATTCTGAAATTTGAAATCAAACCTAGAATAAATCATGTCCTATCATACTCAAACTCAGGTATTATAAGTTTGATCATTGTTATTTTGAACTCATTTCAACAGTCAATTAAGATTGAGAAAATAACCACAGAAACACGTTTCAATCAATCACATGCATAAAATAAAGATTTGTCTTGATTTATAGAAATTTTGAGTGATTATGCATTTAAACGTACTAACGATTCATGGATATCACATCTCACAAAAAATAATTTGATATCATTAAAAACGATGAGAAATTAGATTAAAACTGACCACTCACAATTTTGACGTCCCAATTTTCTTCTTGGATCCACTCCAGAATCTTGATTCGTTTTCGGAGACCTACACGGATAATCGCATTCCGCTCCTTAATATAATCAAAAAATTCCTAATAATCTCAAAACAATGAATCCTAGGCCCTCAGATTTACCTTAAGAACCCATCGATGACCCTCGGATTCAATCATGGTAATGTTCGTATTTTTGCTTAATTCCTAGAAACTTCTACTATTATTTATACCTACCAAACTTATCAAAATCATCAAAACTTTGTATCATTGGATACCTCAAATTTTTCTCTATTTTCTAGAATGTTTCCGTAAACTTTCCCAATTTATTTCGATTTTTCTTCAGTTTTAAATCATTTCTGTTAATTTCTTAATAGTCAGTCAAAGTTAACATGACACATGTCTTCAGACACGTTGCCACGTTTATACCATATTTGGCCCATTACCAACCTAGAATTGGATTGGAACTAGGCTTACCAAACCAACTTGAATGATATGTTGTGCGTATTACTCCTAGAAGACATGTCGTTTGTTCTCCTCTCTAGACGACATGTCACTCGGGATGCCTGCAGATGACATGTCACTCGGGATACCTTTCCTCCAGCTGCACCTACAACTCTCCCTTTACTCGAAACCATAATTTCTACCACTTGCACAGATACATCACAACACTGCAAGAGCTCTACACCTAAACTTCGTTTTAAAATTTGAAATAAAAACAAGAATAACTCGTATCCTATAATACTCAAACTCAGGTATTATATGGTTGATCATTGTTATTTTGAATTTTTTTCAATATTCAATTAAGATTGAGAAAATAACCATAGAAACACGTTTCAATCAATCACATGCATAAAATCAAAATTTTCCTTGATTTATAGAATTTTTGAGTGATTATGCATTTAAATGTACTAATGATTCACGGATATCACATCTCACTTAAAATAATTTGAAATCATTTAAAACAATGGGAAATTAGATTAAAACTGACCACTCACAATTTTGACGTCCCAATTTTCTTCTTGGATCCAATCCGGAATCCTGATCCGTTTTCAAAGATCTACACGGATAATCGCAATCCGATCCTTAATATCAAACAAAAATTCCTAATACTCTCAAAACAATGAATCCTAGGCCCTCAGATTTATCCTAGAAACCCATAGATCACCCTCGGATTCAATCATGGTAATGTTCGTATTTTTTCTTAATTTCTAAAACCTTTTATTAATATTTAAACCTACAAAACTTATCAAAATCATCAAAATTTTATATCATTGGATTCCTCAATTTTTTTTTCTAGAATGTTTCCATAAATTTTCCCGATTTTTCCTCAGTTTTAAATCATTTACGTTAATTTCTTAAAAATCGGTCAAATTTAACATGACACATGTCACCCAGAAACGTTGCCACGTTTATACCTGATTTGGCTCAATACCAACCTAGAATTGGACTGGAACTAGGCTTAGCAAACCAACTTGAATGAGATGTTGCGCGTCTTACTCCTAGACGACATGTCGTTTGATCACCTCTCCATACGACATGTAACTCGGGATGCCTGCAGATGACATGTCACTCGGGATCCCTTTCCTCCAGCTGCACCTACAACGCTCTCTTTACTCGAAAACCTAATTTCTACCACTTGCACAGATACATCACAACACTACAAGAGCTCTACACCTAAACTTCATTCTGAAATTTGAAATCAAACCTAGAATAAATCATGTCCTATCATACTCAAACTCAGGTATTATAAGTTTGATCATTGTTATTTTGAACTCATTTCAACAGTCAATTAAGATTGAGAAAATAACCACAGAAACACGTTTCAATCAATCACATGCATAAAATAAAGATTTGTCTTGATTTATAGAAATTTTGAGTGATTATGCATTTAAACGTACTAACGATTCATGGATATCACATCTCACAAAAAATAATTTGATATCATTAAAAACGATGAGAAATTAGATTAAAACTGACCACTCACAATTTTGACGTCCCAATTTTCTTCTTGGATCCACTCCAGAATCTTGATTCGTTTTCGGAGACCTACACGGATAATCGCATTCCGCTCCTTAATATAATCAAAAAATTCCTAATAATCTCAAAACAATGAATCCTAGGCCCTCAGATTTACCTTAAGAACCCATCGATGACCCTCGGATTCAATCATGGTAATGTTCGTATTTTTGCTTAATTCCTAGAAACTTCTACTATTATTTATACCTACCAAACTTATCAAAATCATCAAAACTTTGTATCATTGGATACCTCAAATTTTTCTCTATTTTCTAGAATGTTTCCGTAAACTTTCCCAATTTATTTCGATTTTTCTTCAGTTTTAAATCATTTCTGTTAATTTCTTAATAGTCAGTCAAAGTTAACATGACACATGTCTTCAGACACGTTGCCACGTTTATACCATATTTGGCCCATTACCAACCTAGAATTGGATTGGAACTAGGCTTACCAAACCAACTTGAATGATATGTTGTGCGTATTACTCCTAGAAGACATGTCGTTTGTTCTCCTCTCTAGACGACATGTCACTCGGGATGCCTGCAGATGACATGTCACTCGGGATACCTTTCCTCCAGCTGCACCTACAACTCTCCCTTTACTCGAAACCATAATTTCTACCACTTGCACAGATACATCACAACACTACAAGAGCTCTACACCTAAACTTCGTTTTAAAATTTGAAATAAAAACAAGAATAACTCGTGTCCTATAATACTCAAACTCAGGTATTATATGGTTGATCATTGTTATTTTGAACTCTTTTCAATATTCAATTAAGATTGAGAAAATAACCATAGAAACACGTTTCAATCAATCACATGCATAAAATCAAAATTTTCCTTGATTTATAGAATTTTTGAGTGATTATGCATTTAAATGTACTAATGATTCACGGATATCACATCTCACTTAAAATAATTTGAAATCATTTAAAACAATGGGAAATTAGATTAAAACTGACCACTCACAATTTTGACGTCCCAATTTTCTTCTTGGATCCAATCCGGAATCCTGATCCGTTTTCAAAGATCTACACGGATAATCGCAATCCGATCCTTAATATCAAACAAAAATTCCTAATACTCTCAAAACAATGAATCCTAGGCCCTCAGATTTATCCTAGAAACCCATAGATCACCCTCGGATTCAATCATGGTAATGTTCGTATTTTTTCTTAATTTCTAAAACCTTTTATTAATATTTAAACCTACAAAACTTATCAAAATCATCAAAATTTTATATCATTGGATTCCTCAATTTTTTTTTCTAGAATGTTTCCATAAATTTTCCCGATTTTTCCTCAGTTTTAAATCATTTACGTTAATTTCTTAAAAATCGGTCAAATTTAACATGACACATGTCACCCAGAAACGTTGCCACGTTTATACCTGATTTGGCTCAATACCAACCTAGAATTGGACTGGAACTAGGCTTAGCAAACCAACTTGAATGAGATGTTGCGCGTCTTACTCCTAGACGACATGTCGTTTGATCACCTCTCCATACGACATGTAACTCGGGATGCCTGCAGATGACATGTCACTCGGGATCCCTTTCCTCCAGCTGCACCTACAACGCTCTCTTTACTCGAAAACCTAATTTCTACCACTTGCACAGATACATCACAACACTACAAGAGCTCTACACCTAAACTTCATTCTGAAATTTGAAATCAAACCTAGAATAAATCATGTCCTATCATACTCAAACTCAGGTATTATAAGTTTGATCATTGTTATTTTGAACTCATTTCAACAGTCAATTAAGATTGAGAAAATAACCACAGAAACACGTTTCAATCAATCACATGCATAAAATAAAGATTTGTCTTGATTTATAGAAATTTTGAGTGATTATGCATTTAAACGTACTAACGATTCATGGATATCACATCTCACAAAAAATAATTTGATATCATTAAAAACGATGAGAAATTAGATTAAAACTGACCACTCACAATTTTGACGTCCCAATTTTCTTCTTGGATCCACTCCAGAATCTTGATTCGTTTTCGGAGACCTACACGGATAATCGCATTCCGCTCCTTAATATAATCAAAAAATTCCTAATAATCTCAAAACAATGAATCCTAGGCCCTCAGATTTACCTTAAGAACCCATCGATGACCCTCGGATTCAATCATGGTAATGTTCGTATTTTTGCTTAATTCCTAGAAACTTCTACTATTATTTATACCTACCAAACTTATCAAAATCATCAAAACTTTGTATCATTGGATACCTCAAATTTTTCTCTATTTTCTAGAATGTTTCCGTAAACTTTCCCAATTTATTTCGATTTTTCTTCAGTTTAAATCATTTCTGTTAATTTTTAAATAGTCAATCAAAGTTAACATGACACATGTCTTCAGACACGTTGCCACGTTTATACCATATTTGGCCCATTACCAACCTAGAATTGGATTGGAACTAGGCTTACCAAACCAACTTGAATGATATGTTGTGCGTATTACTCCTAGAAGACATGTCGTTTGTTCTCCTCTCTAGACGACATGTCACTCGGGATACCTTTCCTCCAGCTGCACCTACAACTCTCCCTTTACTCGAAACCATAATTTCTACCACTTGCACAGATACATCACAACACTACAAGAGCTCTACACCTAAACTTCGTTTTAAAATTTGAAATAAAAACAAGAATAACTCGTGTCCTATAATACTCAAACTCAGGTATTATATGGTTGATCATTGTTATTTTGAACTCTTTTCAATATTCAATTAAGATTGAGAAAATAACCATAGAAACACGTTTCAATCAATCACATGCATAAAATCAAAATTTTCCTTGATTTATAGAATTTTTGAGTGATTATGCATTTAAATGTACTAATGATTCACGGATATCACATCTCACTTAAAATAATTTGAAATCATTTAAAACAATGGGAAATTAGATTAAAACTGACCACTCACAATTTTGACGTCCCAATTTTCTTCTTGGATCCAATCCGGAATCCTGATCCGTTTTCAAAGATCTACACGGATAATCGCAATCCGATCCTTAATATCAAACAAAAATTCCTAATACTCTCAAAACAATGAATCCTAGGCCCTCAGATTTATCCTAGAAACCCATAGATCACCCTCGGATTCAATCATGGTAATGTTCGTATTTTTTCTTAATTTCTAAAACCTTTTATTAATATTTAAACCTACAAAACTTATCAAAATCATCAAAATTTTATATCATTGGATTCCTCAATTTTTTTTTTCTAGAATGTTTCCATAAATTTTCCCGATTTTTCCTCAGTTTTAAATCATTTACTCTAATTTCTTAAAAATCGGTCAAATTTAACATGACACATGTCACCCAGAAACGTTGCCACGTTTATACCTGATTTGGCTCAATACCAACCTAGAATTGGACTGGAACTAGGCTTAGCAAACCAACTTGAATGAGATGTTGCGCGTCTTACTCCTAGACGACATGTCGTTTGATCACCTCTCCATACGACATGTAACTCGGGATGCCTGCAGATGACATGTCACTCGGGATCCCTTTCCTCCAGCTGCACCTACAACGCTCTCTTTACTCGAAAACCTAATTTCTACCACTTGCACAGATACATCACAACACTACAAGAGCTCTACACCTAAACTTCATTCTGAAATTTGAAATCAAACCTAGAATAAATCATGTCCTATCATACTCAAACTCAGGTATTATAAGTTTGATCATTGTTATTTTGAACTCATTTCAACAGTCAATTAAGATTGAGAAAATAACCACAGAAACACGTTTCAATCAATCACATGCATAAAATAAAGATTTGTCTTGATTTATAGAAATTTTGAGTGATTATGCATTTAAACGTACTAACGATTCATGGATATCACATCTCACAAAAAATAATTTGATATCATTAAAAACGATGATAAATTAGATTAAAACTGACCACTCACAATTTTGACGTCCCAATTTTTTTCTTGGATCCACTCCAGAATCTTGATTCGTTTTCGGAGACCTACACGGATAATCGCATTCCGCTCCTTAATATAATCAAAAAATTCCTAATAATCTCAAAACAATGAATCCTAGGCCCTCAGATTTACATTAAGAACCCATCGATGACCCTCGGATTCAATCATGGTAATGTTCGTATTTTTGCTTATTTCCTAGAAATTTCTACTATTATTTATACCTACCAAACTTATCAAAATCATCAAAACTTTGTATCATTGGATACCTCAAATTTTTCTCTATTTTCTAGAATGTTTCCGTAAATTTTCCCAATTTATTTCGATTTTTCTTCAGTTTAAATCATTTCTGTTAATTTTTAAATAGTCAATCAAAGTTAACTTAACACATGTCTTCAGAGACGTTGCCACGTTTATACCATATTTGGCCCATTACCAACCTAGAATTTGATTGGAACTAGGCTTACCAAACCAACTTGAATGATATGTTGTGCGTATTACTCCTAGAAGACATGTCGTTTGTTCTCCTCTCTAGACGTCATGTCACTCGTGATGCCTGCAGATGACATGTCACTCGGGATACCTTCCCTCCAGCTGCACCTACAACTCTCCCTTCACTCGAAACCATAATTTTTACCACTTGCACAGATACATCACAACACTACAAGAGCTCTACACCTAAACTTCGTTTTAAAATTTGAAATAAAAAAAGAATAACTCGTGTCCTATAATACTCAAACTCAGGTATTATGTGGTTGATCATTGTTCATGAAAATTTAGAGATACATTATGATACATTACGGGTACATATGGAAAAGTCAATGTAATTTGGACAATGGATCCATCGGATGGGCTCCGATGGATTACACCAATTCAATGACCAAAGTACGGATTTAAATCGAAGAATACTTAATATGAGACAAATACGGTAAAGACCTTACATTATAATACTTTACAGCTACCTACGGAAGAGAGCAATGAAATTTTGAACAATGGACCATCGGATGGCTCCGATGGACTATACAACGAATCAATCAAAACCGAGGTAAAACAGATTTTACAACAAGGAATTACTAATGATGAACCACATACGATAAAGACCCTACCGAAAATTTTTACATCAACATGAAGCTACAACCATCAGGATTATGAATCCGAAAACCAAACTTTAAATCTCACCTCAGATTGCCGGAATTGATGATTTTCCGGTGAGAATTTCGAAATTTCCAGGCTCCGATCCGCCGCGTCCGTGGTTCGATGAAGGTGAAACCAGCGGCAGATTGATCGTGACGATGAGAGGAACACAATGGTACCAAAATTCGACGATCAGACGTTGTGATTCGATACTAGAGGTGATTGAAAATGAGAGGAAAAAACTGGAAAATTTTTTTAAAGAAATCGACAGGGTATTTGGCAACAGGGAGCGGGCAACAAAATAAGGGTATATATATTAGTGTGACGTGGCAAAAATTTGCCACGTCAGCCACGGAGTCTCACAATCTACCCCCCTTACAAAAATTTCGTCCCCGAAATTTACGTACCGTACTACTGAAAGAGATAGGGGTAACGCTCTCTCAGCATAGACTCCTCGGTCTCCCACGAGAGCTCCTCGGAACTACCACTACGCCAAGAAACTCTAACCATTGGGACTAAACGACTACGAAGCTGCCTGATCGACTCATCAACAATAGCCACTGGCTGAGCAGGAAACGACAAGTCACTGGCAACCTCTAACCGGCGGTGCATCTAACACGTGTGACGGATCCCGAACGTACTTCCGTAGCATAGAAACATGGAAGACATTATGGATCCTCTCCAAAGACGGTGGCAAAGCTAGACGGTATGCCAGGTCCAATCCGCTCGGTGATCTCATACGGTCCAATAAAACGCGGCGCTAACTTGCCTCGCTGTTGGAACCGAAGTACTCCTTTCCACGATGCAACCTTCGGAATACTTTTCACCAACCTGAAACTCAAGGTCACGACGTCGGTTGTTTGCATAACTCCGTTGTCGGTCCTGAGCTGTATGCAGACGCTGTCTGATCAAAGCCAACTGCTCTGTTGCCTGATCTATTAACTCGGGACTGTCCAGACGTCTCTCACCTACCTCATCCCAACACAGGGGCGTATGACAACGTCTACCATACAAGCCTCATACGGTGCCATACCGATACTGACCTGGAAACTGTTGTTGTAGGCGAATTCTGCCAACGGAAGGCATCTATCCCACGTAGTATGTCTATCGAGCGCCAACGCTCGTAACATATCTTCCAACGTCTGTATTGTCCTCTCGGACTGACCATCTGTTTGGGGATGGAAAGCCGTACTGAAGTTCAGACGGGTACCCAAAGCACCCTGAAACTTTCCCCAGAAACGAGAAGTAAATCTCAGGTCTCGATCTGAAACAATAGAGACTGGAACTCCATGAAGTCTGACGATCTCATCAATATACCGATGAGCCAACTTCTCCGGTGTATCGGAGACTCGTACAGGGAGGAAATGGGCAGACTTGGTCAATCTGTCCATAATCACCCACACCACATCAAAACCTCGCTGAGTCCTCGGTAAACCCACGACGAAGTCCATCGTGATATGCTTCCACTTCCACTATGGAATGGGAAGCGACTGCAACACACCTGCGGGTTTCTGGTGCTCAGCCTTGACTTGTTGGCATACGAGGCAACGAGCAACAAACTCCGCAATGTGTCTCTTCATTCCCGACCACCAGTAATGTTCCCTCAAATCGCGATACATCTTGGTACTACCGGGATGAATCGAGAACGTAGAACTGTGCGCCTCGATCAAAATCAATTGACGTAACTCCTCATCTCGAGGAACACAAATTCTACCTCGGAACGTCAGAATACCATCATCTCGAACCCTATACTCACTGACTGTATCACCACTAGTAACACTATCCAGCTGCTGTCTCAACTGAACCAACACTGGATCCTCTAACTGCTTGACTCGAATTTCCTCAAGTAAAGTGGGTCTTGTAAGACCCCGAATTTTGAGTCCTAGAAGTCCAGAAGCCAGTGCAGGTGAAAAGACGAATTTGCCCCTGAAGAGAAGGATGTGTGATAGCCGGAATTTGGTTGAATTTTGATAAGTTCCTGGCTATCACATCACACATCCAAGGGGGAGGCACCTGCAACATCTGATCACTGGTTTTCTGATAGGTTTGGTGAGTGGTACTGGTAAGGAATAGCGTATGCATTTGATTTTTGGATATGCATGCTTAGTGGTTTTATCTTTGTGTGGTGATTTTAGGTGGTTCAGATTTACTTAATAAAGGAAAAGGAGTAGCTTCTTGTTCAGAGACAAGGGAGGTAGGATCTATGCCTCATCGGTTTCTCCAGAAACCCGTGCTCTTATCTGTTGTTTTGTTACTTGCCTTTGTTGTATTATTTGTGATTGGATTGTAGGGTGTGAGTATGCAATCCGGAATGAAATATGAATCTCCTAGGCTGTGTAGAACCCCCTGAGTTAGGGATTGAGTGCCTGGGATGCTATTGTTATATGCATTGGAAGTGCTGATTATTTCCTGACATGATTGAGAATACCTTGTTGTGGTATTATGTTTTGTACTTGCCTGTGTGTGCTTGTACGTGTTTGTTTGTCAGGATCCTGTTCCGCTGGCCAGGCAGGGTAAGAACTGATGCTCCTAGGGAGAGGAGAGGTTCTTATCGATTGTGGGAGGTGTATGGGTGTTGAACCAGCAAGTGCACGCTGGATATCTGACCATGGTGGCCGGATCCCTATCTTGCGGGATAGGAAGCCCACTTCTGTGTGATTTGGGGATGCCCTAGTTGCGGCTATGGGAAGACTTGTCCATGTGGGCTAGTCGACTTATCCTTGTGAGGATAAGGTGAAAGGCTTACTGATTAGTTTGTGTGTTAACCATCTACCCTTTGTGCAGTAAGTCTTGGACAACACAGGTGGAAGGGGATGGCCTTTCTTCATCATTGAATGTGATTTTGTTGTATTTCACCTGCCTGTGTACTTCTGAACTTTCGGAAGTGTGGTCCTCCCTCAGCCATGATCTCGGCCTTAACCTCTTTATGTTTATTGTTGAATTGCGTGATCCCTTTAGTTATTTAGGGAATGATCTTATGTGAATTCGGGAGATTTGTGTTTAGGGATTCTGTAGATCTTATGATGCTGCGACCCTACTGAGATTCTTGTAATCTCATCCTGTTGTTTTTACCATTCTTCAGGCTTAGGTACACCCTCTGTTTGTTATACCGGTGTGTGAGATCAAGGCTGCATGGCGGGACGATATTGCATCATAAACACTTACCTGTTACATGCGCAAATAACTTGAAAGATTGGATGATGTTCTGGTTTATTTTTGAGCATTCTTTTGGCTTGTTATTTCCGGAAACTGTTGATGTATTGCTTGCTGGTTATTTGGATCCCTATGGGACTTGTGTGTTATGAACCCAATGGATTGATTTAAGACTTCCGCTGATGATTTTATTTACTCCGTATGTTACCAGAATGTGTATCCAATGGCATGCTCCAATTGATTGATAAGCAACAAAATAAATTAGCTTAAAATCGGTATGTAGCCTTGTGAAATTCTAATAGATCTTAGGTGTCGCTGAGACTTATTTGGGTTTCACGGCGGTAATGACCTTAATAGGAGCAATTGATAATGGTTTAGGAATTAGGGTCGTTACAAGTGTGGTAGCGGAGCATGGTTTAGTTTGATAACTTGTTATTTGCTGACTTATTGGTTGATGTGTTAATTGATCTTTAGTATGCCTTAATATGTTTGAGTGGATGAGTAGCTATGTTTCTTGTCATTACTGAATGAATATGTATATGCGTGATTATGTGCATAGTCGGATGATGTGTGTTTGATGTTTGCTATGCTGTTTATTAATTGCCGAGTGTGCATAGCATATGTGCATATGAATTTCGAAAATTGAATAATGTTTTCCAGCATATGCGTATCGTCCGGTGCATGCCTCTCCACCAGGTACCACTCCTATTCCTAGTGATGTATTTAGTGTTTGTTTGAGTAACAATTGTACACTTGTGTAGTATGGCACGCTCGAGGCAACAAAGGGACCAACGGGGTAGGTTTGAAATTCGGAATGAACAGCAACCTGTTGAGCAAGATGAGCCGAATGCACAAAATGAGCAGGAAGGGCAAGCTGAGTCTGGAAACCAACCTGAGACACCAGTTGCACCAGGCATTGACCCTGTTATGGCACAAATCTTAAACGTGTTACAAGGAATTGCTGCAAATCAGCAGCGGATGGAGGCGCAATTTCAGAATGCTCCTGCGCCTACACCAGGACCTATTCCTCCACTTGAACCTGTACAAGAACCTGTACAGCCGGCACAACATAAGGGGACAGAGATACTCCCCGTTGTGATTACAAAATTGCTGAAGGAAGCTCGACAACTTGGATGTAAAGATTTTGGTGGTTCAGCTGGGGCCGCAGCCGCTCGGGAGTGGATGGATACCTTATGCCGAGTATCCTTGTTCCTGCGTATCTCTGATGACGACAAGGTTGCCATTGCTACATTCTTACTTGAGGGAGAAGCCCTCGCTTGGTGGACATCTGTGAGCTTGCGATTCGGCGATCGCTTGCCGATGTGGGAAGAATTCCGGTATGAATTTGATGAAAGATTTTATACGAGGTTTCATAAAAGTGAGCAGCGGCAGGCATTTTATAAACTGGAACAAGGCACCCGTTCGGTGCTGGAATATGAGAAGGTGTTGAGGGAGTTGTCCCGTTTTGCACCTGAAGAAGATCGTACACCGTACCAGCTGGCGAGACGATTTCAGGATGGGTTGTGTGTTGAACTCAAAACCATCGTCGGTACGACACCAGTGCAGAATTTGCAAGAACTAATAGCTGCCGCAACCGAAGCTGAAAAGATCGTGCAAATCAGGAAGCCACCCACAGCTACTAGTGGCGGATCCTATAGGCATGATTCAAAGTTCAATCGAAGAAGGGGACCCTATCCCTTACGGTCTCATCCTCCACGGACCAGTGACAATGGGAACACCAACAGGAGGAACTTTTCTGGTTCCAATTATAATGGATCGTCATGGCAGAATCCGCAACGGCGATGCTTCAACTGTGGTGAGATGGGACATGTTCGGGTCGATTGTCCAAAACGGCGAATCCCAGGGGTACCTAACACCAGCCGAGGTGGGAATGTCAATCCCCCACCAGCACGCGCACCTGGAGGGCCACCCAACGGATCCACAGGTGTGGCGCAACCGAGACCAACAAGGCTCTTCACTTTGACTGATGCCGAGGCTAGTCCTGATGTGGTGACAGGTACTATTTCAGTCTTTTCTCAACATGCTAAAGTCTTATTTGATCCAGGAGCAAATAGATCGTTTGTGAGTCGAAGGATAGCACTTAGCGCGGATCGTCCTCTATCTCCCTTGACTCCTCCTATTGCGGTTTTAACTCCTTTGGGAGAGCAACTGATTTGTGACCTGGTCTATATTGGCTGTGCTATACGGATGGGATCGAATGTGTTTGAAGTGGATCTAATTCCACTAGACATCAAGGAGCTGGATGTGATTTTGGGCATGGATTGTCTGGCAAAATATCAAGCCCGTGTGGAGTGTTTCACCAAGCGGGTGTGGTTCACATTCTCTGATGGTACCGAATACTGTTTTGAAGGCGATAGGCGAGTTGTGCCAACTTGCATGATTTCTTGGCTTAAGGCGGAGCGATTGATCAACAAAGGATGTACAGCATACCTTGCGAATGTACAGGATATTTCTAAAGAATCTTCAGATCTGAATTCTGTTCCTGTGGTTTGTGAATTTCCGGAAGTATTTCCAGCAGACATAGCCGGATTGCCACCAACAAGAGAAGTAGAATTCGGCATTGAGCTTGTGCCAGGTACAAATCCGATTTCCATTCCTCCGTATCGTATGGCTCCTGCGGAAATGAAGGAACTAAAGACGCAGTTGGAAGATTTGCTGGATCGTGGCTTTATTCGGCCTAGTGTGTCGCCCTGGGGAGCACCTGTGTTGTTCGTGAAAAAGAAAGATGGTTCGCTGCGATTGTGCATTGACTATCGACAGCTGAACCGCGTGACCGTGAAGAACAAATATCCCTTGCCGCGCATTGATGATTTATTTGACCAACTCCAAGGTGCAGCGGTATTCTCCAAGATTGATCTCAGATCTGGATACCATCAATTGCGAGTTCGTGATGCTGATGTTCCGAAGACCGCGTTCAGGTCGCGGTATGGCCACTATGAATTTCTGGTTATGCCATTCGGTTTGACCAATGCACCAGCTGTGTTTATGGACTTGATGAATCGTGTGTTCCGCGAATTCCTGGATAAATTTGTGATTGTCTTCATCGACGACATTCTGATTTACTCAAAGTCAGAAGAAGATCATGTTATGCACTTGCGGCTTGTGCTTCAAATTCTGAAGGACCGGCGATTGTTTGCCAAATACTCAAAATGCGAATTCTGGTTACGTGAGGTTAGTTTCCTTGGCCATATTGTTTCCGCCCAAGGTGTGTTTGTTGATCCAAAGAAGATTGAAGCCGTGACTGCTTGGGAACCTCCGCGAAGTGTGTTCGAAGTTCGTAGTTTCCTTGGATTAGCGGGTTACTACCGTCGCTTTGTGGAGAATTTTTCATCACTAGCCGGGCCATTGACAAAACTGACACGCAAGGGTGAGCCGTTCGTATGGAATGAAAAGTGCCAGCAAAGTTTCGACGAGCTAAAGAATCGGTTAGTTTCTGCACCTATCCTTACCTTACCTATTTGCGGAAAAGAATATGTGGTTTACAGCGACGCGTCGAAATCCGGACTTGGATGTGTATTGATGCAAGATGGGAAAGTCATTGCCTATGCTTCAAGGCAATTGCGACCGCATGAGATGAACTACCCTACACATGATCTAGAACTTGCAGCCGTGGTCTTTGCTTTAAAAATATGGCGACATTATTTATACGGCGAGACGTGTCGAATCTTTACGGATCACAAAAGCCTGAGGTACCTTCTTACACAGAAAGAGTTGAATATGAGACAACGAAGATGGATGGAGCTAATTAAAGATTATGATTTGATCATCGAATATCATCCTGGAAAGGCGAATGTCGTGGCTGATGCCCTGAGCCGAAAGTGTCATCCTTCTTCCCCAACAATTCTGGCTTATATGCGCAATCATTATCTGCCAATGATGTTGGAATTGAAAACTAATCGTGTGCATCTTGGCACCGATTTCTCTGGTTCGTTGCTAGCACGGATTGAAGTCGCACCTACTATAATTGAGGAGATCCGGAATCAACAGCTGGAGGATCCAAAGCTTGCTGAAATTCGGAAGCAACTTGCTGATGGTGTTGATGCTATAATTCGTGATTTCAGAATACGAGATGATGAAGTTCTAGTCTTCAGAAACCGGGTATGTGTTCCACAAAATATTGATCTTCGTAATCTTATTCTATCAGAGGCGCATAGTTCGAAGTTTGCTATTCATCCTGGAAGCACAAAGATGTACCGAGATTTGAAGGGCCAGTATTGGTGGCCTAACATGAAGCGACACATTGCTGAATTTGTTGCTCGATGCCTCGTATGCCAACAAGTAAAGATTGAACATCAAAGACCTGCTGGTTTACTTCAGTCACTTCCGATTCCAGAATGGAAGTGGGAGCACATTACAATGGATTTTGTTACCGGTTTCCCTAGATCACAGCGAGGATACAATGCTATTTGGGTGATCGTGGATCGACTGACGAAATCTGCACACTTTCTTCCTATACGTGTGACAGATACACCAGAAAAATTGGCTATTCGTTACTTGGACGAGATTGTTCGTTTGCATGGAGTACCAGTTTCTATTGTTTCAGATCGTGACCCTCGTTTCACTTCACGATTCTGGGAGAAATTCCAGAATGCACTGGGTTCGAGATTGAAGTTCAGTACAGCATTTCATCCCCAAACCGATGGTCAATCAGAAAGAACAATTCAGACACTGGAGGATATGTTACGTGCGAGTGTATTAGACCAGCAAACCGGCTGGGATCAAAGCTTACCATTGGCGGAATTTGCTTACAACAATAGCTTTCATGTAAGCATCGGTATGGCACCCTATGAAGCACTTTATGGGAGACGTTGCAGAACTCCTATTTGCTGGAATGAAGTAGGCGAGAGACGCCTAGACAATCCAGAATTAATTGACCAAGCAACAGAACAATTGAGCTTGATTCGACAAAGGTTAAAAGCAGCACAAGATCGGCAGAAAAGCTACGCCAACAATCGACGAAGGGAGCTGGAATTTGCGGTAGGGGACAAAGTGTTTTTGAAAGTCGCCCCATGGAAAGGAGTCCTTCGTTTTCAGCAGCGAGGTAAGCTAACACCTCGCTACATTGGTCCTTACGACATTGTGGAGAGAATTGGCCCTGTTGCATACCGACTTGCACTACCTCCAAATATGGAAAGGATACACAATGTATTTCATGTTTCAATGCTAAGAAAGTATATGCGAGACCCTGCTCATGTGCTTAAGGAACCGCCAGTAGAAGTTGAAGAAGACCTATCCTACCCCGTACAGCCAGTTGCCATACTAGACCGGTCAGTTCGACAGCTTCGCAGTCGAAGCGTACCTATGGTACGAGTTGTTTGGCGTAATGGCCAAATTGAGGAGCAGTCTTGGGAGACTGAGGAGTCTATGCATGCAAAATATCCTTACTTGTTTGATTAGGTACTAATGTTTAAATTTCGAGGACGAAATTCTTATAAGGAGGGGAGGATGTAAGACCCCGAATTTTGAGTCCTAGAAGTCCAGAAGCCAGTGCAGGTGAAAAGACGAATTTGCCCCTGAAGAGAAGGATGTGTGATAGCCGGAATTTGGTTGAATTTTGATAAGTTCCTGGCTATCACATCACACATCCAAGGGGGAGGCACCTGCAACATCTGATCACTGGTTTTCTGATAGGTTTGGTGAGTGGTACTGGTAAGGAATAGCGTATGCATTTGATTTTTGGATATGCATGCTTAGTGGTTTTATCTTTGTGTGGTGATTTTAGGTGGTTCAGATTTACTTAATAAAGGAAAAAGAGTAGCTTCTTGTTCAGAGACAAGGGAGGTAGGATCTATGCCTCATCGGTTTCTCCAGAAACCCGTGCTCTTATCTGTTGTTTTGTTACTTGCCTTTGTTGTATTATTTGTGATTGGATTGTAGGGTGTGAGTATGCAATCCGGAATGAAATATGAATCTCCTAGGCTGTGTAGAACCCCCTGAGTTAGGGATTGAGTGCCTGGGATGCTATTGTTATATGCATTGGAAGTGCTGATTATTTCCTGACATGATTGAGAATACCTTGTTGTGGTATTATGTTTTGTACTTGCCTGTGTGTGCTTGTACGTGTTTGTTTGTCAGGATCCTGTTCCGCTGGCCAGGCAGGGTAAGAACTGATGCTCCTAGGGAGAGGAGAGGTTCTTATCGATTGTGGGAGGTGTATGGGTGTTGAACCAGCAAGTGCACGCTGGATATCTGACCATGGTGGCCGGATCCCTATCTTGCGGGATAGGAAGCCCACTTCTGTGTGATTTGGGGATGCCCTAGTTGCGGCTATGGGAAGACTTGTCCATGTGGGCTAGTCGACTTATCCTTGTGAGGATAAGGTGAAAGGCTTACTGATTAGTTTGTGTGTTAACCATCTACCCTTTGTGCAGTAAGTCTTGGACAACACAGGTGGAAGGGGATGGCCTTTCTTCATCATTGAATGTGATTTTGTTGTATTTCACCTGCCTGTGTACTTCTGAACTTTCGGAAGTGTGGTCCTCCCTCAGCCATGATCTCGGCCTTAACCTCTTTATGTTTATTGTTGAATTGCGTGATCCCTTTAGTTATTTAGGGAATGATCTTATGTGAATTCGGGAGATTTGTGTTTAGGGATTCTGTAGATCTTATGATGCTGCGACCCTACTGAGATTCTTGTAATCTCATCCTGTTGTTTTTACCATTCTTCAGGCTTAGGTACACCCTCTGTTCGTGGTACCGGTGTGTGAGATCAAGGCTGCATGGCGGGACGATATTGCATCATAAACACTTACCTGTTACATGCGCAAATAACTTGAAAGATTGGATGATGTTCTGGTTTATTTTTGAGCATTCTTTTGGCTTGTTATTTCCGGAAACTGTTGATGTATTGTTTGCTGGTTATTTGGATCCCTATGGGACTTGTGTGTTATGAACCCAATGGATTGATTTAAGACTTCCGCTGATGATTTTATTTACTCCGTATGTTACCAGAATGTGTATCCAATGGCATGCTCCAATTGATTGATAAGCAACAAAATAAATTAGCTTAAAATCGGTATGTAGCCTTGTGAAATTCTAATAGATCTTAGGTGTCGCTGAGACTTATTTGGGTTTCACGGCGATAATGACCTTAATAGGAGCAATTGATAATGGTTTAGGAATTAGGGTCGTTATAGGTCTGGCAACAATCTGTGCTAACAACGCTCCAGAACCATCACTGTCAAGCTGGACACGGTTTGCCCTCAAACACATCAGCATTGGCATGTATTCTGCCCGAACGTAAGCTAAGGAAGATGAAGTCTTCCTACTCAAGGCATCGGCAACTACATTGGCTTTCCCGGGATGATAATCGATTACAACGGTGGCCGGAAAAATCCAACTTCATCCAAAACCGAAAATTTTTACATCAACATGAAGCTACAACCATCAGGATTATGAATCCGAAAACCAAACTTTAAATCTCACCTCAGATTGGCCGGAATTGATGATTTTCCGGTGAGAATTTCGAAATTTCCAGGCTCTGATGCGGCCGCGTCCGTGGTCCGATGAAGGTGAAACCAGCGGCAGATTGATCGTGACGATGAGAGGAACACAATGGTACCAAAAATTCGACGATCAGACGGTTGGATTCGATACTAGAGGTGATTGAAAATGAGAGGAAAAACTGGAAAATTTTTTTAAAGAAATCGACAGGGTATTTGGCAACAGGGAGCGGGCAACAAAATAAGGATATATATATTAGTGGTGACGTGGCAAAAATTTGCCACGTCAGCCACAAAGTCTCACACTACTTAACTCAGGCAGCTCCATAGACACATCCCTGACATGAGCTAGGTAAGCTGCACACCCCTTCTCAACCAAGTGCTTAGCACTCATCCAAGAAATCAAGCATGTCGGCAACACTCGTCTGTCACCCTGAAAACAACACTCTGTTCCATCTGGTAAACTGAACCACACCTTCTTTGTGAAGCACTCAAGACGAGCTCTGTACCGGGCTAGGCAATCCATGCCTACAATCACATCAAAGTCACTGATATCTAGAGGTATCAAAGTCACTTCCAACTGTACGGTACCCACCGTCAATACACAATCCTGATACACCCCACCACAAGTAATCTGCTCACCGAGGGGTGTCAACACCACTACGGGTGGCTCTAGGGGAGACAACACTCTACTCAAACTCCCTACCACTCTAAGACCCACAAACGACCTATTCGCTCCGGGGTCGAATAAAACTCTTACAGGACTAGAAAACAAGGAAGCTGTACCTGTTACGACATCCGGATTGGCGCTAGCCTCTGCATCTGCCAATGTGAAAAATCGTGTCTGTGGTTGCTGCTGTTGTGTCTGCCTCGAAGCCTGACTACCGGATTGTCGCACAGTCTGTGACCTCGTCTGTGGTTTCGATGATCCTTGTGAACCCACCTGGCTCACCCCTGACCTCGGTGGTACTGGCACAACTGGGAGTCTCTACTGTGACGCAGTCTCTCTAGGTACATTGCCCAAAGGGCAATCTCTGGCAAAATGCCCAAACTTGTCACAAGAGTAACACCTGGGCGGATGAGGACAAGGCGGAAAATGATTCTGCCTACAATTCGAACACTGGGGAGCTCCTGCTGGCTTCATAACACTGGGTGCTGAAACTGTGGTCTGCGCTCGGGACACAAAAGAAGGAGTGCCCTGCGGCCTAGTCTGCCCCACTGAATAAGGAGAGGAAAACCGACTCCTCTGCCCATGGATAAACCTGTCCCTATCCCTATACTTCAAGGGACCTCTACTCGCCACTACATCTCTAGGTCTTCCGGACTGACCACTTTGTCCGCCTCGGACAATCTCCTCAGACTTTACAGCATCTACAACCAACTTCTCAAAATCTATGCTGACATTAGGCCCCATCACCTTTCGGATATCTTGGTTGAGACCCTGCTCAAACCGACTTGCCAACACAGTCATATTCCGCTGCACCTCTAGAACAAAGTGTGCCAAAGCTCTGAATTCAGTCTCATATTCTGCCGCCGTCTTACCCCCTTGGCGAAGCATGTAAAAATCAGATGTCTTGTTGTTCTGAAAATGAGGAGGAAAGTACCTCATGTCAAATTCTTTCTCAAAATCTTCCCATGTAGGCTGACCACCATATCTACTCCGGACTGTGCTCCACCATATAGCAGCATCTCTCTCAAGTAGTCGTGTAGCCAATGTCACCTTATCAGCTGAAGACAATCTCAAGTCTTGAGCAGTCAACACCACTTTGTCTTTCCAAATCTTGGCCACCATAGCATCGCTCGAACCGTAGAAGCTCTCGCAACCGAGATGTCTGGCCTCTTTCAACAGCTTAGCCATTTGCACAGGCACTCTGACACCCTGCGCCTCAGCTATTTGATCTCTGGGATGTGTTGGTTCCACCACAACCTCTGGCTGTACTGGTGCTGGTGCCTGTGGCTGCTGAGCTACTGTCTCTTGCATCATCTGCATGGTCTGTTGCATCTGACCCAAGGTAGTCTATAACGTCGCCAACATCTGTATCAAACCTGGATCCTGTCCTGTGGGCACTGCCTGTACTGGTGGTGCTTCTGATACTATCTGTGGCTGCTGTTCCTCCACTGCTGGACCTCGTGCATCGGACCTCTCATCAACGTCCGCTGCCTGCCCAGCCTGACCCTCAACTCTCTTACGAGGTCTGCCCCGTGGCATCTTAACAACTGAACACATAATCATGTACTAAGCCCACAACAAACCAAATAACAACGAAAAACACTCTATACTGGACTACGCATGTGCAAAGTGAGTATAATGCACTATAATGCACTTTCAAAACATGCAATTTAAAACAAACAAAACAATACTTGCAAGCTTTGCACACAAAGCCAACCATGCTCCGCTACCAACCTTGTGAGGACCCGTCCCTGTACCAGGGCCCCTCACCGCCGTGCAGCTCCAAATGGCCCAACCTATGAACCAATTGAAGCTACACAAGGCTTCACAACATAAAATCCCAAACATGCAAATAAAGTAGAATTTTACTAAAACAGGAGCATGATATTAATTTTGCATTCGGCTCGGCAACAAGAAATCATGGAGTACACAATATCAACAAGCGGAAGACTTTAAACAAGCACAGAAGGCCACACGGCCAAGGTATGCCTCATATAAAAAAAAATCTCAAGTCACAACACACAAATGGACAAACCCATCAAGGGCCAACACGAGTCAATGAGAAACATGCAATACGATAATCCAAAACACAAAGATATGCCGAGTTTCCAAATGTGCCAACGCAGTAGTCCAGCGCTAAGACAAACCGGGAAGCTCGACCTCAAAAGGAAAGACTCAACAAACTCCTGAAACTAGTCCTGAAAAATAACAACAAAGGGGAAGTGATCTCACTGGGACCTCAGTGAGAGTTACCGCGTCATCAACGTAAACGATGGAATAGAAGCAATCACTAAAACCAAGTATAAACAGTTGCTGAATAAACGCAAGTAAAGTCCATGCTTACTCAAAGTGCATCTCATCAACAAAGATTGCCATCACATAGCATACGCATATCAACACAAGCACATAACCTTGTCACAATCTCATTCGCATGGCTAGTACACCAGAAATATAGTTGGGGAGAAGCTGTATTACTTCACGATGAATCTCGGCCAAAGAATCACCGGAAAACCGTTGGTGGTTTAATTTAAAACACATGCACTTATTCAAAATAGATATAGTCCCCACCACAAATGTAGTCTTCGGGACAAGTGGAAAACAAAACCACAAGATCACACAAGTCCCTACAATTCAACTGAAATGCGTAGCCTGGCATTCCATTCATCAGTTCGGATCCGAGGCCTACACACGTCACCCTGTACATCTAGGTAAAGGATCGTCCCTCTAAACGAAGGGATATTCCCGTCCTTTACCTCCGCATTGGCCAAGCGTTGTTTAACAATTCCAGGATAAGTCCCGGCAGAAATCCACATACAGTTTTATATTTATATATGTATACATGCACAATCATTAGACCACATGTCACAATCCCACCAAGGGACTTAATTACACACATACATGCAAAACACACATACATGCTCAACGTTTCAAACACACGTTCTATGCATAAATCATGACTCATGCAAGCATGTTTTAGCATGCGTTTCAACAGATTTTAAGTACTGCCTCTATTCAAATCAAAGCATGCATACCACATTGTAATTACGAAATCAAACATTGCGCGTACACTTATGAAACTTAAACTCCCACTTGTTGTTGTGCGGATGACTCACTAATCGCCACGCCCATGCCTTTGTCACGTGCTACGGCACCACCTACACGCAAGGCAACACCAAAACCAACTCAAACACAATTTCAACAAATGAAAATACACAAAACGAAAAAAACCCTACGACCCCTTCCGACACACTCAACAACACCCCTCTAAACCTCAAAACACAAGCTAACAACCGAACCGCACCTAGGCATCAATCATGCCACACACAACCATAGCCACAACCACAACAAACTTGATATCCATCAATCCTCACTCCAAGATTGGATTTCCAGCAAACCCAATCCATCACCAACATCACAAATTCCACACTCCTCAATCACATTAATCTCAAACCAGCACACACATTAGTCACAAGCCATCCATTATACCAACTCCATCAAAAACTATCAATTCCACACGCATATCTCATTACCCCCACTCATCAGATCATCACATACTCAACACACAAACAAAACCAATCAAACCAAGCATAAAAGCAACAAAACCAACAAGCCTTAAACACAAACCAACCAACACTCAAACCAAAAACACAAGCAAACAAAAATTACCTCAAACCCACTTGCTAATCCCGCTCAAAAGCCAAAACCACACCAAAAACACACCCAAAACACTCCTACAAGGTGGAAAACAAGGGGAAATGGTGGGGAAGTGTTAGGGTATCACTCACCAAGTGATTTTTGGTGAAAAACAAGCAAAATCAAGATTTTATGAGGGTTTTCAGTTGAGAACAAAGGGAGAATCGGGAGAGAAAAAGAAAAGGGAGAGAGAAACTGATTTGGGAAGCACTTGGGCTTGTTGGCTTATAACCAAAGTGTTGGGCCTTAAGGCTCAAATGGTCCTCGGGCCCAAAACTAAAAAAAAAGCCCGACAAACCAAAGTGAAGCCCGGGTATGTGTTATCAACACCAAGAAAACTCAACGGGCCCACCAAAACACAATTGGGCCCATAAAAACACAAACGGGCCCAAACAAACAAAGCGTAGGGCTAAAAGCCCACGGTCGCTCAAAACAGACTGGAAACTGAACCAATGCTTTCCACCGACCCTAGCCTAGACCACACAACCTAGACCACTCACCAAGACACCTAGACACGCTACGGGCTTAACACAACGGTGTCCACATCACCAAACAACTCCCGAGTCCAAAACAAAGTCAACCACACTCGCTGACTGGCACTAAAACGATGGTGTCTCACACTCCCAGTAATTATTACAAAGTTGCTAAAGGAAGCTCATCAGCTGGGATGTAAAGATTTCAGCGGTTCAGCAGGTGGCGCTGTGGCTCGTGAATGGATCGACACTTTGTGCCGAGTGTCCTTGTTCTTGCGTATCTCTGACAACGACAAGGTTTCCATCGCTACTTTATTTCTTAAGGGAGAAGCCCTCGCATGGTGGACAGCCGTGAGTTTGCTGTTCGGGGATCGTCTGCCTATATGGGAGGAATTCTATAAGGAATTTGATGAAAGGTTCTACACCCGATTCCACAAAAGCGAGCAGCGACAAGCTTTCTACAAACTTGAGCAAGGCACCCGTTCGGTGCTGGAATACGAAAAGAAGTTAAGGGAATTATACCGATTTGCACTTAAGGAGGATCGCTCACCATACCAGCTTGCAAGACGATTTCAGGATGGGTTGAGTACCAAGCTCAAAACCATCGTTGGTACAACATCGGTGCAGAATTTGCAAGAATTAATCGTTACTGCGACCGAAGTCGAGAAAATTGTGCAAAGCAATAAGCCGCCCGCAACAAGTGGTGGCGGATCCTTCAGGCGAGATTCGAAGTTCAATCGGCATACGGGACCATATCCTTTGACGTCCTACCCTTCGTAAAACAATGGCAATAGAGGTAACAACAAGAAGAAATTTTCCGGTCCTAGTCCTAATGGATCTGCGTGGAGTTCGTAGCCATGTCGATGTTATAACTGTAGTGAGATGGGACATGTTCAGAGGGAATGTCCCAAACCAAGATGTATGACAGGCGCATCGAATGCCAGTCTAGGTGGATATGCTAATCCCACCAAACCACCAACATGCCCACTGGGAGGACCACCCAACGGATCCACAAGTGAGGCACAACCTAGACCAACGAGGCTATTCACCCTAACTGATACCGAGGCTAGCCCTGATGTGGTGATAGGTACTATTTCAGTCTTTTCTCAAAATGCTAAAGTGTTATTAGATCCCAGAGCGAATAGGTCATTTGTATGTCCAAGGATAGCACAGATCGGGCTCTGTCTCCCCTATCTCCTCTTATTGCGGTTCTGACCCCTTTGGGAGAGCAACTGACTTGTGATCTAGTCTACATCGTCTATGTTGTACGTATGGGTCCAAATGTACTTGAAGTGGATCTGATCCCATTTGACATCCAAGAGCTGGATGTGATCTTAGGCATGGATTGTTTGGCAAAGTATCAAGCAGGTATGGAGTGTTTCACCAAGCGTGTGTGGTTCAGCTTTCCTGATGGTGCAACGTACTGCTTTGAAGGTGATAGGTTAGCTGTTCTAACTTCCATGATTTCCTGGCTCAATACGAAGCTATTGATCAACAAAGGATGTACTGCGTACCTCACGTACATGCATGATGTTTCTAAAGAATCCTCGGATCTGGATTCTGTTTCAGTGGTTCACGAATTTCCAGATGTGTTTCCAAAAGACATAGTCGGTTTTCCACAAGCAAGGGAAGTGGAATTCGGCATTGAGTTAATGCCTGGTACGAATCCAATTTCCATTCCTCTGTATCGTGTGGCTCCCGCGGAAATGAAGGAACTGAAGATGCAATTAGAAGATATGTTGGATCGTGGTTTCATCTGACCCAGTGTGTCACCTTGGGGAGTACCTGTCTTGTTCGTGAAGAAGAAAGATGGTTCACTGTGATTGTGCATCGACTATTGGAAACTGAACCGTGTGACTGTTAAAAACAAGTATCCACTACTGTATATTGATGACTTGTTTGACCAGCTCCATGGTGCAGCCGTGTTCTCCAAGATCGATATCAGATTGGGATACTATCAATTGTGTGTTCCTGAAACTGATATTTCGAAGACTACGTTCAAATCACGATACGACCACTATGAATTGCTGGTTATGCCATTCGGTTTGACCAATGCACCAGATATTTTGATTTATTCAAAATCGAAAGAGGAGCATGCTGAACACTTGCGAATTGTGTTGAAAATTTTGAGGGATCGACATCTATTCTCAAAGTAGTCCAAATGTGAATTCTGGTTACGTGAAGTTGGTTTCCTTGGCTATGTTGTTTCGGCCCAAGGTGTATTAGTTGATCCGAAGAAAATTGAAGTCGTAGTTGCTTGGGAAACCCAGCGAACTGTGTTTGAAGTTTGTAGTTTCTTTGGCTTAGCTGAATACTACAGTCGCTTCATGGAGAATTTTTCATCGCTTGCCAGACCATTGACGAAACTGACGTGCAAGGATGAGCCATTTGTGTGGACCGAGAACTGCAAGTGAAGTTTCGATAAAATGAAAAGCTGGTTAGTTTCCGCACCTATCCTTACCTTACCTATCGACTGAAAAGAATACGTGGTGTACAGTGATGCGTCGAAATCCGGACTTGGATGCGTATTGATGTAAGACAGGAAAGTCATTGCCTATACTTCCCGACAGTTGCGACCGCACGAAAGCAACTATCCTACGCACGGTTTGGAGCTTGCGGCAGTGGTGTTTGTGTTGAAAATATGCCGCCATTATTTGTATGGCGAGACATGCCGAGTCTTCACCGACCACAAAAATTTGAAATATCTCCTTACGCAAAAGGAGTTAAACATGAGACAACGAAGATGGGTAGAGCTGATTAAAGACTATGATCTGACCATCAAATATCATCATGGAAAATCAAATGTTGTCACTGATTCTTTGAGCCGAAAGATTCATCCTCCTTCCCCATCGATTTTGTCTTATATGCGCACCTATTACATTCCAATGTTGCTGGATTTGAAAGCTATATGTGTGCATCTTGGCACTGATTTTTCTGGTTCGTTGTTGGCACGAATTGAAGTCATGCCTACCCTGATTGAGGAAATCCAGAATCAGCAAACAGAAGATCCAAGGTTAGCAGAAATTCGGGAGCAACTATATGTTGGTATTGATGCTATAGCTCATAATTTCAGAATACGAGATGATGGAGTTCTTGTCTTTAGAAATCAGGTATGTGTACCATAAGAAGTTGATATTTGCAATCTAATTTTATCTGAGGAGCATAGTTTGAAGTTCGCTATCCATCCTGGTAGTACTAAAAAGTACCGAGACTTGAAGGAGCAGTATTGATGGACGAATATAAAGCGCCACATTACTGAGTTCGTTGCCCGATGTCTCGTATACCAACAAGTAAAGATCGAGCATCAAAGACCCGCTGGTTTACTACAGTCATTTGCATTTCCAGAATGGAAGTAGGAGCATGTCACGATGGATTTTGTGACCAGTTTGCCTTGATCTTAGCAAGAATTTGAAATTTGCACACTTCTTTCCTATTCGTGTGATAGACACACCTGAGAAATTGGCTGATCATTACTTAGACGAGATTGTTCAACTACATGGAGTGCCAGTTTCCATCGTTTCAGATTGTGATCCTCGTTTCACATCACGAATTTGGGAGAAATTCCAGAATGTGCTGGGTTCAAGATGAAATTTCAGTATAGCGTTTCATCCCCAGACTGATGGTCAATCTGAAAGGATGGTACAGAGACTTGAGGACATGCTGCGTGCGAGTTGTCAAGACCAAAACTCAGACTACATGTCATTCGGCTTAGTGTATGACCCGTCCCTCAAATCTGGTGCCTCAATCAAGGAGAATCGACACATTAATGGAGGATCATTAGAGGAAATCAGGGAATTCAATGGGAGTCTGTTCCTGCCATATAGGAGACCTGATTTGGGGAATCTAGGTAATCAATGTAATCAAAGATTTCAGAGGCAATCAGGGAATTCAATGGGAATCCGTTCCTGCCATATAGGAGACCTGATTTGGGGAATCAAGGTAATCAATGTAATCAAAGATTACCATAGATGGGAAATCAGCCATTAGTGCTTGCCTTGTATATCTTTGTATAGACACCGTTAGATCGGTTGACTCGATCTCCACCATTCATTGGGGAGTTGTATTGGCTATATAAGGGGTGCCTCCCCTCATTTGTAATCATCCAGCAATTCTTGCAATATTGAGAGTTTAGAGTTTTCTCTCCATTCTTTTGTGTCCCTCTCTCTTTTCGGTTCTGTTCTAAGCTTAGCATTCTAGCTAGCTTTGTGAGAAAGGCTGACTTAGCTTATTGCGAGAGCGATAGTCTAAAGCTGCACGAAGAGTTTCTATTCCGCAAAACTCTAGTCCCGTGACAGTTGGTAGCGGAGCTACGACTCAATTCTTTGAGAGAGAAATGGAGATGCCTGCTGATGCCAACATCCCTGTTGTGGAGGAGGTCGAGGAGGTCCGTGTGGGGAGACTACCCCAACGTGCTCCCGAACCAAGTAAGAAGAGAATGAAGACTGTTGATCATCTATCATCATTGGAGGCAAGGATCACTCGTATGGAGATGAAGATTGCCGATGACAAGGATAGGTTTGAGGAGCGTGGCCAACGCATAAGCGAGCTTGAATCAGGGGACGTGAATGAACTTCGCGAGGAGATGCAAGGCGCCCTCGTTGCTATCCACTCTTGGAGGCAAGAGTTAGATGATTACAAGGTAAATCTTCTTGCTGAAATCATTTCAGTTAAGGATGACTCGGTTGAAATCAGGAATGAATGCAAGAAGGGCGTAATGCAAGTAGTTGCCATGCCCAACATGAAGCTGGATGTCCCGAAGCCAAAGTCATTTGGCGGGATGAGGAATGCCAAGGAAGTGGACAACTTCCTTTTCAACCTTGAGCAATACTTTCAAGGATGACCATGGAGAGCGATGGAGTTCGACTTTCCCAAGCCCCATTGTATCTAACCGACAGTGCCACAACCTGGTGGAGGATAAAGCATTCTCAAATCGAGCGTGGCACCTTGAAGTTGGAGACGTGGGAAGATTTCAAAAGGCTCCTGAGAGCACAATTCTCACCGAGAAATGTGGAGCTGGAAGCGAGGGAGAAGCTTCGCAAGTTGTCCCACAAGGGCGACATCCGAGACTACGTGAAAGAGTTCACCGAAGTCTTATTGGAGATCCCAGACATGCCCGAGACGGAGACCATGTACATGTTTCTGGGAGGCCTACAAAGTTGGGCCAAGCTAGAGATTCATCGATGCAATGTCAAGGAGCTCAACGATGTGATCACCGAGGCTGAATCCTTGGCAGAATTCGAGAGGAAGCCCGAGGGTTCAAGCCCACCTAAGCCCAAAAGTTTTTGTGACTACAAGGCTAAAGGTGGGGGAGCACTCCACGAAGCCAAGGAGTGGAAGGACAAACCTTTCAAGTCCTTCAAGTCCTTCCGTCCAGCCAAACCCACACAAGGGGTAGGTGAAAATCGGGGCAGGGGCGAGAGACCCAAGCTCTCATGCTTTCTATGCGAGGGGCCCCGCATAGAGCTGTGGATTGTCCGAAGAGAAACAAACTGGCAGCCATTGCCATGGAGGCCGAAGAGATGGAAGCACCAAGGTTGAGTTCCATGCAACTGTTGAGTGCCGTTAAAGCCTCAACCAAAGATGCCAAGGTGGAGCAAGCTGGGAGAATATTTGCTAGACCCATCGTGCAATGGAGGGAGTCCCGTGCATTAATCGATACCGGTGCTACTCACAACTTCATGAAGAAGGAGGAAGCACAATGACTTGGCATCAAGTTCAAAGAGGAGAAAGGCTGGCTGAAGACGGTAAACACTAAAGCCCATCCAATATTTGGAGTAGCCCGAGGGGTTGAGCTACAAATGGGAGAATGGAAAGGTAAACTTGACTTTTCTATTGTTCCCATGGATGATTTTCCGATTGTGTTAGGAATGTAATTCCTGGATCAAACGAGAGCAGTCCCAGTGTCTTGCACCAACACCCTCATACTTTTGGAAGGGAGCCAGTGTTGCGTGGTGCCTGTTGCTCGAGAGAAAGAGCTGAAGACAAAAACACTTGTAGCCATCAGTCGACCGGAGAGTCCTTTAGTGGAAAGGATCCGAGGGGGTATGGAACATGACCCCCAAGTTCAAGCCTTGGCAGAACAAGTGAAGCAAGGCAAGACTGCAGATTTTGGCTAGAGGATGGGTTGCTCTTCACCAAAGGAAACCGCATCTATGTCCCTCGACATGAAAAACTTCGGAAGGAAGTTATGAAGGAATGCCACGATTCAGGATGGGCTGGACACCCAGGTATCGTTCGAACTCTTGCACTTTTGGAAGATGGTTATTATTGGCCTAACATGCGAGATGATGTGGAGTGGTATGTGAAAACTTGTCTAGTGTGCCAACAAGACAAGGTCGAGCAACATAAACCTCCTAGATTGTTAGAGCCATTTCCCATACCGGAGAGACCTTGGGAGAGCATTTCCATGGATTACATCACATCCCTCCCAAAGTCTGATAACTTCCAAACCATACTTATGGTGGTGGATAGATTTTCCAAGTATGCGGTATTCATTCCAGCCACTAAAGCATGCACGGCAGAGGAGACAAGCCACCTTTTCTTTAAAAATGTGGTGAAGTATTGGGACGTTCCGAGGTCCATTGTGAGTGATCGAGACACTCGATTCACTGGGAGATTTTGGACCGAGTTGTTCAAGCTGTTGGGGTCAGAATTCAATTTCTCCACCAGCTGATCCTCAAACCGATGGGCAAACCAAGAGAGTGAATGCCTTATTGGAGCTCTACCTTAGGCACTATATGAGTGCCAACCAGAAGAATTGGACAAAGTTACTCGATGTGGCTCAATTCTCATACAACTTGCAAAGGAGTGAATCAATAGGTATGAGTCCTTTCGAGATTGCTAATGGACAACAACTTTACACTCCTAGAAAGATTACCACAGGTTATCAAGGGCCAAATCCATCCGCCTATCGCTTTGCCAAGGAGTGGGACGAGCAAAAGGACCTTCCAAGAGTGAAACTGTCCAAGGCGGCAAAGAGGATGAAGAAGTGGGCAGACAAAAAGAGGCATCTCTTAGAGTTTGATGAAGGAGATCTTGTGTTAGTGAAGCTGATGCCTCACCAAAGCCGAGTTTTTGCCAAGTTTCACAAGGGGCTAGTGCGACGATACGAGGGTCCTTTCAAGGTGTTGAAGAGGATCGGCAAGGTGTCATACACGCTGGAATTACCACCGAGATTGGAGTTCCATCCTGTCTTCCATATGAGTTTGTTGAAACCATTCCAAGAAGACAAGGAAGATCCGAAGAGGGGGAAGTCCAAGAGAGCTCCCACAGCTGGTGACCAATGCCCATGATAAGAAACTAGATGAGATCTTACCAAGGCACATGGTGCAAAAAAGTGGGAAGCACTTGAACCATGTGGAGTACTTGGTTCGATGGAAAGACGACCTTCCTAGTGAGACAAACTGGGAGAAAGATTTCGATCTTTGGCAATACCAAGACGAAATCAACGAGTTCTTGAGGCAGCACACAACGAGGACGTTGTCGAGTTTGGTGGGGCAGAATGTCACGACCGAAACTCAGTCTACATGTCATTCGGCTTCGTGTATGACCCGTCCCTCAAATCTGGTGCCTCAATCAAGAAGAATCGGCACATTAATGGAGGATCAATCAAAGGCAATCACAGAATTCAATGGGAATCCGTTCCTGCCATATAGGAGACCTGATTTGGGGAATCAAGGTAATCAATGTAATCAAAGATTACCATAGATAGGAAATCAGCCGTTAGTGCTTGCCTTGTATATCTTTGTATAGACACCGTTAGATCGGTTGACTCGATCTCCACCATTCATTGGAGAGTTGTATTGGCTATATAAGGGGTGCCTCCCCTCATTTTTAATCATCTAGCAATTCTTGCAATATTGAGAGTTTAGAGTTTTCTCTCCATTCCTTTGTGTCCCTCTCTCTTTTCGGTTCTGTTCTAAGCTTAGCATTCTAGCTAGCTTTGTGAGAAAGGCTGACTTAGCCTATTGCGAGAGAGATAGTCTAAGGCCGCACGGAGAGTTTCTATTCCGCAAAACTCTAGTCCCGTGACAGAGTGTGTTGGACCAACATACCCATTGGGATTGATGTCTACCGTTGGCGGAATTCGCTTACAACAATAGTTTTCATGTAAGCATCGGTATAGCTCCTTATGAAGCACTATATGGGAGACATTGCAAAACTTCTATTTGCTGGAATGAAGTAGGCTAGAGACACCTAGACAATCTAGAATTAATTGATCAAGCAACGGAGCAATTGAATTTGATTCATCAAAGGCTGAAAACAACTCAAGATCGGCAGAAAAATTATGCTGATAATCGACGAAGAGAACTGGAATTTTCAGTAAGTGACAAGGTATTTCTAAAAGTTTCCCCATGGAAAGGAATCCTTCATTTTCAGCAACGAGGTAAACTAGCACCTCGTTATATTGGTTTGTATGACATTATTGAGAGGGTCGGCCCTGTTACATACCGACTTGCATTGCCTCCAAATATGAAAAGAATTGACAATGTGTTTCATGTTTCGATGTTGAGAAAGTATGTGCGAGACCCTGATCATATGCTCGAAGAACCACCAGTTGAGGTTGCTGAAGACCTATCCTATCCCGTACAGACAGTTGCCATACTAGATCAGTCAATTTGTCAGCTTCACAGTCGAAACATGCCTATAGTACGAGTTGTTTGGTGTAATGGCCAAATCAAGGAATAGTATGGGAGACTAACGAATCTATGCGTGCAGAATTTCCTTACCTATTTGCTTAGGTACTTGTAAGACCCTGAATTTTGAGTCAAAGAAGTATAGAAGCCAGTGCAAGTGAAATGATCGTTTTGCCTTGAGAAAATGGATGCGTGATGGCCGAAACTGGTATAGAAGGTCTAGTACTCATTTATGGTTTCATTTCCGTGTGATTCATTTCCTTATAGGTTCAATCTACCTTAGGTGATAAAATTCCTAAAATTAAGGAAGGATAATTCTAGAATTTAATTCTAATGATTATCTCCCCATATCTAGCCTTTAAAGTAGAAAAATTAATCCTATTGCACCCTACATAAAGAGTAGCCGACCACACTTTCCCACACACACCAAAAACACACAAAATTTGTTATGCGATTAAACCTTACACCTTACCCTATTGCTAATGAAAATTTTCAACCTTCATCTTAGCTAAATTCTTTCATCCTTTGTCAAATTTCTGCAAATAATAGCTTGTTGGAAAGCTCTTTTCATGCTCTATCAAGCTATCTTTATTTTATCATCAGAAGGTTAGTTCTTCCCTATCAAAATCCTAATTGTAATTTATAGGGTTTAGTGCCAAAATTGTGTGATTCTTCCTTCCATTGGTTTCTTTTGTTGATCCTTTTGTTCGTATGATTGTTTGGCATCCATTCATGTTGTAATATCATGAATTTACCCTTTGAATCTTTCCTATACATAAAATCAGCATGCCCTACACTTTCCCCTATTGTTGTCGATTTTGATCAATTAACTTAACTATTGGTTTCTGATCTTGTTCCTTTTGATTGTATGTGTTATTAACACCTAATCCTTCCTTGTAATCATGAAATCGCAATCCCTACACCTTGTACGCATAAAATCACAATTGCCTTGTGCCCTATCTTAACTGCCAAAATTTGTATAGTTAATTGGGGTGGTAATTCAGATTGAATCTTGTTAAATTCTACGCTATCACATCACACATTCAAGGGGGAGGCGCCTGCGGCATCTGATCACTGATTTCTAATAGGTTCATTGAGTGGAATTGGTAAGGAAATTGGATATCTACTTGATTAATGAGTATGCATGCTTAGTATGGTTTTGTCTTTGCCTTATGATGTAATAGGTGGTTCGGATCCCTTGAATAAAAAAAATAGCTTCTTGTTCAGAGACAAGAGAGGTAGGATCTATGTCTCATCGGTTTCTCTAGAGATCCTTGTTGATTGCTTGTTAATTTTGGTGCATATGCTTGTTGTTTGTATGCACATATGTGAGATAGTGTATGCATGAATTTCAAATTGATTTGAGGCTCACTTAGGCTATATCGAGCCCTTAAGATAGGTTATGAGTGCTTAATTTGCATATGTTGTGCATATTGAACATGTTGATTGTGTTCTGACATGATTGAGGATAGCCTATTGTGGTATTGTGCCTTGTACTTGCTTGTGTTCACTTGTACGTGTTTTTGTGTCAGGATCTTTTTCTGTTGGCCAGGAGAATTGGCTCTGCATCCTCTGGAGCTAAAGAAGTTGAGAGGTCTTGATTTCATCAGGGTAAGCGATGATGCTCCTTTGGAGAGGAGAGGTTCTTACTGGTATGGGAGACGTATGGGTGGCAATCCCCAGTAAGAACTCGCTAGATGCCTAGTCATGTGTGCTGGCTAGATGCCTTGTCCTGTGTGCTGACAAGATGCCCTTATCCTTGTGTGGTTTGGATGCCCTAATCCTGTGTGCTGGTTAGGATGCCTAGTCCTATATGCTGGCTAGATACCTTATCCTGCGTGCTGGCAAGATGAGTAGGCTTGCTGATTAGGTTGTATGCTAACCTTTTTCCTTTGTGCAGCAAAGCCTTAGACAACACAGGTGGAAGGGGATGACCTTTTTCTATTGCCGAGAGTGATTGATGAATTTTTCTATCTGTGTACTTCTGATTTTCAAAAGTGTTTGTAGTCCACCCTCAGCCTTAGTTTCAGCCCTACACCCTTTTGGATGTTTTAATGCTCACGTGATATCCTTTAGTTGTATAGGTTGATCTAATGATGTTTGGGAAATGTTTGCTTACGATTTCTATAAATCTTATGATGTTGTGACCCACTGAGATTCTTGTAATCTCATCCTGTTGTTACACCATTTTTCAGACTTAGGTACATTTGTTGTTCATGGTACCAGTGTGTGAGAATCAAGGCTGCACAGCGAGGCGATATCACATCACATTTGCATCAATGTTCCTTGATTCCTTGCGCATATAACATGAAGTTCAATTGGATCATTTTCTGGATTTTTTAATGTCTCCTTTCTTTGTTTGTTACCGAAATTTATTGGGGGTATACCTGCTGGATTTTGAGATCCTTATGGGACTTGTGTGTTGTGGTACCTTTGCTGAATTATAAAGACTTTCGCTGAAATTTTCATTTACTCCATTTATTACCAGAATGTGATTGTCCAATATCATAATGCTCTAACCTTTAAAAATATAAGAATAAAACTTGTTCAAATAGGAACTAGATGGATAAGCCTTATGGGATTCAGATAGGTCCAGGTTTTGGGCTTGTTTGGGTTTCAGGGTGGTAAGGGTGCTATTATGAACAAATTCGGGAATATGGAAAGCCTAATTGAAGGCCAACAGTATTAGTGGGCTTTAACCCACAAATTAGAATCAATTTTGGATTTAAGAAGTGAATTGAATTATTTTTTAAGAAAATATTTATTTTTAGAAATTATTGTAATTATCTATTTATGATTTGAAAATCATAAATGAAGCTCTAATGTTTATTTTGGAATCATTAGACCACAGAAGAGTATATTGGATGTATTTATGGTTGTAAAAATTTTCATAATCATATTTTGAATTATGATGAATTTTTTAAGGCATCTAATGAGGTATTTAATTTTTAGTAAATTATGCATTTATGAGAAAAATATGATTATTAGTTTGATTGATAATAATAATCATGAGGAAATTATAAAAAAATTTTGATTTATTTTTCGAAGGTCTATAAGATTTACTATGAATTAATGGAGATATTTGAATTTAGAAAATAATAAAAGATTATTATTATTATTAATTATATTATATTATATTAATATAAATCCTAAACGGCGCCTCAAGATGTCGTTTTGACCACAATGGTGAAAACGACAAAGAGCCATGCCGTTTTGTGGTTTGTAATGGAAATATGTCGTTTCTGCAAAGACACCAGACGACGTCATATCTTGGTCGGATCCTTTGCCAATCGAGATTCTTATACTGCCATTTTTGACATGTTATTATGTTTATCTGGATTGAGAATTTCCATTTCCCGGTTAGAGCTCAAAATGCTCTGAAAACTCTCCCCAAAGATGTGTTAGAGGCCAACGATGAATTCCCAACAAATTGCGTGTTGATTCGTGTTAGTGAGAGAGCGTGAGAGGAGGATTTTCAGAACTGCAAGTCGATTTCTTTTTCCGTTAAATCAGCCAAAATCTGGCGATAAAATCCTACTTCCTTCATGTAGTTAGATTGCCCTTGATTAGAGCTTCATTTTGGTATATATTCCGTAAGGTTTAGTAAAGTAATTTGGTAGATTGGAATCTGGAGAATTTTTTGGATTTCACTGTTCATAGCCAGCGAGCTTGAGGTTAAAGGCAACCTCGGATGACATGTAGTCTGAGGTGTCTTCGTGTGAGAAGTCGTTCGTCATAGTATGGACGACGTGTCGCCTGTATGCGCAGGTGATGTGTTGTCTGATAGGTTGGCCAGATTTATGGTCCAAGCTTAAGGCTCGGGCAACACATTTTATACCCTGTGTGTGACATATGTAGGTTTGGAATGAGGGCCGAGTACAAGTGTGGCAGCATCTAGAGCTGTCACATGGTGCGTTATGGTTGGTCAGAATTAATTAAATTCTGGAAAATTGGAAAAATAGTTAGAAAATGAATGAAAATCAGAACGAATAATAGAAAATCGAAAAAAAAAAAAATTACAGAAAATACTAAATTTAATTTCTAGTGATATCAAATTTTCATGAATTGAACTTGATTTGATAGGTCAATTAAATTGAACAAGATTCGGAAAATTTAAAAAATATAGAAAAATCACCCGGTTGGGTCTTGGGTCAATTCTTGGGTAAAAACTCGTTAGTTTAAGGATTTAGAGACATGATTTTATGCGTTATTATGATATGTGAATGGTTTATTAAGAATGTAGAATCGTTATGCGTAGGTGGACACCTATAGTGGCAGAACCTCGAGTAATGGGTTCGGAGTTCCATCGACGACTATTTGGGCTTCAAAACCCATAAGTTGATTAAATTTTCTTCCTATTACATTAATTGCTGGCATGAGAAGTAAAATAAGAATGTTATGAAATTAATAACCATAAATTGTGTGTGTGTGCTTATGAAACTTTATGATAAGCATGATGAAGGGTAAAATAAGCATCGAGTATCATGGAATGATGTGACATGCATGAACATGCCTATTTTGCTATGCTTGGACCATTGAAATGCATAAAATACACTAGGCGCATTCGGGAAACAACATCGACACGTGGAATGCAATGAGTCTGCATAAGGTAACCTATGCAACCCTTAAGAGCTCTCCGGGTCTGGTAGCTTAGTTTGGAGATGTCAATCACGAGGTAATAAGGTTGAAATGGGTTTCTATTTATTTTGTTATGAATTAAATTAATAAGGATTCTGCAGTGTGGGGATCAATTAGGTAGAGCTACCATCACCTAACTCCCTGGAATTGTCAATGGATTAAGCTAAGTATGAATCTGACATAGACTTGTCTATTGTATGCAATAATGAGTTAAAATGAAAGGAAATATGAATAGATAGTCACTGATGAACTCTAATCCTATTCCTGGCCCGGATAGATTAGAAGATATTGCCAAGCCAAAATCATAGTCATATATGTGCTCTGATAAGTTATGCATGTTGCATATGAATTGACTGTGATTTACGTGTGTTATCGCATGAAAATAATAGTTTGCGTTAATAAGTTGGTGTTTGTGTGAACTGATAGAATTAAGGTATGCCAGCATGTTCATTTGATTATATTGTTGCTGTATGTGAATTGCTTCGTACGTTTTTCCTGTCCCCTCACATGGCAGGAGCTCAATTCCAGGCATCTTGAGAATGGATGAATAACAGATCGATTGGCAATTGACCATGTTTGAGGTGATTTTTAAAAAGGTTTATAGATTCTGTAAGGACCCAAATCCAATCTATAAAGACCCTTGCTGCCATGAAATCCAAATAAGCCCTCGCAAGGTCCTATTCGAATCCCATAAGGCTCAAGTCTTACTTGTTATCAATTTTATTGGTTACTTTGAGATGTTTTTAAAGGTTGGAGCATGTAATTCATTAAATAATATTCTGGCTTATACAGAGTGAAATAAAACATTAGCGGAAGACTTAAATAAATTATGGAAACTAGTGCAAACATAACACACAAGTCTCAAGGAATCTCAAAACATCAACATCTATCCGTATCATAAATTTGGAATCAAGAGGGGATAGGATAGAAATCATGCTAGAAAGATAGTTCATTCACATAGATACATGCATAATTTAAGAAACCAACAAGGATGTTCAATTTGAATGTGATGCAATTCTCCCGCCATGTAGCCTTGATCTCACACCTTGGTACCTCCAGCAAAGCATGAACCTATGCCTGGAAAAAGGGGAAAATAAGGGGGGTGAGATTATTAGAATCTCACTAGGGTCACATCATAAGATCTGCAGAAACCCAATCAAACATCTCTCAATAGTATATAGATCATACATACTTATGTAACAAGCCCAAAAAAAATCAGCAAACAATCATATATAACATAGGAAGGGCCGAAATTAGTTAATAAGCGGAAGGACTCAAAATACTTCGTAGATTAACTATCACAAGACAGAAACCAGAAGCACATAGGCAACTTAATTCTCCATCTGATTTCCAAAACCATTTGATTATCCCCTTCTGCCTATGTTGTCCAAGGTTATACTGCAAAAAGGGAAAACGGTTAGCAAACAAACTCACAGCAAGCCTTCATTTCCTTGCCACACATAGAACAAGTCATCTTACCACACACAGGACAAGGCATCTTGCCACACACAGGACAAGGCATCTTGTCGCACATAGGAGAAGGCATCTTGCCGCACATAGGACAAGGCATCTTATGGCTGGACTCAAACCGGCATAGGGCTATCTAGGGAGCTCGTGCTGGGAATAGCCACCCATACGACTCCTATACCAGTAAATACTTCTTCTCTCACTAGGAGCATCAATACTTATCCCGAATGGCAAACAAAAAGAGGATCCTGACACAAAAACAAGTACAAGCAAACACAAGGCAAGTACAAGTACACAAAAGTCCACCAAGGTATACAAAATACAAAACACCAGCCAATCAATTAGTACCATAACCAAATTAGGGTATTCCTTTCATACTAATTTTGAAAATCACTAGAACTAAAGATACATCATTCGAAAACACATAATCACAAACACACAAATCAAATGCTTAGTAAATGAAACAAGGGAAACCAAAGGAACCAATGAGTCATAGACCCTACAGGCAACACTCAATCTGCAAGTATACATATACTTAGCAATCAAACCAAAATCAGTAAAGAAGCAAAAGGATCTTTAGAGAAACCGATGAGGCATAGATCCTACTTCTCATGTATCTGAATCAAATACAAACCCCTTTGCCTCTATCAATAGTATCAGAAACTCCTAAACAACCATAAGGCAAAGACAATACAATACTAAGAAATAGGGTATAAAATCAGAAACCAGAGGCATCCTAAGATCCTTACCAAAAACCAGCAACTAGATGCAGAAATATCTTCCCCCTGAATGCATGATGCGATGGCCAAGAACTCAGGAAGAATCAACCTGATTATTCATCCCAATTCAGTGCACAAATTTTGGCACACATAGGGTATAAGGACTAGGGTTTGCGATTTCTTCATACACACAAGGAGAGGTTGTACTTTTATGAGAATAAAAGAGGAATAGGTGCCAAACACACATATGATGAAGAGGAACAAGATCCATAACCATCAAAAAAAGGCATACAAATTTCAGCACACAAACCTAAGAAGATTTTGACAGCAATAATAAAAGAGAAATACTAACCTTTTGCTTGTGAATTCTAGATATTAAAAGCATCACGAAGAGAGGATTCCAATGAGCTATCACACGCAGAAATCTTATAAAAGAGAAGCAATTTCAGCTAGGGTTTAGGGTTTAGAAATTTTGGCAATAATAAGAAAGAGAGGGAGAGAAATTCCAGAATTAGAAGAAGGATTTTGTTGTGCTAAATAGAGTGGCCGGACATGGTAATTTATAGGGTTTAATTGGATAGATTTTCTCTACTTTTAAGCCTAGATAAGATCAGATAATGCTTAAAAGATAAATCTGAAATAAACCTTTTAGAAACTGTCAATTTAGGAAAGAAATAAAATCGAAAGAACCATTTAGGAAAGGGATAAATTAGGAAAGAAATGAATAAGATACCAATATGAAAATAGGAAAGCTTCGACTCATACATCTCAGGCCATCATGTATACATTTCTTTAGGGACAAAATAGTCATTTCAGCTGCACCGGTACCTGGACTTCTAGAACATCTACCCTAAGGAGGATCGGGGTATTATAGATTCATAGTAATAATTCCCCTGAGTCTGTTGCGTATTGACTATGAGCCAATATATTAAATTGATTCCTTGGTAGTATTGCTAAAGATTGTTTATTTCATGATGTCACCAGATAACATCGTATTATTTGATTAATTCCGCTACATACTATGTCTATTAATTATTTTATTACCATCTCCACTTTATTTTTATACCACTAACTTTGTAGATTTACTATATGCATTACTATATGATGTGGTAGTGTATATAGTGAGCTTACGACGATTGTTGTGCAAAATTTTTAGGTTTGGGGCGTGACACAGAGTCTAGGTGTTTTTTTTGCAAAAAGAAGGAATATGTAAAGAAAGACTACGTCAAGTATAAAAGTTGACTTGAGAAGAGAGGTAACTTAATCTCATATGTTTGTTATGAATCTAATATGATTAATATAAACGATAACACAAGGTGGATTGATTCTGGTTCTACAATCCATGTTTCAAACTCCTTGCAGGGATTACAAAACCTACGAAAACTAGTGGAAGTTGGGCGATTCATCTATTCCGGAAATAAGATGGAATCACATATTGAAGCTATTGGAACATGAACATGTAAATTAGATCTTAAAAGTGATTATGTTTTAATTTTGGATAAGACCTTTTATATTCTGATTTTTTCTAGAAATTTGATTTTAATTTCTAGACTTGCAACTTTGGGTTACCATTTCAACTTTTCAAATACCAGTTTAATTTATTTATTAAATTAGAATATAATGACAATGGTATTTTAGTTGATGGTCTTTATTCTTTAAACTTAACTAATACCACTCAAAATATTTTATATGTTCAAGCTAGCAATAAAAATGTGTTATAGACAAAAATTTCTTTACATTATGGCATTGTAGATTAGGCTAAATATATATGTATAGAATTAAGAGATTAGTGAGTAATGGTATTCTTAATCATTTAAATTTCACTAATTTCAACACTTGTGTAGACTTCATAAAGGGTAAACAGACTAACAAGTCAAAGAAAGGTATCAAGAGAAGTTCAGTCATACTTGAAATTATATATTCTGATATATGTTACCCAAATATGGATGCTTATGGTCAGAAATATTTTATCACTTTTATTGATGATTACTCACGATATATGCATCTCTACATGCTTTATCACAAAAGTGAAGCATTAGAAGCCATTACGTTCGACATAATATGGAAATGATTGAACAACACGACCCACAAGAAAATGTTGTTCCAACAATAAGAAGATCTACTAGAGAAAGAAAATCAGCAATGCCTAGTGACAATCTACTATATCTAAAAGAATCTGATCATACTGTTGGAGCTCAAACTGATCCTAAATCTTTTTCACAAACAATGAGTTACAAAGAATCAGAGCTATGGTACAATGTCATGAAGGAAGAAATGAATTCAATGACAAACAACAAAGTTTGAGACCTTATGTCATTGCCGAAAGGTGAAAAAGTCATTGGGTGTAAATGGGTCTTCAAAACTAAAAAAAGATTCATTTGGAAACATAGAAAGATATAAGGCTAGACTTGCTGCTAAAGGATTCACTCTGCAAGAAGGAATTGACTATACAGAGACTTTTAGTACTATCTCAAAGAAAGATTCCTTACGCATAATATTGGCATTGATAGCTCATTTCAATCTTGAATTGCAACAAATGGATGTGAAAACAACTTTTTTGAATGGTGATCTACAGGAAGATATATAAATAACGTAACCTAAAGGAATTTCTTCAAGTGATGGTGAAACATTGGTTTGCAAGCTAAATAAATCAATTTATGGATTGAAACAAGCCTTTCGTCAATGGTATTTGAAATTCTATGATGTTATCTCATTATTTGGTTTTGTTGAGAACGTCATGGATAATTCTATATACCATAAACTAAGTGGGAGTAAAATTTGTTTCCTTGTTCTATATGTGGATGATATTTTGCTTGCAACAAATGACAAGGATATACCATATGAGGTGAAACAATTTCTTTCTAAGAATTTTAATATGAAAGATATGAGTGATGCATCATATGTCATTGGCATTAAGATTCACTCGGTTAAACATCGAGGTATCTTAGGTCTATCTCATGAAATCTATATCAATAAAATCTTGAAAAAATTTCAGATGAAAAACTATTCACCAAGTGTTGCTCTTATCGTGAAGGGTGATAAGTTTAGCTTAAATCAGTGCCCAATTAACGATTTTGAGAAGGAGCGAATGAAAAACATTCCTTGTGCTTCAGTTGTTGGAAGCCTAATGCATGTTTAGGTTTTCACAAGACCTGATATTGTATTTACAATTGGGATATTAGGAAGATATCAATCTAGTCCAGGAATTGACCACTTAATAGCTGCAAAGAAGGTACTAAGATATCTTCAAGAGATAAAAGACTACATGCTTATGTACAAATAATCAAACAACTTAGAAGTGATTGGTTATTCTGATTCAGATTTTATTGGCTGTATTGATTCACGATAATCAAGATCAAGTTATATTTTCATGTTTTCCAATAGAGCAATATCTTGGAAAGTGCCAGGAAAATACTGATTGTTATTTCCACTATGGAAGCTGAGTTTATTTCATGTTTTGAGCCTACCCCATAAGGAGTATGGTTAAAAAGTTTTATCGATGGGCTTAGACTTGTGGACACTATATTTAGGCCATAAGAGTTTTGAGGATATATTGTGATAATTTAGCTACTATTTATATGGCCAAAGATAATAAAAGTGGAAGTCGAATCAAGCATATCGACATAAAGTACTTAGCCATAAGAGAACATGTCAAAGAAAATAAAGTGATTATTAAGCATAATGGCACAGAACTAATACTAACTGATCCTTTAACTAAGGGCATGCCACCATTTAAATTCAATGATCATATGGTCATTATGGGGTTTAGTTCTATTTTTTAATCTTTATATTAGAACGGACATGTTTTATTGAAACTCTATATAGGTTGATATTTCTCATTTATTCATGTACACATTCATTAGAGAAATATTATTAAAGTTTGGATCTAGAATAAATATTAGATTTATTCATAAAATAATTTTGATTCATAAGAGAGAATTAATACATGGAAGATGCTACTTGGATATAAAGAGAAAAATATTGCCATGATTCAATGTTTTTCTTATGTAATTGAATGTGAAACTTGCAAATGAGATTATGGATCAATTAGGAAAATATAAATATTTTGTAATAAAATACTTAATATTCTAAAGATTTCTTAATGATCCTTTATTAATCTCTGTTTTATCTTCTTATATTAATGATATTTATATTATTATTGATAGATTAACAATATAAATAATAAAGTGTATTGATTTAAAAATTCCTTGGTTATTGTTTAGTCGAATTCGAATGAGTTTTGCCAAAATAAGTATGACAGGAAGTTGGTTGAACGAACGTACACGTTTCACCATCAGGGCCTTGTATGTGTCCATTTTGCGAGTGCACCGGTGGGTGTGATAAGCTTAATTTGGCCCCTTATATGCCCTCCATTCGCCTCTAGATGGGTATCGATAAGCGTACGTATCGATGGGTCCGGCCACGACCTAACTTGATGATGGGACCAATTGTATGACCACATCTCCACTATGGGTGCTGGGAAAAGCTTGACGTGGAGTTGGCGAAAATGACCAAGCCCATCCCCCTATTCAGTATTCACCCTATGTTAATAAAGAATTCATTGGAAAGATAGGCCAGAATCGGTTCCAAAAAAAACACAGATAGATTCACAGCCCCAAGAACAACAATGCCTTTTGAGTTTTGAGTCCCCTACGATTATTTCCAAATTATCGGAATAAAATTAAAAATAAATAAATTATTATTATATTATTTTTATAATTATTAATTCTGATTTTATTTGATAAAGATTTATTTAATATTAAAATTTAATTATTTTTATTTATAAAATTAATTTCCAAATCCAATCCGAAGAGTAATGTGCCAAACAAACGGGGTCCGTACAGACAACCGTAATACTCTACCATTGACAGTGTGACCTGCCTCAGATCATAAAACTCATGGCACTTCCTATCTATGTGCACCTGAGTGAAGAACTATGCCATAAAATCTCGCTCAAATACATCCCAGCCAATAGCCTCGACATACTTGGACACTACCGTCTCCCACCAAGTGGCAGCATCTCCCTCTAATAGCCTGATAGGCACTCTTAACCTATCATCCTCAGAAAGATCCAAATCATCAGTGGTCTTGGACACTCGGTCCAGCCACTCTTTTGCCTCTTTGGGATCTGTCCTCCTACTAAAGAACTCTAAACAACCCAACTACCTCATGCTCTTCAGTATCCTGGGCATATCTCTGCTAATGGCTACATGAACAGGGGCAGCAGTCTAAGCTGGGGTAGCAGTCTGATCTGGCTCAACATCAGACTCATATGAAGTGTTTTCCTAAGCTCTCATCTCCTGTCAAGCTCAGTACACGACTCTGATAAAATTTGGAGGAGGTAAATCTGTCTCTGCTCGAGACTCTGCTACTCTCTATAGTCTAGGAGGTCTACCAGCTCTACCTTTGTGAGTTGGTGCAGTGCTCTCAGCAGCATCACTAGGCTCCTCTACCTCAACAACTCTGTCAGAACTTCGACCTCATCTGGCACCTCTATCTCTACCCCCCTATGTGATGGCATATCTAACCACTACAAACAAACACAACACACATATAAAAACATATAACAAATGTCCAGATTGTACCATACAAATAATTAAAACTTAACAAATTTGATTGTACGATTGGACCAATTTTAAAATATTTTTGCGGAGTCTTAAAATAACTTTTAAAATATTTTGTTTTTAAAAAAAATCATTTCACCACAAATAAGTTCTAGTCAAAGACAAATCTAGTGCTCTATTACCACAAAAGATGTCATATCTTGTAACCCTACTCCGGGGATAAACACCTCCGCCACAGAATCCTAAGAATAACAATTACCATGCTACTCTCAAAATCATGTAATGGCAATAAAACAAAACTATAAAATTTGCAGCGGAATAAAATAAAGTGTAGGGTGAAACTAGATCTCAGTAAAATATATCACAACCAAACAATACCCAATTAGTAGACAAATATCACATGTCTAATAAAATCCATAAAACTCAAGCACCAAACAACATATATACAATCGAAATAGTAATCAAAAGTGTGATGACAAAATATAGTCTGGTTCATATAAACAAATCAAATCGAATGTTGATCAAACCTAAAATCAGGCTGCTATGAAATCAACCACGTGATGTGGATGGTTGACAACCTGCACTTGTGGTATAATATGGACGACACTAAACTAGTTAGTTAAATATTCAGGTGAGGGGAATAGAGACCACAAAATCCATGTATAAAAACATAATCGAAATCCAAACTTGAAAATAAAATTCTGTGCAAGTCACCAACAAAACTCAATCTTCAAACTAGTCAACCAGAAATATAAAATATGATGAATCATATATACACTTATATGATTTTTTTAAAAAAAATAGACTGAAAAGTCGGCTAGGAAACACCCATCCTACTTCTGATCAGGAAGTGTTCAGGGTTCATTGTCTATTTTATTTATTTAAAAACGTAGCACACACTAGCGTTGCTGAAGACTATGGTCAACCCATGTTGATCATCTCCTTTTGGACATTAAATCCTCTCTGCGAAAAGGGGTGCCAAAGGGAGTACGTAACCTATCGGTTACCAATTTCGGTCAATCGTCATTAGTGCACTGAATACTTACAAGAAAGAGTGGGATATAAAAACCAATCCAAATAGGTGAAACTCAAACCAATAATATAGTATAAAAAAGTAGGCATAGAATCTCATAGACAATTATGTGTCAACAGTTGGTGCAACCACATGCACAATATCATAATATGCCTCTCAATTTCAACCATAATAAAACCAATAAACGTGTCAAATTCGTAAAACCAGTATTTTTCAAATGAAAAAGTATATAAATTCAAATTCTAACATGATTCACCATTTAATTTTCTAATAACTGAAAATCTCAATCATGCATCTTAAAATAATACTCAACAAACTGTGAGGTCCCCGCTCACCTGTACATAACCACAACATGACCAATCAATAAGCACAACAGATAACCAAACCACAACCCACACCAATCAATACATCTCACACACCTGCATAATATACTAAACATACAATCTATACAAGCCAACATATAAAACGAGACAAACTCACATTTTTGAAAATAACATAAAAATCTAAAATTAGGTTGATAAGCCCTTAAATTACATTTTAAACAACATACTATTATTTAAAAACCATAATTTATCATTTAAAATCAAAACACATTTTTCGAGAAAATTATTAAAAGTCAATATCTCACAAACAATAGGTCAAATCAGGAAACCGACGATACCATTGTGTTCGGAATACTCGAAATATCAAACAAGGAAAATTTCATGTTTTGGAATGTGGCGGTGGCCGGACTAGAGACGAAACCGAAATTCCCCAATCTACTCAAAATGCAACAAAAATCGGCATTCTGTACATCATTCGAAAGCTCTCAACCTCAGAAACGTGAATATACAAAAAAATCGTTGATTGCTCACTAGGGCTGGCTCGAATCGTCAACTTTTCCTGGTGAAAATCCACACACTTGAGAGCTGTTTCCAGGGACGTCTGGCAGTGGAATGTGACGAGATTTGCAGCCAGAGGTTGTTGGTGACGAGAGGCAGTTAATGGTAACGACGGTGCAAAGATCGGCAAATAGACGAGAGAGTTGTAGCTTTTGGTGCAATCGGAAAAGGGCAAAGGTCGGGTGGAAGGAGACGGGGAGGAGAGAGAAAATAAGGGAAAAAGAAAAAAAAATCCTTATTTTATATTATATCCAGGGCAAAACAGCATCGTTTTGGTGAAAACTAAAACGACATCGTTTCACTAAATGGTATCTCATCATAAAATGAAATGACATTGTTTTAGCTTTTGCTAAAATGACGATGTTTAATATCATAAATAAAATAATATTATTTATTAAATTTTAAATATTAAAATAAATCAGGGAATTACTTTAAAGTTTTAAAAAATCATAATAAATTGGGTATAAGTCTAAAAAATATGAAAATTTTACCAAAACTCCAGAAAAATCTTATCTTTTCATTTAGCTAAACATTATAATTTTATGACTAACAGATATTTAATTTAAAATAAAATATCATCTAAAAATTAATAAAATATATCTTTAAATTATGAAAAATCAAACATATCATATAATCTTTAAATACATACCTAAAAATACTTTAAAATCATAATATCATACAAATATTTCTTTCAACACAAAACATATCAAAAAAAGAAATTACAAAGCTGTCCTTAGGTATAAAACACAAAACGAACCAACGACTAACAAGTGGCAACCAAAAGCTCTAGGCTTACAATGCATTTCAATAGTCCACGCATAGCAAGATAGACACATTTATGCATTTCATGGCATAACATAATATTCGATGCGCATTTCCTTTTATCATGCTTGACACAACACTTCACTAGCACACACGATTTTCAGTTATTTACTTCATAATAATCACATTTTAAACATTCATTCCAGCAATTTATCAAAAGGAAGAAGATTTCGTCCACTCATGTGTTATTTGTTTCTTCGATACAACGTTGTTTCGCTCAAAATGACTCCTTCCTTGCCTTGCCTTTTCAAAAAGACATCTCCTTCCATCGTTTTGATGTAAATACTATTATATTAATATAATAAAATAATATTAAGCATAAATATTAATTATTAATTATATAAAATATTTAAAAAATTATAATAAATACCATATCACTCTGAAAAATATCCAAAATTTTTTTATAAATTCTTTGTGAATAAGGAAATTTATCAAATAAAAAATCATATTTTTCTCATTAATATTCAATTTACTAAAAATTAAATATTCCAATTAATACCTTCAAAAATTCATAAAAATTCTGAATATTATTCTGAAAATTCTCTAAAAAAATTTTTAAGCTTAAATACATCCAATGTACCAATCTATGGTCTTACAATTCCAAAATTATCATTATTTTTTTGTCTATGATTCTCAAATCACAAATAGATAATTACAATAAATTTCAAAAATAAATATTTTCTTAAAAAATAAACCAATTCACTTCTTAAATCTTTAATCAATCCCGAACGATGGGCTAAAACCCACTAACATTCGTAGTACTTATATGGGCCTCCCGGCCCAAACAACTCAAAAATCTCCGGGTCTCACATACTACCCACCTTATAAAAACTTTCATTCTTGAAACTTACTTACATCGAGATTGTTCTAATCATAGGACTTTCATCTTAATTGGGTTATCGTCAAATTTGCAGAATCCATCTACATTCATTGTAATTACACTTTACCAATAACTTCACATCTCTGTAATCATAGTTTGGAATGCAATATCCAATCGCATTCCTTTATCAACCACTTCAACCATTCTATCATATTCGACGGTGCTACTATAGTCATATATCATCACCAATCCTATAGGGTTATTATTTCTATAACCCTTAACCATAAGGATTTACATCAGAGGGTTCCTTTCATCCTTGTTTAGTTTAAGGTTCTGTTCTAGGTTCTTCTCGGCAATATCATCATTGACTAACTTAAAAGTATTTTCATCAAAAATCAACTCTAAATACATAGAGAGACCAACTCAAAACCACACTTGCACTAATCACTACCAAATAATATCTTTATCATCGATTCATATAATACTTAACTCAAATATTGTCCAATTCATAGCACATGCTTTCACTATGCCACTTTCCATCCTTGGGTCCATCCAATTGATTCAAAGTTTAGTTTTTCGAATATACAATACTTCAGTTGATTTTGTAATATATCATATTCTAGCAACTCAATATTAGTCGATTCAATACAGTAAGATAAACATTATATCAACACTAATCACATCTTAGGATGTAGTCTCTCACTACACCTTCTTTTATTTTCAATATAATCTAGATTCACTTAATTATCATATAGTATGGAATAATTGTTAAATGTATACTAACTTAAATTCTCAAATTTAAGTGTTAAATCATCAGATTCACTTAATCGACTTCCATGTCAATCATTCAATAGAGACTCTCATCAAAATCTTTTTAAAATTTTTTTCACCATGAACAATCAATAATCATCGTCAATCTCAAAAGAAGGAATACAAATAATGATTAGAGTACTGTAATCCCACACTTCAATAATATCAATATAATTCTTATAATTTTGTTTGCTCCTCAGGCTAATTTAGCCTCAATATGGGGTGTACTTCTACGATTTACAAATCCTTTATAACCAAAATCCACAAATGGATTAACTCATCAGTTAATCCTTTTTCAAACATACTCTTTATATACAATTCTTGATCCTCAGAGTTTGAGTGTAATTAGTTGGGAAAATAGCCCAATTTCCAAGAGATATCTACTTAAGCTCATAATTTATTTAATAGGTCATACAACAGAGTTTTGAAACAATATCCCCCAAAACTACATGTGCACTCCGTGCATGATAAATTATATTATCTATTAGTTACACCATATAAGGATATGCGCTCTGTGCACCATCCAAATTACCAAACGATCGATTTAAATAATGTGCATTCTGTGTTCTTATAAACACAGAATGCACTAATTACGTAATACGTAGTACCTATTCTTTTCTAATCATTCTCAACTATCCATAGCTCTTAATGAGTTACTATCTACCGCTCACCAAGATAGCAGCCTGTGATAAGCTTTATCTTACTGCAAGTTATGCAATATCAGTTAGAGTTCGATGAGGCATCTTATGTCTTCTAAGCTTGTCAGACTACAATGAATCCCGAAGTCAATTTATGCCTCAACAAGGAATAGGCAATCTAAAAAATTATTGTTGATTACTAACAATTTAAATCAACTGTACCTGATACAAGGTACTTTAGTACTCAAATTCTTGGCCAATAATATAAGCTTGCCTTAAATTATACAAGCAACTCTTTTTCGCTCCTCCCAAGACTTTCCATCTGGATTCAAAATTAGTACAATATACATATATTAGCTTCCCCCTACTCAAATGAGCTCACAATCAAACAAATTTTTGATTGGTCATCCTTTTTCAATAAGGAAAATGACCATGCATGAACCATTGTCTTAAAGCCAAGAATAAAGCTATATCTCACTTGAGTGGTAACTATAAGAGGGCACTGATGGAAAACACAATGCACATGCATATGAAGACACAATGCACGTAGCAACACACAATCAAGCTCACAACAATAAATCAAGTTATCAATTAGGTCTCGTGAAAAAGAAACACATTTCACCAAAGTCATAACCAATCTCAAAGTTCATGATAAAACCATGAGTTATAGAAAAGAGGAAATTTTCGAAACAACTATAGCTCAACCTAAGAAACCAAGTAAAGTCGGGTTGATAGATTTCAAACACCATTAACAATTATTATAAGGTAGAGATGAATGACTCACACGTGTTCTCAAAAGAAAAGAAAATACTTCATTTAAAAGGTTACTCAATAACAAGAAATGTTTCAAAGAAAAGGAGTATGCTCTACTATTGCAAAAATTGTCAGCCACATGGGTGATATTGGATGGGTAGTGTGAAACCCTGAAAATTTCTGAGGTGCTTGAGCTTAAAAGCTTAATTGATGATCGATGAGGTTAGTGGGCTTTTTAGCCCATATTTACAAATCAATGATGAAATTATAATTAGGTTTTGATGATTTAAGTGATGAATTTTATTTTCAGAGAAATTTTAAAATTTTTGAGAATTACCATTGATGATCGAAACATAAAATAGTGAGTGTATTAATGATTATTGGTATTTAGGACCATGGATAGGTCTATTGATGGTTCAAATTAGCTGGTGAATTTTTTAGAAATTTTTAGAATCATAATATGATTTATTATGATTTTTCTATATTATTTGATGAGATATTTAAATTTTTAAAAAATTATAAAGATTTTGAGAAAATTAAATTGAGGGGTACTAATGAAGAGTACTATTTATAAGAATTCTATAGAATTGTTTGTGTATTTTTCAGAGTATTATTGGATTTTTAATAATTTTTTAAAAATTATTAGAATTAATAAATAATATTTATTATTATTATATTATTAATATTTAAATTATAATAATATTATATTATATTGAGTCAAAATGAAAGCAGGGTGTGTTGTTTTGACCAAGATGATCAAAACAACAACTAGCCATGTCATTTTGGCTATTTACCCGTGCTTCAGTCGTTTAACATTAAACGACGTCGTTTTATAAGGATTCCAAAATGACTTCGTATTGTCATGAGACTGGCCACTGCCTAGGGCATTTTCGATCTCTGCCAGTCCCCAATGCTATAATGGGATAAGTATCCCGTTACGTGTCTAGCTCCCTAGAACGTTCCTCAGCCTCGCAAAATCATCCTGAAATTTTCTCCTAACTCATAAGTTCATTTTGAGCATCCTTGAGGCGATTATGGCCTTCCCATGGCTTGATTTAGGTGAGTTTTCTACTCAGAAAATCAGGTATTATGTATTCTTGATTGGCTGTTTTAGTTAAAGGAAATTGTTAATTTTTAGACGGATTAAGTTTGGAGCATGGTGTTAAATGTGTTCATTGTATTTTGGAGTGTTGTTTCACATTTAGGAGTACAGGGGATCTGAAAATTAGGGTTGTTGAAGGTAGAAGAAGGTTTATCTGGAGGTTGAAGATGACTTCGGACTACAAGTCATCCGAGGTCCCTCGAAACGACCGGTCGACAGACTTGACGACATGTTGCCCATATAGGCAGGCGACAGGTCATCGAAATGAAGTACACTTGGTTCGAGCTAGAGGCTCGGACAAGACATGGCATGCACAGGAGGAGACATGTGTCATGATCCTAGAGGTTTGAAGGATGGTCTGGGTGTGTTTGGTGCTGCCAGGTTCAATATGGTTGGTCGGAATTAATAAAATTCCAGAAAAAATAGAAAAATAGCCAAAAATAGTAGAAATATTAGAAAAAATAGTACAAAAAATTATGAAAATACTAGATTGAATTTGGAGTCTAATAGTATCATATTTATAAGATTTGGAGTTGATTTGGTTAGTCAATTAAATGATACAAGAGTCGGATAAAATGGGAAAAATAAGAAAAATTCCTGGTTTAATCTCCGGTTTGGTGTAGGATTGTATTTCGTCGGGTAGAGGGTTCAGAAGTGTTATTTCATATGTTTATGATCCTCTAGTATTGTCGATTTAAGGATTGGATATCATTTTGTGTAGGTGGATACCTACTGATGTAGGATCTCGATGAATCGATCCAAGAAATAAGTGTGGGATTTTTTAACGTCAAAAAACCCTTGAGTGGACGAACCCTTTTAATTAATTGCTTGATTCACTAGTATGATCATATGAGTGTGTTAATAAATGCAATTATAATTAAATAATAACATGGAATCTTATGTGTGCTGAATCATATGAGAATCACTCGATAAAATGATATGTTGCATGAATGAAATGCATTACTGAATTGTAAATACCGCATTGAGTCTCATCCGAAATCATGAGGTGAATCATGCATTGCAACAGCATGGGATGACCTGTGCGACTCTTGAGAGCTCTCCAAGTATGGTAGTAGGGCATGAACTTGCCAAGAGAGTGATAGGGAGGGAAAGAGTTTATATAATTATGCTGATTGAATGTATGACAGGAATTCCTAATGTAAGGACCATATAGGTGGAGCTATCATCGCCTATCACCATGGCATCGTCAGTAGTCTGGGCTAAGTGTTATGCATGTCCCATAGGGACATACCAAATCATCATATGAGATAACGAGAGACAAGAGGTGAGGAGTCACATGAAGTGCCACTGACGTATCTCAGTCCTATTCTCGGGACCTATACGGACTGAGAGTTATTTCTAGCCCAGTCATGGTTGTGAATGCCTGAAGAGTTTCAATATTGCTACATATATTGACTGTGAGGACCCGTTCTAGGTAAATGGGACTCTCACCCCTGTGTAGTCCCGATCAACCCAACAGGTAGATTAATCGAAATCACACAAGGCTCATGTTTAACTTTTTAAAATCCAAACCCCAAGAACGCAAACCAATTTGAATTTCTTTTTAAAAAGAGCATGACACGTCACATAATACACCCAATGGAGTGCGCAAACACATATAACAGAAGTCTTAAACCATAAGCAACAGGCCACATGGCCCCAAACATGTGACACACTGAGTCTATACACACAAGCCCATATGGATCAACAAAAGTTCCCAAGGCACGCATCTCATATCCTAAACCGATATCCAAGTTATACATGCATATCAAATATCAATATCTGAAAATAAAGCCCACAATGGGTCCATAACAAATGACATAGTCGGATCGAATCTGCATAACACAAGCATATGGAAATAATAAGCATAAATATGTCAAGCCTCCAAAACGTGCAAGTACAATAGTCTTAGCCCTAATACCAACACCGGAAAACTCGACCTCAAGGACGAATGATTATAAGCACACGAGCTAGCCTTGAAAAGATCAATGAGAGGGGGAGAGATCAAAAGACCTGAGTAGGAATTACAACTTCATAAGTATATCCCGTGGAATAGAGACATACGAAAATATAACTATAAAACATTTGGTTTAAACACAATTATCGTCCATGCATTATAACCATGCACTCTAACCATGCACTCAAGGAATTTCATAAACAGTAAACTATAATGCATGAGTTGTTAAACACAAGTAATAAGGACCAACTCAATAGGTTTTATAAATCCACAATACTCATTAATGTTACACGAGCTACTATGCCCCAAAAACCTAACAGGGCAGATCACAAACCACCCTTAAATCACCCCCATTAACAGGTAACTAAGAGCTCACTGGCAATTAAATTTTTCTTAAAAAATACGTATAAACCCTCTACTGCTAGTGTTATTCGAAATCGAGTGGAGAAAAAATACTATCACACTCAATAACCATTCCATGCACATACATATACACATAACTTGCTAAGTCATAGCAAATTCAGACGACTCGCTAAGTTATAGCAAATTTAGACATAAACACAAAATCCATCCATACAAAAATATAAGGGAGGTAACATTCCCCTCTGCTAGGATTCCGTATACCTATCATGCATTGGCCAAGCAAAATCATCAATTCCGGATTGCACCTAGGAAAATAATTATAGCATATCTTTGTAAAAACTGAAATGCATTAAATGATCAAGCAAGCATCCTCACAATTGGTTTCCAAAACCTCAAGACATGATTATCAAGACCTCACAACACTCATAGATGAATGACAAAAGGTTATACTCATCACTAGGCTTCACTTGGAACAAGATTGGGCTTATTCGGGAAATTTAGTATAGACTGACAGGTCAATGTACCTTGACCGACCTGTCGGTGGGCTCTCGGCATGGGTTCTCACATGCACTAATCGGTCTCAACCGACCGGTTGATGGGCTCTCGGCAAAGATTCTTACAAGCACCGACTGGTTGGTGGGCTCTCGACAGGGTGTTTACCTAAGTTGTTTTCTGGGATTCTCACTAGTTTCTCTCAAATTTTGGGTACCAAGTCCTCACCCAACATGAACACTCTCAACAAATACCTTCCCAACACAAAATACCTACCATTCAAGGTCTCAATTACAAGAAGCATACTATCAATTCATAGGTTTATACTCACCAAGAATGCATCAAACACAATTGACCTATGCATAAGTAGTACTAAATATAGTTGATGTATAAATCACATCGTGAACACACAATGAACGTAGCATGATCATCATTTACAATGCATGTATAGCCTCCATTCAATCAGCAACACAATTGGGTTCCTCAACCCATAAAAATCCTCCACAATACACAATCAATTCCATCAGTTACATCAACATCACAAAATCATAACTTATGATATGATTTTCTAATATTTAAATACATAATTAAGGATAGTATCCTAATAACTTTGATAAATAATCAGAAATAGAATTACTCCTTATTAGAGATACATGAATCACTTATGCCTCATTGAGGTCTAGAAGGTTAGAGTTTAAGAAAGCAAATGTCAAACGACTTGGGAATCAACGCAAAATGGGTACCAGGGATAAAAAGATGAAAACACCCGTAGTTCTAGATTTTGAAATCAAAGGGCAAAATACTCATCTACAAGCCCAAATAACTCAGTGAAAGAAATAGGAATATTGAGAATATTGGGGAACACCAATGGGTCCTAAAGACTAGCCCCACCATTACCTCAATAGATCTTAGATGGGCTTCAAGCCCAAACAACTCAAGATTTTTGGAATCTCACTACATGCCATAACATGGTATTTAAACCTCTTAGTTTATTCCATTGACATTATTGGGTGTTAAGTGATTGTAACTTCACCTAATCGATCCCTGCAAAATAGAATACCCAATCGATCCCTGCGAAATAGAATCCTTTTCACTTTTGTATTTTATGTTAAAAATTGTTGAAAACCCTATCCCTCCATATTATTCCTTATATATACTGTCAAATCCATGTCACGCTACCAAAACCAGAGAACTCTAACAGGTTGCATAAAATTACCTTACGCTATTTCAGTGCATATCACATCCCAAGACTCAAATGCAACCCAATGCCTCACAATCATTCCAATTATCGCATCACAACAAAACACATTACAATGAATCATACCATAGCACAATAAACCAACACATACTTCGACAATAGTCATTTATAGTATAACACTTCACAGGCATTTCGTTGCATTTATAAAATTTTGTTTGTTTTATGAAAAGATAATGCATTCAATTTAATATTAACCTAAATCAATCAGGCAACAGTCTACATCAAGTAAAGACAATAAACCAAAAGGCGAAGCTGAATAAACAGCAAAATCAACACTACAATTCATAAGGCTACTCTTAGAAGTTGGCACACAGGTATTACCAATCCGAAATATATGCTGAAAGTGCACAAGATAGAAATTATGGCAGAGTTGCCAACAAATGCGAAGGACCAGCCGCACACCCACGACCTCCTCCGCAATAAGATGGTCTAATACCTCTCTCGAGTCTGTCTCTACCTGTAATAGTTGGACACCTTGACGTAGTGCAAGCTATAAACTCCTTGCAATTGCATGAAGCTCGACCTCCAATATAGAAACCACCCCCAGGTTCACCGAGAAACCACTCAGCCAAAGACCAGTTGAATCTCTCAGCAAATCCCCGACTCCTGCATAATCTCCATTGAGATTCCGAATGCTATCATAATTTAATTTAATCCATCCAGGTAAAGAAGGGATCTACCTGACTCAATGACACTTATGTTGTCCCATAATCAGGTTAGTATGCCTCTTAATAACCTGTGCATAGGTGAACAACTTCATGTATTTATATACCACATATCGCACATCCGATGCAGTATTCAAACCTTGACCAAACGTATGATTATTTCGCCAATACCACAACAGCCAAACAATCACCCTAAACAAGAACTACCAATTAGAACGACCGGCTGAAATCCATGTCTATCATGAAAAATTAACAACTAATCAATCTTGTCAACATAACGAGTAAAAGGGCAATTGTTCACTGGCTGGGAAAAAAATCCCATACTTGACGGACCCAACTACAGTCCCGTAACAAATGTAATGATGTCTTTGATTTAGCACACCGTGATCAATGATCATTCGAAACAAACTGCTTGCAGAAGCATAAATTCATTCTTGATAGCCTATTATGTGCAGGCAACTCAAGAAAACAACAAACACTCTTAGGCCCTGTCCAAGACCAAACCAATCACCACAAATGATCCGACGTACCCTCCTCATCCTCCAATAACAGATGAGAAAAACTAAACGTGAACCTACCAGTGTGAGTATATTGCCAAACCAACGTATCCTTAGTTTGAGAATCCAACACTACATAAGCTATGCTATCAAGAATGGCTCTCGGAAGCAAGGCCTACAATCGATCAACCTGACAGGAACCATCAACTCCATTATTGTCAGAAATAAAAGAGCTCCGTTCCTGATCAGGAACTTATAGGACCTATAGGTTTATAGGCCCGACATCATCAAGCCAAGCATCAAACCAAAAGGACACCTAAGTGACCACCTACAACCGCGAATAAAAGTAGGCCATATACGAGAGATAGCTAACCTTGTAACTGAACAAACATGCCAACTCTTTGGAACATCATACAAAATGCCAGCCCATCCATCTTGGCCAGAAAAAGTGCAGCAAAGAGACTTAGACCCCTTCATAAACCTCCAATAGAGCTTAAGGATGAGAGTTTTATTTCGTAGCAAAGCCGAACAGAAACTGTGAGACCCTGATCCTTCCTAGATAGATGTCCTAGAAGTCCAGGTACCAGTACAGCTGAAATGACCATTTTGTCTCGGAATAAATAGATGTGTGATGGCTAGAAATGATTGTGACGATTCCTTCCTATTTTGGTTCATTTCGTTTCCTTCCTATTTCATTTCTTTTCTGTTTGGATTCTTTCCTATTCTGAAAGTTCTAAAAGATTTTTCCCATATTTTATTCAGAATTATCTCCTAAGCAATATCCTCACTTATCTTAAAAGTAGGGAAAATTAATCCCAAAAGACCCTATAAATACAGATGCCGGCCTACCCTATTCCATACACCTAAACCTCATTTAGTTTTTCAGAAACACTCCCTTTTGTTGCTGACTTTGCTCCCATAAATCCTAAGCCAAAATTCTTCATCTTTCATCAGATTTCTGTGTGTGATAGTTTGTTGGAATCCTCCCCTCGTGCTGCCTTTTACTATCTAAAATTCATCATTAGAAGGTGAATCTTTCCTTTTTGATTATTGATGCCAAGATTACTCTACCATGTGTGTGCCGATTTTGTGATTCTTCTTTCTGCTGGTTCTGAATCTTGTTCTATGAATGCTTGGCACCTATTCTTGTTATAATATAATGAAATCAGTCCTTGTATCCTTTTGTATGTAAAAATTGGCAACCATACCTATGTTCCCTATGTATGCCAAAAATATTGAATTGGGGTGAATAATCAGGTTAAGTACTGTTGATTTCTTGTCCATCACATCACGCATTCAAGGGGAGGATATAACTACATCTGATTGCTAGTGTTTGGTCGGTTTGGTGAGTGAAATCGGTAAGCTTTCTTCCTCTCCTGACGTCGAGTCAGTAGATGAGATCCTGTTGCTTCATCGGCCTAGAGAATAGGAGTTGGCAGAGATGCTATCGGTCTGGAACTGAACTAATGGAATTGAACTCTTTTCCGGGCTTACCTCTTTTTTCCTTTTATGGCATTAGGATGTTCTTTGGTTTCTGAATTCATATACTTAGTATGGTGTTGTCTTTTCCTTATGCTTATTTAGGTAGTTCTGATCCTATTGATAAAGGCAAAGGACTAGCTACTTGTTCAGACACAAGAGAGGTAGGATGCATACCTCATCGGTTTTTACTTGAGAGCGAAGCACTTGCATGGTGGACTACCGTGAGCCTAAGGTTCGGAGATCGTCTACCAACCTGGGATGAGTTCCTGCATGAGTTTAATGAAAGATTCTACATCTGGTTCCATAAAAATGAGCAGCGTCAAGCTCTCTACAAACTAGAACAGGGTATTCGTTCGGTGCTGGAGTATGAAAAATAAATAAGGGACTATCCCATTTTGCACCAGAAGGAGATCGCACACCTTGTCAACTTGCGAGACGATTCCAAGATGGGCTGAGTACCAAACTTAAAACTATTGTAGGCACAACACTTGTGCAGAATTTACAAGAATTGATTTTGGCTGCCACTGATGCTGAGAAGATTGTGCAAAGCAAGAAACCTTTTGTAGCAAACAACACTGGTCCATTCTGGCATGGCTCTAAATTCAACCGTCGTTTGACAGCTTATCCTTTGAGGTTAATTCCTCCAAAAAGCAATGGCAATGAAAGTAATTCCAGAAGGAATTTCTCTAGTTCTAATTCTAATGGATCCATTTCGGCACGGTTCTAAATTCAACCGTCATTCAGGAGCTTATCCTTTAAGGTCAATTCCTCCAAAAAGCAATGGCAATGAAAGTAATTCAAGAAGGAATTTCTCTGGTTCTAATTCTAATGGATCCATATGGAGTTTGCAGTCACGATGATGCTACAATTATGGAGAAATGGGCCATATTAAGAGGGAATGCCCTAAACCAAGGCGTATTACAGGTGCACCAAATGAAAACCATGGTGGGTATGCCAATTCCACCAAACCACCAGTCTGTGCACTTGGAGGACAACCTAGTGGATCCACAAGTGAGGCGCAGCCTAGGCCCACGAGAGTTTTCACACTAACTAATATTGAGGCAATCCCAGACATGCTGACAAGTGTAAGGACCCCTAACCCATATTCCCGAAATTGCTCCTATTAGGACCCTTACTACCTTGAAACCTAAATAAACCCAACCTAGGACCTATCTGAATCTCACAAGGCTTATCCCCTTAGAACCGATTTTGGTTAGATTCATTATTTAAATTATTAAAGGTTGGAGCATGATATTGGACAAGTGTTCTGGTATTATACGGAGTGAATAAAAATATCAGCGGAAGTCTTTAAATTTAATTAATAAAATCACAACACATAAGTCCCATAGGGATCTAAATATCCAACAAGTAAACCTCCAACATAATTCAGAAACAAACAAGCAAAGGAGGAACTTGAAGAACCAGAAAATAGTCCAATCATAGTTCATGTATATGCGAAAGCAATCAAGGAACATGTATGCAGATGTGATGCGATATCGTCCCGCCGTACAGCCTTGATTCTCACACACTGGTACCACGAACAACGAATGTACCTAAGCCTGAAAAATAGTGAAAATAACAGGATGAGATTACAAGAATCTCAGTAGGGTCACAACAACATAAGATCTGCAGAAATTTTAAACAAACATCTCCAAATCAACATTAGATCATCCTATACAATCTAAAAGATATCACGTAAGTATTCAAACATCCAAAGGTGTAGGGCCGAAACTAAGGCTGAGTGTGGACTACAAACACTTCCGAAAATCAGAAATACACAGGCATGAAAATTCATTAGTCACTCTCGGCAATAAAAAAAGGTCATCCCTTTTCACCTGTGTTGTCCAAGGCTTCGCTACACGAAGGGTAAAGGGTTAGCACACAAGCTAATCAGCAAGCCTATTAATCTTGCCAGCACATAGGACAAGGCATCTAGCTATCACACAGGACTAGCCATCCTAACCAGCAAACAAGATTAGGGCATCCAAACCACACAAGGATAAGGGCATCTTTCCAACACATAGGACAAGGCATCTAGCCAGCACACAGAACTAGGCATCCAGCAAGCTCTTGCTGGGGATTGCCACCCATACGACTCCCACACTAGTAAGAACCTCTCCTCTCTCAAGGAGGATCAGTACTTACCTCGAATGGCCACCAGAAAAGGATCTTGACACACAAATATGTACAAGCACACACAAACAAGTACAAGGCACAATACCACAACATGGTATCCTTAATCATGTCAAAACACAATCAGCATGTTCAATGCACACAATACATGCAAATTAGGCACTCATAACCTATCTCAAGGGTTTGGTATAGGCTAAGTGAGCCTCAAATCAATCCACAACTCATGCATACACTATCTCACATATGCACATACAAACATCAATCACATGTATCGAAATCAACAAGCAATCAACAGGGATCTCTGGAGAAATCGATGAGGCATAGATCCTACTTCTCTTGTCTCTGAACAAGAAGCTATTCCTTTGCTTTTATTCAAAGGATCCAAACCACCTATTACATTATAAGGCAAAGACAAAACCATACTAAGCATGCGTACTCAATAATCAAGTAACCATCCTATTTTCTTACCAGTTCCACTCACCAAACATATCAGAAACCAGTGATCAGATGCCGCAGGTGCCTCCCCCCTTGGATGTGTGATGTGATAACCAAGAACTTAACAAGATTTAACTTGAATTACCATCTTAATTACCTATACAAATTTTGGCACTTAAGATAGGGCACAAGGACAATTGTGATTTCATGCTTACAAGGTATCAGGGTTGCGATTTCACATTTAGAAGGAAGGATTAGGTGTTAATAACACATACAATCAAAAGGAACAAGATCAGAAACCAATAGGTTAGTCAATTGATCAAAATCGACAACAATAGGGCAAAGTGTAGGGCATGCTGATTTCATGTTTGGGGAAGATTCAATGGATGAATTTATGATATTACAACATGAATGGATGCCAAACAATCATATGAACTAAAGGAACAACAACAGAAACCAGTTGAAGAAAGAATCACACAATTTTGGCACTAAACCCTATATATTACAATTAGGATAAAAAGATAGCTAGATAGAGGATGAAAAAAGCTTTTCAACAAGCTATTATTAGCAGAAATTTGACAAAGGATGAAAGAATTCGGCTAGGATGAAGGTTGGAAATTTTCGGTAGCAATAGGGTAAGGTGTAGGGTTTGATCGCTTGACAATTTTGTGTATTTTTAGTGCGTATGGACAAATGTGGCCAGTTACTCTTTATGTAAGGTGTAATAGGATTAATTTTCCTACTTTAAAGATTAGATATGGGTAGCTAATTATTAGAATTAAATTCTGAAATTATCCTTTCTTAATTTTAAGAATTTTATCACCTAAGATAAGATTAAACCAATAAAGATATGAATCAAAAGGAAATGAAACCAGAAATGAATACTAGACCTTTTGTAAGGACCTCGAATCCTAACGTATTCTTATATTGCTCCTATGAGGACCCTTACCACCGTGAAACCCAAACAAGCCCAAAACTGAGACCTATTTGAACCCCACAAGGATTAACCATCCAGTTTCTGATTTAGCATTTTCATTCTTTGTACTTATGACAATCGGAGCATGATATTGGACAAGCATGACATTGGACAAGCATTCTAGTATCATACGGAGTGAATAAAACATCAGTGGAAGTCTTTAAATTGAATTATTTGAACCACAACACACATGTCCCATAAGGATCTAAAAATCCAACAAGTAAAACTCCAATATAATCTGGAAATAAATAAGCAAAGGAGGTACTCGAAGAACCAGAAACTAGTCCAATCAAAGTTCATGTTATATGCGCAAGCAACCAAGGAAACAGGAATGCGAATGTGATGCAATATCACCCCACCGTGCAGCCTTGATCTCACATATTGGTACCATGAACAAAGAATGTACTTAAGCCTGAAAAATGGTGAAAACAACAAGATGAGATTATAAGAATCTCAGTAGGACCATAACATCATAAGATCTATAGAAATTTTAAACAAACATCTCCCAAGCAACATCAGATCAACCTATATAACTAAAGGGTATCACGCAATCATCATTCAACCATAAAGGGATAGGACCAATAGCTAAGGCTGAGGGTGGACTACAAACACTTCCGAAAAATCAGAAGCACACAGGTAGGTAAATCATCAATCAATCTTATTAACAAGAAATACCATCCCCTTTCACCTGTGTTGTCCAAGGCTTCTCTGAAAAAAGGGTAAAAGGTTAGTACACAAGCTAATCAGCAAGCCTATTCATGTTGCCAGCACACAGGACTAGGCATCCCAACCAGCACACAGGATTAAGGCATCCAAATCATACAAGGATAAGGGCATCTTGCCAGCACACAGGACAAGGCATCTTGCCACCCATACGACTCCCATGCCAGTATGAACCTTCTCTCTCACAAGGAGCATCAACGCTTACCCCGAATAACCAGCAGAAAAAGATCCTGACACACAAACACGTACAAGCACAAAGCACAATACCACAATAGGGTATCCTCAATCATGTCAGAATATAATCAGCATGTTCAACGCACACAATGTGAGACCTTGATGTTTGAGTCCTAGAAGTCCAGAAGCCAGTGCAGGTGAAAAGACTATCTTTCCCCTGAAGAAAAGAATGTGTGATGGCCGAAATTGGTAAGGGATGTCTAGTAATTATTTATGGTATTAATTCCCTTTAAATTGATTCTTTATTGGTTGATAATTACCTTAGGAAATAAAAACCCTAAGTTTAAGGGGGGATAATTACAGAATTTAATTCTGATAATTATCTTACTTTAATTAAGCCTTGAAGATAGGGATTTTAATTCCATAACCATCTTATATAAATAGGAAGTCAGCCACACAAAAATTTTATACAGAAAACACACAAAATTCGTAGGACCTAAATACCTTACACCTCCAAATTTCTACCAAAATCTTCTTGAACTTCAAACAAGCATACTCTCTCATCGTTTATCAGATTCCTGCAAATAATAGCTTGTTGGAAAAAAAAATTCATCCTTTTTCTAACCATATATTTTTTCTGAAGGTTAGTATTCATTTCTCTAAAGATAAATCAAAATTCGGCGGAATTAGGTTTTCAGATTTTTATAATTCTGCCTTTGATTGATCTTTGATGTTATTACCTTTATACGTATGATTGTTTAATATCCATTAATAATGAACAATCATAAATTCATCCTTTGAATCTTTTCTATATATGAAATCAGTATGCCCTACCTTTGCCCTATTGCCCTATTGTTGCCTATCTTGATCAATTGATTAACCTATTGGATTCTGATCTTGTTTCTTTTAAATATACATGTTATAAACCCTTAATCCTTCCTTGTTAAAATGAGATCGCAACTCCTAGAGCTTGTTAACATGAAATCGCAACTTGCCCTATTGCCCAATTCTTAGTGTTGAAAATTGTATGATAATTAGGGATGGTAATTCAAGTTGTTTCTTGTTAAGTTCTTGGCTATCACATCACACATCCAAGAGGAAGGTACCTGCGGCATCTGATCACTAGTTTCTGATAGGTTTGGTGAGTGGAATTGGTAAGGAAATAGGGTATTTAATTAGATATTGGATATGCATACTTAGTTTGGTTTTGGCTTTGCCTTTTAATGCTATAGGTAGTGCAAAATTATTGGATAAAGGCAAGGGAATAACTTCTTGTTCAGAGACAAGAGAGGTAAGATCTAAGCCTCATTAGTTTCTCCAGAGATCCTTGTTGTTTGCTTGTTAATTTCGGTGCCTTTATATGTAATGTTGTATGCGCATATGTTGTAGTAGGAATGCTTGAATTGCAAACCAAGATGCGATCCTCTAGGCTATACCGAATCCCTTAAGATAGGATATGAGTGCCTAGTTTGCATGAGTTGTGTGTATTGAACATGTTGAATGTATTCTGACATGATTAAGGATACCTTGTGGTGGTATTATATTTTGTACTTACTTGTGTCTGCTGGTACGTGTTGTGTGTCAGGATTCTTTTTCGGTGGTCATTCGGGGTAAGCGCTGATGCTCCTTGTGGGAGGGGAGGTTCTTACTGGTATGGGAGTCGTATGGGTGGCAATCCCCAGCATGTGCTTGCTAGATATCTGGTCCTTGTGTGGCCAGAAGCCTTGTCCTTGTGTGGCAAGAAGCTCTTATCCTTGTGTGGCTTGGGATGACTGGTTCTTGTGTGGAAAAATGAATAGGCTTACTAAATAGCTTGTGTGTTAACCATTTACCTTTTGTGTAGTAAGCCATGGACAACACAGGTGGAAGGGGATGGTCTTTCTTCTTCATTGCCGATAGCAATTTGATGAGTTTTACCTGCCTGTGTACTTCTGAGTTTTCGGAAGTATTTGTAGTCCCCTCTCAGCCTTAGATTCAGCCCTACCCTTTTTAACTGAATTCTTGAATTGCGTGATCCCCTTTAGTTGCTAGGAATGATCTGATGTTGTTTGGAGAGATTTGTGTTTATTGTTTATGCAGATCTTATGATGTTGTGACCCTATTGAGATTCTTGTAATCTCATTCTGTTGTTTCCACCATTTTTCAGGCTTAGGTACATTCACTGTTCGTGGCACCAGTGTGTGAGATCAAGGCAGCACGATGGGGCGATATTGCATCACCTTTGCATTCCTATTTCCTTGGTTGCTTATGCATACAATATGATCATAGATTGGACTACTTTTTTGGTTTTTTTTTCAAGATCCCTCTTTTGCTTGTTATATTTTGGAACATGTTGGAGGATTTCATGCTGTTATTTGGATCTCTATGGGACTTGTGTGTTTTGATTCCAATAATTATATTTAAAGACTTCCGCTGATGTTTTATTCACTCTGTATGATACCAGAACGATCAAGCTAAAAGTCAAAAAAAAAAATCTAATGAGTAAGCCTGGTAGGATTCAAATAGGTTCTAGGTGTCTTTGGGTTTGTTTGGATTTCACGGCGGTAATAGCCTTAATTGAAGCAAATTTTAATAGTTAGGAATTGGGGTCATTAAACACAACACATGTAATTTAGGCACACATTACCTATCTCAAGGGTTGGACATTGCCTAAGTAAGCCTCAAATCAATTCGCACTTCATGCATACACTATCTCATATATGCGCATACAATAATACAAAGACATGTATCGAAAATAACAACAAAAAAAAGATCTTTGGAGAAACCGATGAGACATAGATCCTACCTCGCTTGTCTCTAAACAATAAGCTATTCCTTTGCCTTTATTCAAGAGATCTGAACCACCTATAACATCATAAGGCAAAGACAAAACTAAACTCAGCATGCATACTCAATAACAAAGTAAATACCCTATTTTCATAGCAATTCCACTCACCAAACTATCAGAAACCAGTGATCAAAAGCCGTAGGTGCCTCCCTCTTGGATGTGTAATGTGATAGCCAAGATATTAACAAGAAACAACCTGAGTTACCCTCTCAACCAACATATAGCTTTTGGCACTAAGAATAGGGCAATAGAGCAAGTGGCGATTTCATGTTAACAAGCTATAGGAGTTCTGATTTCATGTTAACAAGGAAGGATTAAGTGTTTATAACATATATAATCAAAAGGAACAAGATTAGAAACCAGTAAGTTAATCAATTGATCAAAATCGAAAACAATAGGGCAAAGGTAGGGCATACCAATTTCATATATAGGGAAGATTCAAAGGATGAATTCATAATTTTACAACATGAATGGATGCCAAACAATCATACAAACAAGAGGAACGACAATAGAAATCAATTGAAGGAAGAATCACACAACTTTGGCACCAAAATTGACGAATTATGATTTAATTTTTGACAATAAAGAACTAACCTTATGATGACTGGACCATGATAGTTAGATCGAGGATGGAAAGAGCTTTCCAACAAACTATTATTTTCAGAAATCCGACAAAGTATGAGAGAGATATGCTAGTTTGAAGTTGAAGAAATTTTTGTAGCAATAGGGAGGTGTAGGGTTTGATGTTTAATGAATTTTGTGTATTTTTGGTGTAAGATCTAAGTGTGTCTAGCTATCTCTTTATATAGAGTGGTTATGGGATTAATTTTCCTACTTTCAAGACTAGATTAAAGTAAGATAATTATCAGAATTAAATTCTGGAATTATTCTTCCTTAATTTTAGGGATTTTATCTCCTAAGGTAATTTTGAACCAATAAGGAACCAAATCAAAGGGAAATGAAACCAGAAATGATTACTAGACATTTCATACCATTTTCGGCCATCACACATCCATTTCTTTAGGGACAAAATGGTCATTTCACCTGCACTGGCTTCTGGACTTCTAAGACTCAAAATTCTTGGTCTCACACCTTCATTACAAATTTCGGCCATCACATATCCTCTTCCACAGGGATAAAACAGTCATTTCACCTGCTCTAGCTTTTGGACTTTTAAGACTCAAAATTTGTGGTTTCACAATGTGTACCATTTCTTTCTTTTCTCAAAATGCTAAAGTTGTATTAGATCCCGAAGCAAATAAATCATTTGTGAGTCCAAGAATAACACTTAGCTCAGATCGACTTCTGTCTCCCCTATCTCCTCTTATTATGGTTCTGACCCCCTTGGTTGAGCATTTGACTTCTTATCTAGTCGACATCTGCTGTGTTGTACAAATGGGTTCTATTGTATTTAAAGTGGATCTAATTTCATTGGATATCTGAGAGCTGGATGTAATTTTGGACATGGATTGTCTGGCCAAATATCAAACCCGTATGGAGTATTTTACCAAATGTGTGATTCAATCTACCAGATTATTCCAAATTCTGTTTTGAAGGTGATAGGTGAGTTGTTCCAACTTGCATGATTTCCTGGCTTGGTGTGAAGCGATTGATCAGCAAAGGATGTACTACGTACTTCGCGTATGTGCATGACATTTCCAAAGAATCTTCAGATTTGAATTCTGTCCCTGTGGTTGGTGAATTTCCAAATGTATTTCCTGAAGATGTAGCCGGTTTGCCACCAGCTAGAGAAGTTGAATTCGACATTGAGTTAGTACTGGGTACGAGTTCGATTTTCATTCCACCTTATCTTATGGCTCCTACGGAAATGAAGAAATTGAAGACGCAATTGGAAGACTTGCTGGAATATGGTTTCATCTAACCTAGTGTATCACCTTGGGGAGCACCTGCTTTGTTCGTGAAGAAGAAAGACGGTTTGCTGCGATTATGTATCGACTATCAGCATCTGAATCGTGTGACCATGAAGAACAAGTGCCCCTTACTGCGAATTGCTGAATTGTTCGACCAGCTCCAAGGTGCATCAGTATTTTCCAAAATTGATCTCAGATCGGGATACCATCAGTTGCATGTTCATGAAGCTGATATTCCAAAGACTGCATTCAGATCGTGATATGACCACTATGAATTTCTGGTTATACTATTCGATTTGACCAATGCTCTAGCTGTGTTCATGGACTTGATGAATAGAGTATTCTGAGAGTTTCTAGACAGATTGGTGATAGTCTTCATCAACGACATTCTAATTTACTCAAAATCTGAAGAGGAGCATGCTGCAAATTCTGAGAGATCGACAGCTATATGCAAAGTATTCTAAGTGTGAATTCTGGTTGCATGAAGTTGGTTTCCTTGGCCACCGTGGTGTTCTTATTGATCCTAAGAAGATTGAAGCTGCTGTTGCCTAGGAACCCTACCGTATTTGAAGTTTGCAGTTTTCTTGGCCTACCCGGATACTACCGCCATTTCATGGAAAATTTCTCATCGCTAGCTAGTCCTTTGATGAAATTGACATGGAAGGGTGAGCTGTTCATATGGTCCGAGAAATGTCAGCAAAGAAGAACTGAAGACCCGTTTGGTTTTCACACCTATCCTTACTTTACCGGAGGTTACAAAAGAGTATATGGTGTACAACGATGGATCGAAATCTGGCCTTAGATGTGTGCTGATGCAAGATGGGAAATTCGTTGCCTATGCTTTCGGACAGTTATGTCCTCATGAGATCAACTATTCTACATATGATTTGGAGCTTGCAGCCATTGTATTTGCATTGAAGTATCTCCTTACACAAAAGGAGTTGAACATGAGATAATGAAGATGGGTGGAGCTGATTAAAGACTATGATTTGATTATCGAGTATCTTCCAGAAAAGGCAAATGTTGTTGCTGATGCCTTAAGACGGAATACCCCTTCTACATCTTCTTCTTCCTCCTTTATTATAGCCTATGTGTGTACGCACTACATGCCTATGTTGCTGGATTTGAGAGCTACACGTGTGCACCTTGGTAGCGATTTTGCTAGATCTTTGTTGGCTCAAATTGAAGTCAAGCCTACTTTATTGAAAGAGATCTGAAATCAGCAATTCGAAGACCCAAGATTGGCTGGCATTTGTTAGCAATTAGATGATGGTGTTGATGTCATAGTTCGAGATTTCAGAGTCCGAGATGATGGAGTCCTTGTTTTCAGAAATCGGGCATGTGTGTAATAAGATGTTGATGTTCACAATCTGATTTTGTCTGAAGCACATAGTTCAAAGTTTGTTATTCATCCTGAAAGTACTAAGATGTATCAAGATTGGAAAGTGCAATTTTGGTGGCCAAATATGATGTGTCACATTAATGAGTTCATTGCATGATGCCTTGTATGTCATTTAGTGAAAATTGAGCATCAGAGACCCGCTAGCTTACTTTAGTCATTTCTGATTCCAGAATGGAGTAGCATGTTACGATAGACTTTGTGACCAGTTTGCCCAAATCTTAACAAGAATTCGATACCATTTGGGTGATTGTGGATCAATTGACGAAATCTGCACATTTTCTTCCTGTTTGTGTTATAGACACCGCCGAGAAATTGGTTATTCGTTATTTGGATAAGATTGTTCATTTGCATGGAATGCCAGTGTCCATTGTTTTTTATCGTGATTCCTATTTCACTTTGCAATTTTAGGAGAAATTTCAGAACGCATTTGGTTTGAGATTGAACTTCAGTACAACTTTTCATCCCCAAACTGATCGACAAACTGAAAGGACAATTCAGACCCTTGAAGATATGTTGCGTGCTAGATCAAAATACTAGTTGGGATTGATTTCTTCCTTTTGCAGAATTCACTTACAACAATAGTTTTCATGTAAGCATTAGAATGACCCTTTATGAAGTGGAAGACGTTGCAAAACTCCAATTTGCTGGAATAAAGTAGGCGAGAGACACCTAGATAATCCAGAACTGATTGATCAAGTAACTAAACAGTTGAATCTGATTCGACAAAGGCTAAGGACAGCGCAACAAGATCGACAAAAAAATTATGTTGATAATAAACAAAGAGAGCTGGAATTTACAGGTAGTGACAAAATGTTTTTGAAAGTCGCCCCATGGAAAGGTGTCCTTCATTTTCAGTAGCGAGGAAAGATAGCACCTTGTTAAATTGGTCCATATGACATTATTGAGAGAATCAGCCCAGTTGCATATCGACTTGTCTTGCCCCCAACTATGGAGAGAATTCACAACGTGTTTCACGTTTCGATGTTGAGAAAGTATGTTCGAGATCTTGCTCATGTTCTTCATGATCCACCAGTTGAAGTTCCTGAAGACTTATCCTACCTTGTACAGCCAGTTTTCATACTAGACTGGTCAGTTTGTTAGCTTCAAAGTCGAAGTGTGCCTATGGTCCCAGTTGTTTGGCGTAATGGCCAAGTCGAGGAGTAGTCTTGGGAGACTGAGGAATCAATGCCAACGAGATTTCCTCACTTGTTTTCTTAGGTACTTGTGCTGAAATTTCGAGAACAAAATTTTTATAAAGAAGGAAGGATGTGAGACTCTGATCCTTCTTAGACAGATGTCCTAGAAGTTCAGGTACTGGTACAGCTAAAATGACCATTTTGGCCCTAAAGAAATGGATAGCAAGCAAAATGACTCTGATCCTTTTTGCCTATATTTTCCAAGACTTAGCTGCAAAAAGGGTAAGGGTTAGCAAGCAAACTAATTGGTAAGTCTTTCTATCTTACCACACAAGGACAAGGCATCCAAGCCACACAAGACCAAGGCATCCAAGCCACACAAGCCCAAAGCATCCAAGCCATACATGGACAAGGCATCCAAGCCATACAAGGACAAGGGCATCCAAACCACACAAGGATAAGGGTATCTTGCCATACAAGATAAGGAAATTAGCCACACAAGGACTAGGCTTCTAGCCACAAAAGAACTAGGCATCCAGTGTGCACTTGCTGGGGATTGCCACCCATGCGACTCCTATACCAGTAAGTATCTCTCCTCTCCCTAGGAGCATCGGTCACTTACCTCGAATGGCCATCGGAAAGAGGATCCTGACACACAAGCATAATACAATCACACAAGAAAGTACAAACACATAGGAACATAACAGGGTATCCTCAAATCATATCATAAGACAATCAGCAAGTTAATTACATATGGTATAGCTGAAATAGGCATTTTATCCTCAATATATAGATCTGCAATTACCTAAAGAATTCTAGGCATTTTATCCTCAATATATAGATCTGCAATTACTTAAGGAATTCTGCAATCAACCCATAAGCATGCATACTAAACCGCAAGCATGCACATTCACAAAACACAAGCCGAAACTAGAAAATAAGCAATAGGATATCTAGAGAAACAATAAAGTATTAATCCTATCTCTCTTGTGTTTGAACAAGTAGCTAGTCCTTTTCTTTTATCAATAGGATCAGAACCACCTAAACAAGCATAAGGCAAAGACAACACCATACTAAGCATATGAATTTAGAAACCAAAGAATATCCTAATGTCGTACTGATTTTACTCACCAAACCTACCAAACACTAGTGACCAGATGCAGCTGTATCCTCCCCTTGAATGCGTGATGTGATGGCCAAAAACTCAACCAAAATTAACCTAATTATTCACCCCAATTCAATGTATAATTTTTGGCATGCATAGGGAACATAAGTAGGGTTACCGATTTTTGTATACATAAGGATACAAGGGCTGATTTTATTATATTATAAAAAGAATAGGTGTCAAACACTCTTACGAAAAAGAAGAACAAGATTTAGAACCAACAGAAAGAAGAATCACAAAATCGATACACACATGGTAGGGTAATCTCGGCATCAATAATCAAAATGGAAAGACTCTCCTTCTGATGATGAATTCTAGATAATAAAAGGCAGCACGAAGGGAAGATTCCAACGAGCTATCACATGTAGAAATCTGATGAAAGATGAAGAATTTTGGCTTAGGATTGATGGGAGCAAAGTCGGCAACAAGAGGGAGTGAAAGAGGGTTTAATTTCCAGAAAAATAAAAGAGGTTTAGGTGTATGACATAGTGTAGGCTAGCATCTGTGTATATAGGATCTTTTGGGATTAATTTTTCCTACTTTTGAGCCTAGATAAGTGAGGATAATGCTTAGGAAATAATTCTGAATAAAATCTAAAAAAAATCTTCTAGAAACTTTCAGAATAAAAAAGAAACCAAACAAGAAAGAAATGAAATAGGAAGGAAACAAAATGAACCAAAATAGGAAAGAATCGTCACTTTAGCTGTTCTTCTTTTTCGTAAGAGTGTTTGACACCTATTCTTTTTATAATATAATAAAATCAGCCCTTGTATCCTTATGTATACAAAAATCGGTAACCCTACTTATGTTCCCTATGCATGCCAAAAATTATACATTGAATTGGGGTGAATAATTAGGTTAATTTTGGTTGAGTTTTTGGCCATCACATCACGCATTCAAGGGGAGGATACAGCTGCATCTGGTCACTAGTGTTTGGTAGGTTTGGTGAGTAAAATCAGTACGACATTAGGATATTCTTTGGTTTCTAAATTCATATGCTTAGTATGGTGTTGTCTTTGCCTTATGCTTGTTTAGGTGGTTCTGATCCTATTGATAAAAGAAAAGGACTAGCTACTTGTTCAAACACAAGAGAGATAGGATTAATACTTTATTGTTTCTCTAGATATCCTATTGCTTATTTTCTAGTTTCGGCTTGTGTTTTGTGAATGTGCATGCTTGCGGTTTAGTATGCATGCTTATGGGTTGATTGCAGAATTCCTTAAGTAATTGCAGATCTATATATTGAGGATAAAATGCCTAGAATTCTTTAGGTAATTGCAGATCTATATATTGAGGATAAAATGCCTATTTCAGCTATACCATATGTAATTAACTTGCTGATTGTCTTATGATATGATTTGAGGATACCCTGTTATGTTCCTATGTGTTTGTACTTTCTTGTGTGATTGTATTATGCTTGTGTGTCAGGATCCTCTTTCCGATGGCCATTCGAGGTAAGTGACCGATGCTCCTAGGGAGAGGAGAGATACTTACTGGTATAGGAGTCGCATGGGTGGCAATCCCCAGCAAGTGCACACTGGATGCCTAGTTCTTTTGTGGCTAGAAGCCTAGTCCTTGTGTGGCTAATTTCCTTATCTTGTATGGCAAGATACCCTTATCCTTGTGTGGTTTGGATGCCCTTGTCCTTGTATGGCTTGGATGCCTTGTCCATGTATGGCTTGGATGCTTTGGGCTTGTGTGGCTTGGTTGCCTTGGTCTTGTGTGGCTTGGATGCCTTGTCCTTGTGTGGTAAGATAGAAAGACTTACCAATTAGTTTGCTTGCTAACCCTTACCCTTTTTGCAGCTAAGTCTTGGAAAATATAGGCAAATGGGAGATAAGCCTTTCTTTGGAAATCAGATTATAAAGTAGGCTGCCTGTGTACTTCTAGTGTAGAAGTAATTTAAATGTCCACCCCTCTTAATGTTACTTTCGGCCTATACCCCTACCTATACTTGTATGTTTTCTTGCTGATTGTTTGAGCCTATTACTACCATATTCGATCTGATATGTTGATTGAGAGATGTTTGATTTGGGTACTGCAGATCTTATGATGTTGTGACACTACTGAGATTCTTGTAATCTCTTTCAAATATTTTTTTCCTTTTTTAGGCTTAGGTACATGTTCTATAAATGGTACTGGGGTGTGAGATCAAGGCTGCACAGGGGGATGATATTGCATGACATTCGCATGCACCTACCTTGCTGGATTTAATTGTGCAAATTCCCTATTCATATGCTTGCTTGATTGGACTACTTTCTGGTTTCTGATTTTCTGTTCTTTTCCTCTAAATTCTGAAATATGCATGAGGACAAATGTTGGATTTTAAGACTCCTTTTGGGCTTGTGTGTTATGGTTTCCCTAATTATTTGTATTTATAAAGACTTCGGCTGATGAATTTATTCACTCTATAATATGTCAGATTATATGTCTAATATTTACATACTCCAATCTTTAAAAGCATAAGAATGGAACCTTAAAATTAGTAAGTAGTATGACTTGAGCCTTGTGAGATTTAAATAGGACCTTGCGAAGGCTTATTCGGATTTTAAGGTGGTAAGTGTGCTTATAGGTTGGGTTTGGGTCCTTATAGAAACCAAGTCCACCATGCTCTTTGCATTGACATAGAGTAGTCCATCCCACCAAATGATTTTTTTATTATTATCAATAGGCCCCCCTATAAAAACTAACAGATCAATCTATCAACAGCATTAACCACTGTGTCAGGAAAAAATATTTGTTTGCATGATATATGTTGATTTGGTAGCTAAAACCGACTTAGCAAGGGTAGGTGGTGTGACCCGCTAAGGACGTAATCTTGGCCTTCCATCTTGACAATCTATCTTGTATTTTCTCAATAATTTGGCTATAGAAAATGGTCTTACCTATTTCTTGCACAATATGTAATCCAAGATAACGACCAATAGAAGTGGTTTTATGAAACTCCAATGAAGAACAAATAAAATATTACAACGTCGGTAAAAGATTCTGAGAAAAAATAACTGTGGATTTCTCGGCACTCACTTTCTATCCCGAACTATTACATAAGTTAGATAATCACTCCTGAATCACCTCAGTGTGATGTACCGAGGCTTCTACAAATAAAAACAAATCATTTATGGAAAGAAAAAAAAGATGCAGAGGCTCACCCCAACATCCCATGCAAATAAGTCCTAACTATTATTCCCAACCACATTTTGAATAATATGCATTAGATGTTTTATAAACAGTACAAACACAAACAAAGATGACAATTCCCCCTAGCAAACACCCCTTAAAGGTCGAAAAGCATAAGACACAGAACCATTAAATAATACCCACCTAGTAGATGTAAGGATCCCAAATCGTAATCTATTATTATTTGCTTCTATTAGGATCCTTACCGTTGTGAAACCCAAACAAGCCTAAAAACAAGAACCTATTCGAATCCCACAAAGTTTACCCATCTAAATTCCCAATTTTAGCATATTTATTCTTTGTACTTATAATAATTGGAGCATGATTTTGGGCAAGCATTCTTGTATCATACGGAGTGAATAAAACATTAACGGAAGTCTTTAAATTTAATCATTGGAACCACAACACACACAAGTCCCATAGGGATCTAAAAATCCAACAAGTAAACCACCAATATAATCCGGAAACAAACAAGCAAAGGAGGGACTTGAAAAACTAGAAAATAGTCCAATCAAAGTTCATCTTGTAGGCGCAAGCAACCAAGGAAATAGGAATGCAATATCGCCCTGCCGTGCAGCCTTGATCTCACACATTGGTACCATAAACAGCGAATGTACCTAAACCTGAAAAATGGTGAAAACAACAGGATGAGATTACAAGAATCCTAGTAGGGTCACAACATCATAAGATCTACATAAATCTTAAACAAACGACAAGGATCACACAATTTTTAAACCAATCCCGCCGAATTATGATCTACATTACGACAAGGAAATACTAACCTACCAAAAAAATTCAAAATGGTTGGATATAAAACGGAAAGAGCTTTCCAACAAGCTATTATCTGCAAGAATCCGACAAACGATGAGAGAGTTATGATATTTTTAAGTTCAAGCATATTTCGGCAGCAATATAAGGTGGTTATGAGATTAATTTCCCTACTTTAAGGGTTGGATTAAAGTAAGATAATTATTAGAATTAAATTTTGTAGCTATCCTCCCTTAATTTTAGGAATTTTATTTTCTAAGATAATTATCAACCAATAAAGAGCTAAATCAAAGGGAATTAATACCATAAATAATTATAAGATATTCTATACCATTTTTGGCCATCACACATCCATTCTTTCAGGAACAAAATGGTGTTTTCACCTGGCTTCTGGACCTCTAGGACTCAAAATTCGGGGTCTCACAGTAGATGTGAAAATACAACAATCAACACAGTTCACCAAATCATTCTCAAAGTCGACCAAGGTAAGGGACTCCTGAATAAAGTTCCAGGAAAGCCTATCATAAGTCTTCTCAAGATCAAGCTTTGTGAGACCCAGCCTGCGTAGGGAGTCAATGTTATCCAATCCCACATCAGAAAGGAGTGAGAGAGGTCTTCAACTTATGTGTTATGTGAATAGATCATTTGTAACAAGTTGTATCTTTTGGACGACCTGATTAGATGCCCGACTCAGCGTTGTAGTTGTGATCCATCACACACACTTACACGTACTGGCATACTGGGCTGGGAGTCTGAGGGTCGGGTTGTGACAAGCTTAATCATCATCCAACCTTCACACCCTATTCAACATTGCATTGCATGAACAAGTTTCTGGACAATCACAACATTGTCTGTAATCTGAGGACTAGGAACCAAGCTTGCATAACACCATGAGATCAAACCCATCATTAAAGGCTGCATGTAGTTGACAATCAGATTAGTAATGATTTTTTTACAGGACATTACACAAATTGAGCGGACATAACTCGTGAAAATCAGCAAGGGACTACACCCTAGGAATTAAAGCAATAAGAGTATAATTCAATCACATAAATAACTGTCCGTCCGTGAAAAAATCACAAACCAACACAAAGACGGATGACCTAATCCTCTCCCACTGATTCAGATAAAATATAGGCTGAAGTTCATCTGGCCTCGGTGCTTTAAATCTGCCCATATACTTAACAACATGAAAGACAGTATCACTAGAAACAACTTGTAACTGCATCATCAGACCCCCATAATCCACTGTCGGATATGAATATCGACTATGTAAGGGAGATTCCATGAGTTGGTTATCGAAATATAGCTTCGAGAAGTACCGTACCACCATATTTTCCGAAACACATATATCCTCTTGCACAACACTTATCTCATCCTTCAGTCCAACAATATGATTACCTCGTCGCTGGGATAGAGCAAACATATGGTAATGAGTATTCTTATCACAAAAATTTGTCCAGTGGACACCAGGTTTCTGCCTCCAAAGCATCTTCTCTTGCGCCAAGATAAGTTCATACTCTTTTTATGTCACACCATGTATAACATATAAAGTATCCGACCAACACGAGTCCGTACTACAATCCAAGATAGCTAACCTATCATGTAGTACATGTTTACATTACATGATATCATCAAAAACTTACTTATTCCGTTGCTTGACAACAGGGATAAAATTTACATACGCACCATGACACTCCATCACACCATTGACTTTGCACCAAAGGAAAGAAATCTAGATGGATGAGCCAAGCCGCCTAAAAATAGAAAGAGCAATCAGTCCGTATTTTTGGAGCGAATAACCGTAATAAAAGAGCCCGATGGTTCGATTTGAATTACAACGAGTGTTGGACCAAGAAACAAGAAAATTGAGTCATCGAAGCATCACTCACCAACGTCCTATCCAGGCGGTTATATAGATTACCTCTAGACCATGTGAATTTAGGCCCAAAGAAACCCAAATCAGTAAGCTCGCAATCTATTGGCGAACACTGACTAGCTCCTGCCTTATACTAACTTGAACTGTAGCAGTTGGACAAGCATACACCACAATAAGCTCTAATGCAAACCCAGCCTGCTCCTATAACATGTGAACAGACTGGCCAAACGTAGCCAACACCCTAAGCTTGGCGTTATCTCTCCAAAAGATCCAAATGCCACTCGAAAATCCATGTGCCTCCTCACAAAAAGGTGGCTTCCAACCTAACTACTTGTTAACTTTCACAGCCTGCTCTCCACTAATGCATGGTTAAACCATGATAAATACATCTGACTTGTAAAACCGAGTTAACTCTTTAAACACAATATGGAAATTGATGCTTGCAACACCTCGACAGTTTCATATAATAACTAACATAAGAAGAGATAAGAAGGAGAAATTACCAAGAACCAACAGGTCCACCTACCTCACCATTCTTTCCTCCTTTCAAGGATTTCCTCCCAGCACCCGTTTGCTTCTCTTGGAGAACTCTATGTTTTCCTGACCTTGTTAAAGGAACCTGAGCCTCTATAGAGGTAGAATTATCATTCAATACAGAATTATCCTGCACCGTAACAAGTGTACTATCCATTATAGATGGAAGTCGTTCCCCATGCACCAATAATACCCACTTGGCATCTGAAACCACACCAATAGCTTGTGTCACAAGCAAAGATTGCGACCCATCCTGTGGTTCAATCGGTAAAGAAACCACTAGAATTGGATCCGCTCAAGTCTGTGAACTACTCACAGCCAAAGGCACGCAATTGGATCCGAAACAGTATGCAATTGTGTGGCAAGTATAGTCTGCGAAACACCCTGTTGTCTACTCAGACAGGAAGCAGCATCGGATATTTATCGTGCACCAACCTAGGAATTGCTCAAAGCCATGGGGACTTAAGTCACCACAAAAGATGAAGCACTGGTAGGATTCAAACCAACCGCAGCTCCACTCGACTTACTATTAAACCGATATTCTTCGGCTTCTATAAAATTGATTTTGAGACCTCCTGAGCTGCCTCCAAAGGACCCATGTCCTATGATTCCAAAATAGCAAGAGGCTCAATTGCCAAAGCAGTAAACCTAGAACCTGCTATTGGTTGTTTCTCTCAACCACCTTAACTTCTACTCATAGAACGACTATCTCTATGTTCTCTTGATCTACCAAGATCCTAGGAGCCCTCCCTCAGTTTCGGCTTAACTCTACATCGAAAGACCTGCATCTACAATCCATAAGGCTTGGTCACCAAAGTCTGCACTTCAACAACCTCCGCCGTCATTATAATAGTTTGCGGCATACTAGGCATGCTATCCACAACAAAAATATATCTGTGGCAACATCTCATAGATAACACGCCACCAATATGGTTGATATAAAGATCTGAGACTAGAGGCTATGTCAAATTTAAATCGATATCAACATAGGCAAAACATCCTTATTCCTCATCACTTGTAATGCTATCGACTTTGATCCTCTTGCCCATAGCCTGAGCGGATGACATTAACATATCATTACGGTAGAAGTGCATTGAAAAATCCAAAAATCTAATCCATACAGTGATTGTGGGAGCATGCGCTTCTAAAGGATTGAAGTTCGAGGTCCATGGTACCATAGACCATCTAATAATGCTCCATAATGCTCCAAGATAACATACGGTCCACCGAGGAGCACCTTATTAACATCATCATTATTTCCGAACCGCGGCAGGAAGTAGTCATTGTTTAAATCCACAACCTTTGGCAACACCTAGAATTGCTACATGGACTTGAGGTGGTTGCATATCAATCCCTATGCAACTTTCTGCCCTAGAACTATAAGGACCTCAAATCTTAATCTATTCTTATTTGATCCTATTAGGACTATTACCGCCGTAAAACCCAAACAAACCCAAAATTAGGACCGATTTGAATCCCACAAGGTTTACCTATCTAAATTTACGATTTTAGCATGTTTATTCTTTTTACTTTTAACAATTGGATCATGAGATTAGACAAATATTCTGGTATCATACAGAGTGAGTAAAACATCAGCTGAAGTTTTTAAATTGAATAATTGGAACCACAACACACAAGTCCCATAGGGATCTAAAAATCCAACAAGTAAACCTCCAAAATAATTCAGAAACAAACAAGCAAAGGAGGGACTCGAATAACCAGAAAATAGTCTAATCAAAATTCATGTTATATGCGCAAGCAACCAAGGAAACAGGAATGTGAATGTGATGCAATATCGCCCTGCCATGCAGCTTTGATCTCATACACTGGTACCACGAACAATAAATATACCTAAGCCTGAAAAATAGTGAAAACAACAGGAAGAGATTACAAGAATCTCAATAAGGCCATAGCATCATAAAATCTACAGAAATCATAAGTAAACATTTCCTAAACAACATCAGATCATCCCTACACATCTAAGGGATATCATGCAATTCAAGAATCAACCAAAGGGTTAGGGCCGAAACTAAGGCTGAGAGTAGACTATAAACACTTCAAAAAATCAGAAATACACAAGCAGGTAAAACTCATCAAACATCTCAGCAAGAGGAAGAGACCATCCCCTTCCACTTATGTTGTCCAAGACTTCGCTGCACAAAGAGTAAAAATTTAGCACACAAGCTAATCAGCAAGCCTATTCATCTTACTACACAAGAATAAGACATCCAAGCCACACAAGGACAAAGGTATCCAAACCACACAAGGATAAAGGCATCCAAACCACACAAGGATAAAGGCATCCAAACCACACAAGGATAAAGGCATCCAAACCACACAAGGATAAGGGAATCTTGCCACACAAGGACAAGGGCATCTTGCCACACAAGGACAAGGGCATCTTGCCACACAAGGACAAGGGCATCTTGCCACACAAGGACAAGGAGTCTAGCCACACAAGGACTAGGCATCCAGCATGCACATCCTGCGGATTGTCGTCTATACGACCCTCATACCAGTAAAAACCTCTCCTCTCCCCAGGAGCATCAGCGCTTACCCCGAATGGCCTCCAAAAATGGATCCTGACACACAAACATGTATAAGTACACACAAGCAAGTACATAGCATAATAACACAATAGGGTATCCTCAATCATGTTAGAACACAATCAGCATATTCAATTCATACAACACATGCAAATTAGGTACTCATAGCCTAACTCAAGAGTTCGGTATAGCCTAGAGGATTATATCTTGATCCATAATTTAAGCATACTTTATACAACATATGTGCATGCAATCATCAACAAGTATATGCACCGAAATCAATAAACAAACAACAAGGATCTCTGAAGAAAATGATGAGGTATAGATCGTACCTCTCTTGTCTCTGAACAAGAAGTTATTCCTTTGCCTTTATTCAAGGGATCCGAACCACCTATAACATCATATGTGAGACCCCGTCCTTTTGAGTGTCTAGTCAGGGTTCGGTGTCAGTCAGTTGTCTCGGATTGGTCGGTTTGTGAGAGTTGACTAGTTGACCGTCAGCGCTGACCCTTTGACCGAGTGACGTGGACTTAGACATAGAGCCTAGTTGTCGGGTCTAGGTTGTCTAGAACGTTATGTCGGTGGTTGTGTGTCGATAGTTGCACGACGTGTCGTTTCGGAGTTTTTTTAGCGAGTATTAGTTTGATCTGTGGTTGTTCGAGGTTTGAGCCCAGTGGAAACATCCATTCTTCTTCCTTGACCCGATTATGAGTTTTCGAAGCCCGTTTTGAGTGGCCGGAGACCTTTGGGCCGACTTATTGTTAATGGGCTGATTTTCGTTTTTCGAACCCAATCCTGTTTTAAAGCCCAATTTCTTGATTTTGAACCTTTTATTTTTCTTTTAAACCATTTAATTCGATTTTACACTTAATTTGAATTTTTAGAAATTTTTTTTAAAAAAAAAAAAAAAAAAAAAAAAACAGAGTCAAAGTTTGCATATTTACCAAACTGCCATTAATGAGCCAGCCTTCTTTTTTTTCTCACGGGAAGCGCAGGGAAAAGAAACATTTCTTTCCCTTGCTTCTCACGCAGCGCCGAAGGCTTTCTTAGCCAAAAATCCATTATTTTTCTTCTCCTTCAAAATCAAGGTTTGGGCATTCTTATAAAACTTAAAGGTAACCCTTCTTCATCTCTCTTCGTTGTTGTTTCCTTAGATAATGGTGTTTTTGGCCGGTTTTGAGCATTTTTAAGTAAATTCGAATTTTTGAAGATTATGCTTGATTTCTTCGTTTTCTTTTCCGTTTGTTGGTTGTTTTAGCTTGCTATGATGTTTCCTAAGGTAGTGTGATAGGTGGGTTTGATCAATTTTGGCTTAGGAGTGATTTTTGAGTTTTGGCGGTTTAGGGATATTATGTGATTTTGGGGTTTTTGATCTTAATGCGTTATTTGTTGCCTTTGATGATTATTGTTGGTGTATTTGAGTTTGTTGAGAGCGTTGGTGGGCTTTGATTGCGTTGAATTACCGCGGTTTGGTTTTCGGTTTATGTCGGGATTTTGATGGTTTTTCGATTAGGTTCGAATTGTGAGTTTGTTGGTTTTCTTGTCTCGTTTAGAGTGTATGAGGCTTGGTTTGAGTGTTAGAAGGAGTCTTAGGTGTCAGTTTGGGGTCGTAGGTTTATTTTCGGTTTTTAGCTGTTTTAGTTATTTATTTGATTTCGTTTTGAGATTCGATTTGTGTGTTTGCCTTCGCCTGTAGGTGGTCCTTCAACGCGCGATAAGGGCAAGGGCGTGGTTAGTAGTGAGTCGGCTCGACAAGAGGTGGGAGACTATGTTTCATTTACATGCACGGAAATGTTTTGGTTTTATTAATTAAAATCGGATATATGCTTGTTTTTGAATAGAGGCAATATGTGCATTGATGCATGACTTTGCATATTAGGTTCATTATGCGTGTGGCATGTTTATGATGCATAAAATATTTTTATGGACCTATATGCATGCTTGTGACGTGATTGAGATACTTTGCGAGAATTAATTGATTTATATTGATTTCTTAAAATGTGGGACTTCTATGCGAGCTTTTGAATTGTTTTTGGATTGCATCATAATCGATTTGAATTATGATATGATTTGAGATATTTTTCACAATTGCGAAGTACGTATATTCATATACGATTTCTAGGATTTGATCTTGGAATTGACGATAACAACGCTTGGCCAATGCGGAGGTAAGTGGATGAGCACCCTTAGATAGAAGGGTATTCCCTTGCCTAGGAGTATAAGGTGGTGAGTATAGGCCTTGTGACGGTGTGAGTATCAGGCTATACATGATATGCCTTCGGGCTTTGCGAGTTGTGCGTGAGTTGGGATTTGTGTGATAGTGCGTTTTCTCCACATTTCCCTAGGACAACACTGGTGGCAGGGGATTTATAATTATTTGAAAATGTGTATTTAAATTAGCCACCAGTGGGCTTCCGATTTCCCTTTGGCCCGGGTTATCAGGCGAAGCGGTTTTAGTGGTCCTCCCCGAGAGATTTTGGCATAGTAGCCACGTGTTTGAGACTTTGAGATTTTGTAATATTTGGACTTGTGCTCGACATATTGGTTTATGATTTCAAACTCATTCATACGTAATTGATTTTATTTATATGAGTTCCTTGCACGATTAGCATCATGGATTAAATGTGATTTTATTATTAAGCATTATATTGTTTATACTCGTTTTCGTATGTGCCTCTATTCCACCGTAATTGTTTATGACGCTGTGACTCTCACTGAGGTCCTCGAGATCTCACCCCCTCTTGTTGTTGTCTTTTCAGGACTAGGTTGAGGCTTGGCTAGCTGACTTCCTTTTGAGGTCGAGGTTTCTGGTTTGTCATAGGGCTGGACTACTGCATATGACACGTTTGAAAACTCGACACTTTCTTTGTATTTTGGATTGTACTATGCATGCTTGTCTATTGCGATTGTGACCCTTTAGTGGGCTTGACTTGGTAATTATTTTGGACATGCATGTACTCTTTGGGTTTATTATATATGAGATGAGTTTGGTGCCTTGCGCACGTTTTTGCTGTTCTTGGGCTTGCATTGATTGGACTGTGTTGATGATGCATGTTTGGGGCCGTGTGGCCTGTTGTGTGTGAGATTTAAGTCTTTCGCTGTTTGTGTGTGCTTCTCCGTGGTTTGTTCTATTGTGTCGAGATTTAATTGTTGAATACATGCTCCTTTTATGGAAAAGATAAAGCTTTAAATTTATACTTATTTTTACGTGTTTTGGGTTTTCAGTTTGAGGATAAGCCTTGTGTGGTTCCGATTGGGTCACGAGTTGAGCGAATTGGGACTGCACGGCGGTGAGGAGCCCAAGGATCGGGTTCGGGTCCTCACATCATAAGGCAAAGAAAAAACCAAACTACGCATGCATACTCAACAACCAATTGAATACCCTATTTTCTTACCAATTTCACTCACCAAACCTATCAGAAAATCAGTGATCAAATGCCGTAGGTGCCTCCCCTTTGGATGTGATAGCCAAGAAATTAACAAGATTCAACCTGAATTACCATCCTAATTAACTATGCAAATTTCGGCATTAAGAATAGGGCACAAGACAAATTGTGATTTCATGCAAACAAGGTGTAAGGGTTGTGATTTCATGTTAACAAGGAAGGATTAGGCGTTTATAACATGTACAATCAAAAGAAATCAAATCAGAATCCAATAGGTTAATCAATTGATCAAGATTGGCAATGATAGGGTAAGGGTAGGGCATACCAATTTCATGAATAAAGAAGATTCAAAGGATGAATTCATGATTTTATAACATGAATGGATGCTAAACAATCATATGAACAAGAGGAATAACAACAGAAATCAATTGAAGGCAGAATCACATAATTTTGGAACCAAACCCGACCAATTATGACCTAAATTTTGACAAGAAAAAACTAACCTTCTGATGAAAAACCCAAGATGGTTGGATAGAGGATGGAAAGAGCTGCAGAATCACACAATTTTGGAACTAAACCCGACAAATTATGACCCAAATTTCAAGAAGGAAAAACTAACCTTCCGATAAAAAACTCAAGATGGTTGGATAGAGGATGGAAAGAGCTTTCCAACAAGCTATTATTTGCAGGAATCCAACAAAGAATGAGACAGTTATACTATTTTGAAGTTCAAACAGATTTCGACAATAATAGGAAGGTGTAAGGTTTTAGATTTGACGAATTTTGTATATTTTTTGTGTAAGGTTTAAGTGTGGCCGGATTCCTTTTTTATATAGGATGGTTATGAGATTAAATTTCCCTACTTTAAAGGCTAGATTAAAGTAAAATAATTATCAGAATTAAATTCTGTAATTATCCTCGCTTAATTTTATAGATTTTATTTTCTAAGATAATTATCAACCAATAAAGAACCAAATCAAAAGGAATGACATGTCGTTCGCAGAGGTCATCTACAACCTCTAGCCTCGTGTCCAGTAAAAATGCAAAAAATACCCAGATTTTCATCTCCCTACAAACTCAATAAAGCTTCACCAAAATCATATTAAATCATTCCTCACATTTCAACCAACACAACAATATACTAACCATTCAAAATCACACCAGAATTAACCCTTAATTTCAAATATAAAAACTAAACTATAACTTAATAATAATCGCCATAAATAAACATAATCAATATGAGAACGCATGAAATTTGTGGGGGAGGACTCACAAGAGAAAGAGAGATGAAGCTTTCGGGAGGAAAAAGGGAGCTTGAAACCACATCCAGAAAAAAATAGTATTTTATCCTGTGATAAACAAGTGATCCAAGAAAAGAGAGAGGAAGGGAACAAAGATGATGTTGTGACATGAAAACGACCTCATTTTAACGACAAAGCCCTCTTTGTTTTATCAAAACGACAGACTTGTTATTTTTACAAACTCGGTCAAAATGGCATAGCAATCCACCGTTTTTACATTTTACCTAAATATGAATATAGAATATTATAATAATAAATAGTAATAATAAAAATGTTATTTTAATTATTATTAATGATAAAAAATACTTAATAAATACTATATTCATCATAAAAATTCTATAGAAATTACTATAAAATGTTTATGAATAATAAAATCCATAAAGACCTGAAAATTATTTTTTTATGAATAGATAATTTATCAAAAATTAAATATTTCTTATATATTTTAGAAAATCATAATAAATCATATACCCTTAGAAAAATTTCCAGAAAAATATCTAATCCTTATAAACCACCAATAGACTTATTTCTAGTTTTAAAATACCAAAATCAATAAAGATTCTTCCTTGTGATTTTTCATCCAATAAATACTTAAATAGGAATAAGATCCCAGATAATTATAATAAATTCTCAAAAATAGAATTAATACTTAATAAAAATACATTAAAGCAATTATACCTTCTTGAGGTCCAAAGAGACACATTCCATGAATAAAAATGTCAAAAGGCTCACAAAATTAGGTATGGCCAATACCATGTGTGAAAATTACGGAAAAACCCTCAAGTATCAAATTCTGAGAAAACACAACCCAATGCTTCTTTTAGAAGTCAAAACAAAAAAATGACATATATGAGTCCAAATAACTCAACAAAAGGTTAACAAAGATATAACAAACACAATAAAATGCTTATGGCCATAAGACTGCACCACGACCCAAATACATAAAACCGACTTATGAAGTCCAATAAACCTTATAACACATTCAAATCATATTATATATCCATAAATAATCCTCAATCATGGATTATGACTCATCAAAGATCAAACAATACTCATATAGGTTTCTAAATCCAAACCAAAAAAAATAAGGATCTCACATGCTTCATTAAGAAGGCTTCATTCAGATATCTTTTTCAAACTCAATCCCCCAAAACACTTTTGGTTCACATACCTTATCCCAATGTACCATGTGGATTTTTCTTTTTGTTGGCTTACAGCCCCACAAACAAGATTCCTTCTCAATATCTTCAAGAAGCCCCTTGGAAGTATTGTAATCTGCATATAATAGGACTAAATGGCCTATAAAATAGTCCTAATTAAAGTAACACCACTCTGTTAAAGATAATTGTAAATTTTTCTATCTCTGATTCCTGTTCTTAACTCTCTTCAATATTAGGCTGAATAGGACATGGGAGGATCTTGACTTCTGTACAAGAAATCCCAGATACTTGCCTAACGAAGCAAATTGCTGGAATCCAAGTACTAATGTGATAGAGTTCTTCAATGATTGGTTAATATGTGATAAAAATGTAACCACTGTTTTGTTGAGGTTGACCTTAATCTCACTTGATAAGCTGAACTCTTCCAACACTTTTAAAATTATTGGAACCTGTTGTAAAGAAGTTTTGGCAAAGAGGAGCACGTTATCTGCAAATAAAAGATGTGAGATTGGTGGCGACCATTTCATAATAGACTTGTAGACGTGGCTTGCATATATTTCATAATTAGGTCATTATTCTTGGAAGACCAATATCCTCCAACGTGTGCTAAAGAATGACTAGCAATGACTGTCATATTTCTTTTCCAAATCAACCTTTATTATCATCCACCAGTTTTTTTCTTTTATTTTTCCAAAAAAAATGTATAGCTTCCGACTCAATAATAGATATTATCTGTTATTTTTCTTCCTAGTACAAAATCTGATTGCATAAGATATGTGATAATATTCATAATAGAACGCAACCTGTTACCTATGACTTTGTAAATAATTTATAACTTATATTGCAAAAGTTGATAGGAAAAAATTGATCAAATCTATCGGATCTTTTGTCTAGGTATAAGAACCATGCTTGTAGCATATACCGAACATTCAATTGAGCTGGAAGAAAATGTCTTTTTAACCAAGTTACATAAAGAGTTTCCAACTTATTGCCAGTTTCGTTGGTAAGAAGCAGCTGGCACTCCATTTGGCATGGTGCTTTAATTTTTCACTGGTTGCAACAATAGGTTTATAAGTGATTCCTCAATCTTTGGAAATCTACCTTGTATGCAGAATTTTGTTCTCACGGTGATAGTGTCTGTAAGGACCCAAACCCAACCTATTAGGGTACTTACCCAACCTATTAGGACCCTTACCGTCATGAAACTCAAATAAACCCTCGCAAGGACTTATTTGAATCCCACAAGACTCAAGTCACATTATTGTTAATTTTATTGGTTGATTTATATGCTATTTAAAGGTTGGATCATGTTTATACATTAATGAATTTCTGGCTTATACAGAGTGAGAGAAAACATCAGCGGAAGACTTACATTAACAGTAAACAAGTAAAGATCGAACATCAAAGACACGCTGGTCTGCTTCAGTCACTTCCGATTCCATAATGGAAGTGGGAGCACGTCACAATGAATTTTGTGACCGGTTTCCCTAGATCGCAGCAAGGATACAATGCCATTTGGGTGATCGTGGATCGACTGACGAAATCTGCACACTTTCTTCCTATACGTGTGACGGATACACCAGAAAAATTGGCAGTTCGTTACTTGGACGAGATTGTTTGTTTGCATGGAGTACCAGTTTCTATAGTTTCAGATCGTGACCCTCGTTTCACTTTACGATTTTGGGAGAAATTCCAGAATGTACTGGGTTCGAGATTGAATTTCAGTACAGCATTTCATCCCCGGACCGATGGTCAATCAGAAAGGACGATTCAGACACTTGAAGACATGCTACGTGCGAGTGTATTGGACCAGCAAACTGGCTGGGATCGAATTACCATTGGCAGAATTTGCTTACAACAACAGTTTTCATGTAAGCATCGGTATGGCACCCTATGAAGCACTATTTGGGAGACGTTGCAGAACCCCCATTTGCTGGAATGAAGTAGGCGAGAGACGCCTAGACAATCCGGAATTAATTGATTAAGCAACAGAGCAATTAAGCTTGATTCGATAGAGGTTAAAAGCAGCCCAGGATCGGCAGAAAAGCTACGCCGACAAGCGATGAAAGGAACTGGAATTTGCTGTAGGAGACAAAGTGTTTTTGAAAGTCGCCCCATGGAAAGGAGTCCTTCGTTTTCAGCAGCGAGGTAAGCTAACACCTCGCTACATTGGTCCATATGACATTGTTGAAAGAATCGGCCCTGGTGCATACCGACTTGCACTACCACCAAATATGGAAAGAATTCACAACGTGTTTCATGTTTCAATGCTATGAAAGTATATGCGAGATCCTGCTCATGTGCTTAAAGAACCGCCAGTTGAAGTTGCTGAAGACCTATCCTATCCCGTACAGCCAGTTGCCATACTAGACCGGTCAGTTCGACAGCTTCGCAGTCGAAACGTGCCTATGGTACGAGTTGTTTGGCGTAATGGCCAAATTGAGGAGCAGTCTTGGGAGACTGAGGAGTCTATGCATGCAAAATTTCCTTACTTGTTTGATTAGGTACTTATATTACAAAATTTCGAGGACGAAATTCTTATGAGGACGGGAGGATGTAAGACCCCTAATTTTCAGTCCTAGAAGTCCAGAAACCAGTGCAGGTGAAAAGACGATTTTTCCCCTGAAGGAAAGGATGTGTGATGACCGAAATTGGTAAGATTGTTTTAGTAGTTAACTTTGTTTTAAATTCCCTTTGATCTAAGTTCTTATAGATGGATAATTGCCTTAGAGATTATCCTTATAGAGGGATAATTGCCTTAGAGATTAAAGAGCCTAAAAATAGGAAAGCTAATTTAGAGTTTAATTATCTGATAGATTATCTTTATTATGATAAGTAATTAAAAATAGTAATCATAATTCTATACCCATTCATTATAAATAGGAAGCCAACCCCACAAAAATCATTCATAGAAGACTTACAAATTCGTACAGGCCTAAAAACCCTATACCTCCCTATAACCACCATAATTCGCAGAAGCTTCATACCATCATAACTCACTCATCGTTCGTCGGATCTCTGTGAGTAATAGCTTGTTGGAAAGCTCTCTTCATCCTCTTTCCAACCATCTTTTATTTTTTGTCAGGAGAGTAGTATTTCTTTGTCTAAGGGTAATTTAAAAATCGGCGGCGGAATTAGGTTTTTGCCAAATCTTCTTGAACTTCAAAATAGCATAACTTTCTAATCGTTTTGTTAGATACTTACAAATAATAGCTTGTTGGAAACATTTTTTCATCCTCTTTCCAACCATATATAAATCGCAGCTTGGATGTAAATATTTCCTTGTTTAAGGCTAAGACAAAATCGTCCTATGCCCTACTTTTAGCGACAAGATTTGCATAGTTATTTGGAATGATAAATTCAGGTTGAATCTTGTTAAGTTCCTGGCTATCACATCACACATCCAAGGGGGAGGCACCTGCAACGTCTGATCACTGGTTTTCTGATAGGTTTGGTGAGTGGTATTGGTAAGGAAATAGGGTATTCAGTTGACTATTGAATATGCGTGTTTAGTTTGCTTTTGTCTTTGCCTGGTGATAATTTAGGTGGTTCAGATTTATTTAATAAAGGCAAAGAAGTAGCTTCTTGCTCAGAGACAAGAGAAGTAGGATCTACGCCTCATCGGTTTCTCCAGAGACCCCTATTCTTTTCTTGATATTTTTGTTACCTTCCCTTATTGTATTATTTGCGATTGGATTATAGGGTGAGAATATGAAATGCGAAATGAGATACGAATCTCCTAGGCTATATCGAACCCCTGAGTTAGGAATTGAGTGCCTGGGATGCAATTGTTATGTGAATTGGATAAGTTGATTTTGTTCTGACATGATTGAGGATACCCTGTTGTGGTATTATGCTTTGTACTTGCCTGTGTGTGCTTGTACGTGTCTGTGTGTCAGGATCCTGTTCCGGTGGCCAATCGGGGTAAGCGCTGATGCTCCTAGGGAGAGGAGAGGTTCTTACTGGTATGAGAGTTGTATGGGCGGCAAATCCCAGCAAGTGTACGCTGGAGGTCTGGCCCTTGTGTGGCAGGAAGCCCTGGTAGGTATGTAACCTGGGATGCCCTGGTAGGTATGTGACCAGGGAAGACTTGTCCGTGTGTGGCTAGTCGACTTGTCCTTGCGAGGACAAGAAGATAGACTTACTGATTAGTTTGCGTGTTAACCATCTACCCTTTGTGCAGTTTGTTTTGGACAACACAGGTGGAAGGGGATGACCTTTCTTCTTCATTGCCGAGGGCAATGTGATGTGTTTCACCTGCCTGTGTACTTCTGAGCTTTCGGAAGTGTTTGTAGTCCTCCCTCAGTCATAGATTTGGCCCTAACCTTTTTTTATTGGTTTCTGAATTGCGTGATCCCCTTTAGTTGTTTAGGAATGATCTTATGTGAATTGGGAGATTTGTGTTTAGAGATTCTGTAGATCTTATGATGCTGTGACCCTACTGAGATTCTTGTAATCTCAAACCGTTGTTTTTACCCTTTTTCAGGCTTAGGTACATTCACTGTTCGTGGTACCAGTGTGTGAGATCAAGGCTGCACGGCGGGACGATATCGCATCACATTTGCATACTTGTTACTTGCTCATATAACATGAATGATTGGGCAACTTTCTGGTTTATTTTAAGCACTCTCTTTTGCTTGCTATTTCCGAAACTTGTTGGAAGATTTCTTGTTGATTATTTGGATTCCTATGGGACTTGTATGTTATGAACCCAATGATTTAATTTAAGACTTCCGCTGATGTTTTATTTACTCCGTATGATACCAGAACATGTGTCCAATATCATGCTCCAGTTGTTGATAAGCAACAAGATTAACAAGCTTAAAATCTGTAGTTTATGATTAGCCTGGTGAGATTCTAATTGGTCTTAGGTGTCATTTAGGCTTATTTGGGTTTCACGGCGGTAATGACCTTAATCAGCGCAATTATTAATAGTTAGGAATTGGGGTCATTACACAAAGCACAATAGCACAACTTGGTATCCTCAATAATATCAGAACACAATCAGCATATTCAATGCACACAACACATGTAAATTAGGCACAAATAACCTATTTCAAGGTTCGACATTGCCTAAGTAAGCCTCAAATCTATCTGCAACTCATGCATACACTATCTCATATATACGCATACAACAATATAAAGACATGCGTCGAAAATAACAACCAACAACAAGGATCTCTAGAGAAACTGATGAGGCATGGATCCTACCTCTCTTGTCTCTAAACAAGAAGCTATTCCTTTACCTTTATTAAGGGATCCAAACCACCTATAACATCATAAGACAAAGAAAAAATCAAACTAAGCATGCATACTCAATAACCAAGTAAATACCCTACTTCCTTACGAATTCCACTAATGAAACCTATCAGAAACCAGTGATCAGATGTCGCAAGTGCCTCCCCCTTGGATGTGTGATGTGATAGCCAAGAACTTAACAAGAAAGAACTTGAATTACCATCCCAATCAACATACAACTTTCGGCACTAAGAATAGGGCGGCAATAGGGCAAGTTGCGATTTCATGTTAACAAGTTATAGGGGTTGTGATTTCATGTTATTAAGGAAGGATTAGGTGTTTATAACACTTCAATCAAAAGGAACAAGATCAGAAACCAATAGGTTAATCAATTGATCAAAATCAACAACAATAGGACAAGGGTAAGACATACCAATTTTATGTATAGGGAGATTCAAAGGATGAATTCATGATTTTAAAACATGAATGGATGCCAAACAATCATACGAACAAGAGGAATAACAACAGAAATCAATTGAAGGAAGAATCACACAATTTTGGCACCAAAACCGACGAATTACAATTTAAATTTTGATAGTGAAGAATTAACATCCTGATAACCAAACCTAGGTAAGAAGATAGAGGATGGAAAGAACTTTCCAACAAGCTATTATTTGCAAAAACCTGACAAAGGATGAGAGAGTTAAGCTAAGATAAAGGTCAAAGAATTTCGGTTAAAGTTTAGGGTAGGCAAAAATCGGAAATTGAGAAAAAAAGGAGAGGGGATAAATTTCCAAATTTCCAGGTGGGTTTTTGTACAATTAGGTAGGCTGGCCACTCTATTATATGGTCTTAGGAGATTAAATTTTCCTACTTTTAAGCCTAGATAAGTTAGGATAATGCTTAAAAGATAATTCTATTAAAAGGATAATTCTATTAAAATAGTAACTCTATTTAAAAGGAAAAATTATCTAATACTTTGGATAATAGGGATAAAATAAAGGATAATTAACCAGAATTAAAACAGAAAATATTCAACAATAACCATTTTAGACCATCACGCATTCATTGCTTCAGGGGAAAAATAGTCATTTCAACTGCACCGGTACCTGAGTTTCATTTCTGACCTGTGGACTTCTAGGACATCTATCCTACGGAGGATTAGGGTCTGACATCCTCCCTTCTTTATAAAAATTTCATCCTCAAAATTTCTGCACAAGAACTATAGGTTACAGACTTACCATGCTTTTGTTGCGCCTCTCCGCTTCTTAGTTGACCTTGCCTTACTAAACAAACACACATGATGTAACCTTCCAATATGAAATACAAAACCAGAAAAGAGATGGTACTTTGGTGGAGAGACGTACACCAGATGATATGCATATGCTGGAATAAAACACAAACATGGACACAAGACACAACAAGCATACACACATATTTTAGCATGCAAACAAAACACACAGCACTCAGCAAGTCATACATATCAACATACAAAAACATGCAAATCTTATAATCATGCTTTCATATTTGTAAGTCATAATCAATCAAAGTACATATAGACATATGCATGCTTCTAAAATTTAGAACATAATATCAAGCAAATCACACAATCCACTAAAAGTGCCAACTAGCTATCATTAAGATTGGTGATGAATGGATAGAAAATGAGGAGAAGTTGAAGGAAGAGGCGAGAATAATCTTACAAAAAAATTATCAGGACGTTGTGAGGACCCCTCCTTGGAGGAATAAACACACACTCATATATCAGGTATTTTCTAACAGTGGAACACTATTAATCCCTTAGCACACTGCCACAGGAACCACCATCTAGAGGCATCTTACTTGAAGGAACAAAAGGCAGTGAATGGTGGTTCAAATCCCTGTGGCAACATGTTAAGGGATTAATAGTGTTCCACTACCAGACAATACTTGATATGTCAGCTGAATTGGTAAGAGGCCTCTTCCTTGAAGGAAATTAATGATAGCCAGCTTGCATTTTCTTCTCTTTGATTTCGTTATAGCATGATAATAGGTTGTATTACGATCTCCCATATTTAGAAAATCATTCGTAGATTTTTGTCTCCACATTATCTCTTCCTGAATACAAATATCTTTAAATTCTTGCATAAGTTTCTTCTCCAGTGATACAAGAGAATCAGAATGATGATCTTCTAGAGCCCGCTATATCCCACTCAACAAGGTTAAAACATGTATCTATATTTTAAAAATATTTCCAAAAAATATTAATATTTCAATCTCTTGATTTGCTCTTAAAATATATAAATCCTTCTAGGACATCCATCTCTGTTTTCAAATTTTCCCGGACGAAGCTTCCCCAATCCGCATGTGTAAACCAAGATGCTAAAATTCAGAATTGTCTCCTTATTACTTAGTATATTCTATATCAATGTGGGCCTCTGATCTGAACCATACCTGGGAAGATGAATAACTTGAGATAAGGAAAATGCCATTTTGGTCAGTAAAAACTCAGGTCTGACATTTCATTATTCTGAAACCACCGACTGAAATCCCAAAAACCATTTAATTTCTGAGCCACCTTACTTGTCCTTTCTATTCTAAATAAAATAGCATTGAAATCACTAGCCAACAACCAAGAATGTGACGACAAGGGTCTGATATTTTGTAGACATCCCCTTCTATGAATCGGATTTGAGGATCCATATATTGTCGTTAACCAAATGAAAGAGCTAGTCTTCTTTATAAACTGTATATGTATAGATCTTTTGTGGTTCCTATGTGCTTTTACTGACCAACTGTCTTTCTAAAGTACCCAAATTCCTCTAGAAAAACTATTAGCTTCCACTTTATGAGAACTATCAAAAGACAAAGCTTTGATAACTTCATCACATTTTTGACCACTTATACGTGGTTCCAAAATGACAAAAACATCAGGTTTGTGTAAATTAACTAAAGCTTATGTGAAGAAAACTTTGGCTTGTTACTCCTTGAACATTCTATGTAATTATTTTGACATTCATCTTTATAAAATACTAAAATTTTAGGAAACAAAAAACTTACTCATCATCATTCTTTGGAGATCTGGTTACTCTAATCATTTATCCTAGGAATGTCAGATCCTACCTCTGTATTATTATAAGCATCACTCCTTACGCCTTCGCCAAAATAAAATGATGTTGTTCTTGTAAGCTCTTCTCGTTGTGTTCCAGATAAACTCCATAATGCAGCTTTCATTCACTTTCTACTCTTTATTGCAATTGCTGATTTTGGTTGTACTTTATTTTACCATTCAATCTCTTAACCAATGGCAAAGGTGAAAGCGTGAGATTTTCCATGGGATTCTTTCCTTGATCTACCATTACCATGTTAGATGCCACCATTGTGTTCTTAAAAGGATCTAGAGTAATCAGTACCTGTACCATGTTATCAAGAGAGAGGGCTTCTGTTGGTTCCATTGTGAAAGCTGGTGATGATACTTGATCAAAATTAGTTTTGAGTATCTGTTTATCCTTATTTTCTGAAATTTTATCAGTTGTGTCTATTTGCATCTCGAGAAGATTTCTAGTCAATTTTTTCACTCCTACCCTTATGATCTACGGATACTACACTAAAAGAGATCGTTTGACAACTATGCTTATCTTCATCAGAATCCAAAATGTTTGCCAAAACTTCAAACCGCGAGGAACACTTTATTCTCATATCAGACACACCATTTATTTTGGTATTCTACTTTGTGTTAACTTCCTTCATTGTCCTTCAACGTGTACATTTTGGAGTCATTATCCTTCAATGTGTACCATTTGGAGTCATTATCCATGGTCCTGGATTTGACTTCACTACTTTCCTATCCTGTATAGGCCACAAAGTAGAGACTATACCCCCATTGGATTGTTCCTTAGTCATTTAAGGAATTATTTCATTCTTGGATGAAGCCATACATTTTGGAATCTGCTCCTTTGCATGTCCGTATACTCCACATGCAAAGCAAATCTAAAGGATATCTTCGTATCGAACTAACTGCTTCCACCTATCTACTAATATATGTGAAATAAGAGTTTTGTCCAATTTTAATACTAGTGCCACTAGAGGATGATGGTGGCTACGGGAAAACGCTCTTAACCTCTTGAGGGTTTCGACATTGATCTAATTGAGGACAACCGGAATGGCTAACTGTTTCTCAAGACATCGCAGGTCTCACGGATGCTCCACGAGTGGACTATACAGACTGACAAATAGTGTCGCATACCTACAAAGATTGTATATCACCCAATCTTGTCTTGACAACTAATATTGATAAAGGGGATGTCTCAAGTGTCAAGGAGGCTAGTGGTATTCGAATTTCATTGTTCTCGTCTCTATGGAATCGTTTGAATGTACCCTGGAAATTTGCGACTATGGTTAAAGTTCTTGGGAGAAAGGTCACGCACAGATTAATGTGCAGTACCGGATGAAGGCTATGTGGAAGTTCTCTGTGAACCCTAAAATTATCAAACTAGACAACGACTAATTTTAATGAAACTTGGCAATGATGACCATGTTTCCATGGTTCTGCTTGGTGGCTCTAATATGATCTTGGGGGCATTATTTGGTTGTTGATGTAATGTCAACAGTCACTCAAATACTCACTTAGCTTAATAGAAAGTATAAAATAAGCAGGATTGATTCCACTGAGGAGACATGATCAATTTCAATAGAAGATTGAAGTCATGGGTGTGTAGTAGGTTGATAACCTTTTTCTAACACTGGTGATCCGTTATGATTTTGGTTCGATTCAAAGATAATTATGATTTAATTGTGTTTAATTAAGTGAACTTTTTGATCGTTTATTGAGTATTATAGTTAAGTAGGCTTAAGCAAAATCTTAATGACAAAAGACAGTGTTTTCAGATGAAAAACACACAGAAATAATTGCAAAGACGTTGAGCTCTCACGGATGATCACTAACTAGTCAATTAATATCAACCAACAGATCGGTGAGAGGACACCGACCGGTTGGTTCATAGTGTCCCAAAAGTTGAAGCTCAACCAACCGGTCGGTTAGAGGACACCGACCGGTCAATTCATAGTGTCCTAAAAGCTGAAGCTCAGCCAACCGGTCGGTCCATCAACACCAACCGGTCAGTTCATTAGACAAGAAATTTCATGGACATGTCAAACATCAACAGACCGATCGGTTCATTTACACTTACTGGACGATCACACAAAATGCACCCCAACAATATCATATAAAGACGATTGTGAAAGCCTAGAAATTTCCAAGGTGTTTGGGTTTGAAATCCCAATTGAGAATACATAAGGTTAGTGGGGCTTAGCTGATATTCACGGATCAATGACGAACTCATAATTTAATTTTGATGATTTAGATGGTAAATTTTATTTTTGAAGATTTTTTTTTATTTAAAATGGGTAAAAACCATACAACTCTCAATCTCTAAATGACTCTATACCAGCCTTACTCCGATTCAAAAGATGAGTAAGGGCAAACTTCAGAGAAACGCGAAAATTTTTCTCGCTGGCTCTTAGCCTGAGATGCTAAGAGATCTGCAGAAGTGTTTGCCTCACGGAACACATGCTGGACAACTACCTGCCAACTCCTTTCAATAAGATGTCGAATACTCGAGACCATTGTTACATGTCTAGATGGGTTACTATTAGAACCATGAACCAGATTAATGGCACCAATACAATCTGACTCCACTACGATACATCTAAAGCCACAATCCCAACCAAGCTGAAGCCCATACTAAATACCCATAAGCTCCGTGTGTATAGCTGAGGGAGTATACTCCAGTTTAATAGAGTAACTGATAACCCGAAAACATTAATCAAGCAACAACGATCTCTGGAGAAACTGATGAGGTTTAGATCCTACCTCTCTTGTCTCTGTACAAGAAGCGATTCCTTTGTCTTTGTTTAAAAGATCCGAACCACTAATATCATTAAGGCAAAGACAAAACCATAATAAGTATAACGACCCCAAATCCTAACCTAATATTAATTGCTCCGATTAGGGCCATTACTACCGTGAAACTCAGACAAGCCCAAGAACTAGGACGTATCTAAATTCCACAAGGTTTACTAATCAAATTCTCTATATTTTAGCATGTACATTCGTTATGTTCATTAGTTATTGGAGCATGATATTGGGCATGTATTCTGGTATCATACGAAGTGAATAAAATATCAGCAGAAGTCTTTAAATAAAATCAATGAATCCACAACTCACACGTCCCATAAGGATCCAAACATTCAGTAAGTTAATTCCCAAAATAAAATGGAAACAAATAAAGGAGGAACCTTGAAAACCAAAAAAATAATCCAATCATAATTCATGTTATATGCACAAGCAATCAAGGAACAACTATGCTAATGTGATGCGATATCGCCCCGTCGTGCAGCCTTGATCTCACACACTGGTACCACGGACAGTGGATGTACCTAAGCCTGAAAAATAGTAAATACAACGGGATGAGATTACAAGAATCTAAGTAGGGTCACAACATCATAAGATCTACAGAAATCTTAAACATAAATATCCTGAACAACATTAGATCATTCCTACACATCTATGGGTATCATACAATTCAAAAATCAATCAAAGGGATAGGGCCAAAACTAAGGCTGAGGGTGGACTGCAAACATTTCCGAAAATCAGAAGTACACATGCAGGTAAAACTCATCAGATTGCTCTCGGCAATAGGATAAAGAAACGTCGTCCGTTTCCACCTGTGTTGTCCAAGGCTTACTGCACAAAGAGTAAAAGGTTAGCACACAAGCTAATCAGTAGGCCTATTCATCCTGCCACACAAGGACAAGACATCCCAAGCCACACAAAGACAAGGTATCCCAAACCACACAAGGATAAGAGTTCTAGTGTGAGATTCCGTCTATTGTAGTGCCGGTCAGTGCCAGCGTTAATAGTAGCATTAGTGCCGGCGGCAGCGCGCCGATGCTAAGTGGTTGGTCGTGAACACGGCCGTAGGAAGCCTTTAAGTAACCCATAGTAAATCTGAGAGTGTTTAAGTATGATTGTGAGTGAGATAGGTTAGACGATCGAGGTCGAGTCAGTGGAAAACAAACCAGGTTGATTTTGGTCTGTTTTGAGCGACCGCGAGCTGTTTGGGCCAAAATTTTTTGTATTGGGCTATTGCCATTTTTTTTTCCATTCCCAGCCCTTATATTATGGCTTTATATACTCAAAAACGTTGTTGGGCCACTTGGTTGACATTTCATGTGTCACTTGGGCTCATTTGTGATAAAACGGGCCGTTGATTTCACATTTCAGCCTTGTTGAACTTTTGGGCCCGAAACCCATCAGCCCAAGCCCACACTTCATCCTTTAAACACTCCTCTTCCATAAGTGACCAGCATAACACACACTCATCACCAGCCCTAACCCGTTTTTCTCCTTTCTTCACCCTTCCAACCTACCAAAATCCAAACTTTGTTCAATTTGACCCCAAAAACTTGTGGGGGATTGTCTCAAAACACTTACCCATCAATTTTCTACACTTTTCCACTGGTAGATTGGGGTCTAAGGCCTGATTTTGAGGTGTTCATCATTTTGGCCGAAAATTTCAGAGTTGTTGGTAAATGCTTAATCTTTGGTTTTCTTTTTGGATTGGTTAGTTTATTAGGTTGCTAGTGATGTGATTAAGTGTTTTTGATGGATGGAAATGCATGAAAACAACCTAAGGTTCTTGTATGAATTCTGGTTGAACAGTATCAGGAGGTTGTTTCTTCATGTTATTGATCATGTTGGTGTGTTTATTCATGTTAATTGACTGGTTGTAGTCAGTATTGAGAGGGACCGTGTTGATTATGTGAGGAATTGATGTTGAGATGGTAATGAGAGTATCTGAATGTAAGGAGTATTGTTATTTAGTTGTTTAGAGTGGATAGGAAAATGTAGATGTGTGTGCAGCGTGAGAGGATCCATAGGATTGCTTTCAATTATTTTCCATTTGATTCCTTGATTGGTTATGCTTAGTATGACTGTATGGTTTGTGTTTGTTTTGGCGGTACCGGATCGAGCGGTAGAGGCAAGGATATTGTTGGAGAACTGTCGACGCGACGAGAGGTGGGAGTTTATGTTTCATTTGCATACGCGAAATGTTTTGTTTTCAGAATTAAATGATCAAATGTTTTTGGTTTGAATGGAGGCGTAACTTGACCTGTGTTTAACATTTATATTAGAATCATAATACGTTTGCAATGTGTGAATACATCCACTGTATATTCAAAGCTGAAGCATGCTGACTTGTTTGGTGTATACTTCCCTTGTGAGAGTTGTGTTCATTGTAACCCTTGGTGAGCAGTCCCTTGTGGGTGATTTGTTGTGATAATATTATGATGATACATGTGTTATTGGTCATGAGAAGTCAGAAGATATTTTCAAAAGAAAATATATTGCTCCAGCCCACTTCGAGAAATGGATTAAAAGCATACGAATTTTCATATATGTTTTGTGACCTACCATACGATGTGATTTTTCATTTCCATATACATGATTCTCATTGTGGCCGAATACTTTGAATATTATTTTGAGATGTTTGGCACCTGTTTTACAACCTGGAAATATTTAATTTCATGCATGGAATATATGATGAATTTTTCGATTTATTAACCCATACATGATAAATTCACTATTTGGTCACTAACCGATCAGACCTCCCAATCTCCAGTAAGGATCCCGATGATGTTCACACCCTTTTGTAACCCCTGAATGAGTGTTTTTAACCCCAGAAAGTCTTCTTTGAGTGTGATGAATTGTGCTATGTTTTGTGCAATCTGCTTTTGGAAAAAAAAAAAAAAAAAACAAGAGTACCAAATATAAATATTTTCTAGGCACTGTACCGATTGGAATTGATGGTAAAAGCTTGATCAAGTTAGGTAAGTATATGTAGTCCTTATAGAGAGGATAATTGCTTACCTTGGAGAGGTATGGTTGGATATATGTATGTATTATGGAGTGCTGTGTGCACTATGAAGGGAAAGGCCTTACAAATGCTTCATATATATTTTACGACGTTATATCTATGTGTGCTCAAAATTGAATGTGATAGCTTGTGTTTCTCCATTCAATTCTGGACAATACTGATGGTGGGGTTTTGTTTATATATATGTTACAACTGAAAACCATCAGTAGGCTTTTAGGTAACCCATTAGCGGGGGTTATGTGAAAGTGGTTTGCGTCCACCCCGTTATGTTTTGGGCATAGTAGCCAAATATTAAAGCTGTGATTTGTGGATCTCTTGTATTTATTTCCTTATGCCGGTTGGTGTGTGCACTTAGGATGGATATATAGAAGAACATGAATTGTAATGGTTTGAATAAATGTTTGATGCTATGATTTGGTTTTGTCTCCATTCCACCGTCTATGCTTATGACGCAGTAACTTCCACTGAGGTCTTTGATCTCCCCCCCCCCCCTCCCCACCCGCCCCCCCTCTCTATTGTTTTGTTTCAGGATTAAGTTGCGAGAGATAGCTTTTCAACTTCGAGGTTGCTATCCCGGTATTGGTTGTAGGGCTGGACAAATGCACATGCACGTTTTTTTTTTTGACTCGGCATTCTTCACATCTTCTTGTATATTTGAATACTTGTGCAATGTGCTGGTATATAAGAAGTGATATTATTTTGAGTTTCTGGGAATCTGTGAGTGTGGACTCAAAGTGTTACATGTTTAAGGCCGAATGGCCCGTTGTATGTAATTTGTTATCTTCGCTGCATGTGTTTGTTACTCCGTTGTTTGTTGGTTATGTCGAGTACAATTTGATACGTACCATGTTTTGAAAAAAAATATTTTATATGTTGTGTATTTATTACGATTAGCGTAACAGAGTTTTACGGTTAAGCCTTGTGTAGTTCCGCTTGGTCCACCAGTTGGGACAACCGGGGCTGAACGGCGGTGAGGCTCCAAGTTACCGGGTACGGGTCCTCACATCTAGCCACACAAGGAATAGTCATCCAGTACGTGCATGCTAGGGTTTTCCACCCATACTGGTAAGAGCCTCCCCTCTCCCAAGGAGCATCAGCGTTCACCCTGAATGGCCATCGGAACAGGATCCTGACATACAAACATGTACAAGCACACACAGGCAAGCACAAGCACAATACCATAACAGGGTATCCTCAATCATGTCATAACACAATTAGCTTATTCAATTCACATATCATATGCAATTCGGGCACTAAAAACCTAACTCAAGGGTTCGGTATAGCCTATAGGATTCATATCTCAATCCGAAATTCTTGCACATATCCTACAATCAGTTCGAATGCAATAATAACAATGACATGTATCGAAAACAACAAACAAACAACAGGGACCTATGGAGAAACCGATGAGGCATAGATCCTACCTCTATTGTCTCTGAACAAGAAGCTAATCCTTTTTCTTTATTTAATAATTCCGAACAACCTATAGTATCACCAGGAAAAAACAAAACCAAACTAAGCATGCATACTCAATAACAAATTGAATACCCAATTTCCTTACCAATTCCACTCACCAAAACTATCAAAAACCAGTGGTCAGATGCCACAGGTGCCTTCCCTTTTGATTTGTGATGTGATAGCCAAGAACTTAATAAGATTCAACATGAATTACCACCCAATTTAACTATGTATATTTCGGCACTACGCATAAGACACAAGATAGTTTGCAATTTTATGTTAGCAAGGTGTAAGAGTTGCAATTTTGTGCTAACAAAGAGGGATTAAAAGTTTATAACTTATACAATCAAAAGAAACAAGATCGGAATCCAATAGGTTCATCAATTGATCAAGATAGGCAACAATAAGGCAAGGGTAGGGCATACTGATTTCATGTATAGAAAAGACTCAAAGGACGAATTCATGATTTTATAACATGAATAGATGCCACACAAACATACGAACAAGAGAAACAACAATAGAAATCAATTGAAGACAGAATCACAAAATTTTAAACCCTAATCCCGTCGAAATTTGACTTATCTTACGATAAAGACAAACTAATCTCCTGATGAAAAATGAAAGATTGATGGAAAGAGGATGAAGAAAGTTTTCCATCAAGCTATTATTCGCAAGAATTCGACAAAGGATGAGAGCGTTATGGTATTTTGAACTTCAAACAGATTTTGGCAATCCTGAACAAAATTTGATTTAACTTTTAACAAAGAAAAAGAAAACCTCCCAAAAAAAACAAATATTTTTGGAAAGAAGATGACAAGAGCTTTCCAACAAGCTATTATTTGTAAGAATCCGACAAAGGATGAAAGAGTTATGCAATTTTGAGTTCAAGCAGATTTTGGCAATTCTGCCAAAATTCGATTTAACTTTTAACAAAGAAAAAAATAACCTCAAAAAAAATAGATAAAGATGGTTGGAAAGAAGATGAAGAGAACTTTCCAACAAGCTATTATTTGAAGGAATCCGATAAACGATGAGAGAGTTATGCTTGTTTGAAGTTCCAGCAGATTTCAGCAGAAATTGGGAGGTGTCGGGTTTTTAGGTCTTATGAATTTGTTTGTTTTCTGTATAAAATTTTTGTGTGGCTGACTTCCTATTTATATAAGGTAGTTATGGGATTAAAATTCATACCTTAAAGGCTTAATTAAAATAAGATAGTTATCATAATTAAATTCTGTAATTATCCCCACTTAAATTTAGAGTTTTTATTTCTTAAGGTAATTATGAATCAATAAATAATCAATTTAAAGGGAATTAATACCAGAAATAATTACAAGACATCTTTTACCAATTTCAGCCATCACATATCCTTTTCTTCAGGGGCAAAATGGTCTTTTTCACCTGCACTGGCTTCTGGATTTCTAGGACTCAAAATTCAGGGTCTCACATCCTCCCCTTTTTATAAGAATTTCGTCCTCGAAATTTTAGCACAAGTACCTAAGCAAACAGATAACGAAATTTTGCACTCATAGATTCCTCAGTCTCCCAAGACTGCTCCTCAATTTGGCCATTACACCAAACAACTCGTACCATAGGCATGCTTCAACTGCGAAGCTGTCGAAATGACCGATCTAGTATGGCAACTGGCTGTACGAGATAGGATAGGTCTTCAGCGATTACAAATAGGGATTCTTCAAGCACGTGAGCAGGGTCTTGCACATACTTTCTCAACATTGAAATGTGAAACACGTAGTGAATTCTTTCCATATTTGGAGGTAAGGCAAGTCGATATGCAACAGAGCCGATCCTCTCGACGATGTCATACGGACCAATGTAATGAGGTGCTAGCTTACCTCGTTGCTGAAAACGAAGAACTCCTTTCCATGGGGTGACCTTCAGAAACATTTTGTCACCTCCCACAAATTCTAGCTCCCTTCGTCGGTTATCAACGTAGTTTTTCTGCCTATTATGGGATGTTTTTAGTCGTTGTCGAATCAAGTTCAACTATTTTGCTTGATCAATCAATTCCGGATTGTCTATATGTCTCTCGCCTACTTTATTCCAGCAAATGGGAGTTCTGCAATGTCTCACATATAATGTTTCATAAGGTACCATACCGATACTTACATGAAAACTATTGTTGTAAGAAAATTCTGCCAATGGCAGGCATTGATCCCAACTAGTTTGCTGGTCCAACACACTCGCATGTAACATGTCTTCGAGTGTCTGAATCATCCTTTCTGATTGGCCAACGGTTTGGGGATGAAATGCTGTACTGAAATTCAATCTCGAACCCACAGCATTCTAGAATTTCTACCAAAAATGTGAGGTGAAATGGGGGTTACATTCTGAAACGATGGAAATTGGCACTCCATGCAATTGAACAATCTCATCCAAGTAACAAACAGCCAATTTCTCAGGTGTATCCATCACACGTATAGGAAGAAAGTGTGCAGATTTCGTCAATCGATCCACAATCACCCAAATGGCATCGTATCCTCGCTGCGATCTAGGCAAGCCGGTCACAAAATCCATTGTGACATGCTCCCACTTCCATTTTGGAATTGGGAGTGACTGAAGTAGACTAGCGGGTCGTTGATGTTCTATCTTTACTTGTTGACATACGAACACATACCCGGTTTCTGAAGACAAGCACTTCGTCATCTCGTATTCTGAAATCATGAACTATGGCATCAACACCATAAGAAAGTTAATTCCAAATTTCAATCAGTTTCGGATCCTATAACTGCTGATTCTGGATTTCGTCAATCAAGGTAGGCGTGACTTCGATTCGTGCCAATAACGATCCAGAAAAATCAGTGCCAAGATGCACCCAATTAGCTTTCAAATCCAGCAACATAGGCATGTAATGGGTGCGCATGTAAGCCAAAACCAATGGGAAGGAGGATGAAACTTTCGGCTCAAGGAATTAGCAACAACATTTTCCTTTCCAGGATGATATTCGATGATCAAATCGTAGTCTTTAATCAGCTCCAGGCACTAACTCAATGCCAAATTCCACTTCCCTTGCTGGTGGTAAACCGGCTATGTCTTCTGGAATTACTTTTGGAAATTCGCAAACCACTGGACTAGAATCCAGATCCGAGGACTCTTTAGAAATATCATGTACATGCACGAGGTAGGCTGTACTTCCTTTGTTAATCAATTGCTTCGCATCGAGCCAAGAAATCATACAAGTTGGAACAACTCGCCCATCACCTTCAAAGCAGTATTCGGCACCATCAGGAAAAGTGAACCACACGTGTTTGGTGAAACACTCCATACGGGTTTGATATTTTGCCAGACAGTCCATGCCTAAGATTACATCCAGCTCTCAGATTCCCAATGGAATCAGATCCACTTCCAATACATTCGGTCCCATACATACAGCACAGTCGATGTAGACTAGATCGCAAATCAGTTGCTCTCCCTGCTCAATATGTGCATCAGGTTCATTCTACCCTATGGGTTGTTGTTCAGCCTGAACCCTATACCTACCTCGTCGATCTCTTTGTACACTTGGCCTTGCCATACTATACAAGCATACGATTGTTACTCATCACACAACCAAATAAGATACTAGGAAAAGAAGTAGTACCTGGTGGAGAGGCGTGCACCGGACGATATGCATATGCTAGAAATCAAAACACTCATGCACACGAGTATGAAAATTTTGGAAATCATATGCACACATGTAAATGCATACTTGTTACTCATATCATCACACATATGTACTCTCGAAAATCATCATCAAATATTAAGCAAGCATGGATTCACACAATCCATATTTGGCAATCATGCAAACTCACACCCCCCATGCATTTGACAATACACATCAGCAATCACACGCATATACATTCGGCAACATAGAAATCACATAGGGACACCTGGTAATATACCCCAACAACATACACATTGTCGGAAATGACAAGAAACACAACAAGCATTCACCGAAACACATCAAGGCATACCAATCATAAGAACATACATAAACACACAGCAAATCAAATTATCATTTTCATCATTTAAATCTTATAAATCAATCCCATTTTAGCATTAGTTTACTTTCGGTATTAGCCCCTAAGTGAGTGAGTGTGTGCGCATATTCTTACCTACAAACACAAAATCAACAAACAAGTTAGCATATAACCAATTATATTCCTTAAACCATGCTCCGCTATCAAACCTGTAACGACTCTAAATCCTAACCTATTATTAATTGCTCCGATTAGGGCCATTACTGCAGTGAAACTCAGACAAGCCAAAGAACCAGGACGTATCTGAATTCCACAAGGCTTACTTATCAAATTCTCTATTTTTAGCATGTACATTCGTTATGTTCATTAGTTATTGAAGCATGATATTGGACATGTATTCTGGTATCATACGGAGTGAATAAAATATCAACGAAAGTCCTTAAATAAAATCAATGAATCCGCAACTCACAAGTCCCATAAGGATCCAAACATCCAATAAGTTAATTCCCAAAATAAAGTGGAAACAAGTAAAGGAGAAACCTTGAAAACCAGAAAAATAATCTAATCATAATTCATATTATACGCACAATCAATCAAGGAATAGGTATGCTAATGTGATGTGATATCGCCCCGCCGTGCAGCCTCACACACTGGTATCACAGACAGTGGATGTACCTAAGCCTGAAAAATGGTGAATACAACAGGATGAGATTATAAGAATCTCAGTAGGGTCACAACACCATAAAATCTACAGAAATCTTAAACACAAATCTCCCGAACAACATTAGATCATTCCTACACATCTATGGGTATCATGCAATTCAAAAATAAATCAAAGAGATAGGGCCGAAACTAAGGCTTAAGGGGTGAACTGCAAACACTTCCAAAAATCAGAAGTACACAAGCAAATAAAACTCATTAGATTGCTCTCAGTAATAGGAAAAAAAAGGGTTGTCCCCTTCCACCTGTGTTGTCCAAGGTTTACTGTACAAAGGGTAACACACAAGCTAATCAGTAAGCCTATATATCCTGCCAGACAAAGACAAGACATCTCAAGCCACACAAGGACAAGGGTATCCCAAACCATACAAGGACAAGCGCATCCTGCCACACAAGGACTAGTTATCCAACGCGCGCATACTGGGTTTGCCAACCATATAGCTCCCATACCAATAAGAGCCTCCCCTCTCCCAAGGAGCATCAGCGCTTACCCCGAATGGCCATCAAAACAAGATCCTGACACAAAAATATGTACAAGCACACACAGAGAAGCACAAGCACAATACCATAATAGGTATCCTCAATCATGTCAGAACACAATTAGCTTATTCAATTCACATATCATATGCAATTCGGGCACTCAAAACCTAACTCAAGGGTTCGGTATAGCCTATAAGATTCATATCTCAATCCGCAATTCTAGCTCATATCCTACAATCAATTCGCATGCAATAATAACAAGGGCATGCATCGAAAACAACAAACAAACAACAGGGATTTTTGGAGAAACCAATGAGGCATAGATCCTACCTCTCTTGTCTCTGAAAAAGAAGCTATTCCTTTGCCTTTATTTAATAATTCCGAACCATCTATAGTATAACCAGGCAAAGACAAAACCAAACTAAACATGTATACTCAATAACTAATTGAATATCCTATTTTCTTACCAATTCCACTCACCAAACCTATCAGAAACCAGTGTTAAGATGCCACACGTGCCTCCCCTTTTGATGTGTGATGTGATAGCAAAGAACTTAACAAGATTCAACATGAAATACTACCCAATTTAATTATGTATATTTCGGCACTAAGCATAGGACACAAGATAGTTTGCGATTTCATGTTAACAAGGTGTAAGAGTTGTGATTTCTTACTAACAAAGAGAGATTAAGTGTTTATAACTTATACAATCAAAAGAAACAAGAATGGAATCCAATAGGTTCATCAATTGATCAAGATAGGCAACAATAGGGCAAGGGTAGGGCATGCTGATTTCATGTATAGAAAAGAATCAAAGGATGAATTCATGATTTTATAACTTGAATAGATTTCAAACAATCATACGAACAAGAGAAACAATAACAAAAATCAATTGAAGACAGAATCACAAAATCTTGAACCCTAATCCTGTCGAAATTTGACTTATCTTACGATAAATAAAAACTAAGTTCCTGATAAAAACCAAAGATTTCTGGAAAGATGTTGAAAATAGCTTTCCAACAAGCTATTATTCGCAAGAATCCAACAAACGATGAGAAAGTTATGTTATTTTGAAGTTCAAGCAGATTTTGGCAATTCTCCCGAAATTCGATTTAACTTTTAACAAAGAAAAAGCTAACTTCCAAAAAAAACAAATATTTTTTGAAATAAGAAGAAGAGAGCTTTCCAAGAAGCTATTATTCGCAAGAATTCGACAAAGGATGAGAAAGTTATGCTATTTTGAAGTTCAAGCAGATTTTGGCAATTCTGCCGAAATTCGATTTAAATTTTAACAAAGAAAAAACTAACCTCCAAAACAAAAACCAAAGATTTTTGGAAAGAAGAAAAAAAATAATTTCCAACAACCTATTATTCTCAGGAATCCGATAAACGATGAGAGAGTTATGCTTGTTTGAAGTTCCAGCAGATTTCAGCAGAAATTAGGAGATGTAGGGTTTTAAGGTCTTATGAATTTTATGTGTTTTCTGTATAAGATTTTTGTGTAGCTGACTTCTTATTTATATAAGGTGGTTATGGGATTAAAATCCCTACTTTAAAGGCTTAATTAAAATAAGATAATTATCAGAATTAAATTCTGTAATTATCCCCCCTTAAACTTAGGGTTTTTATTTCCTAAGGTAATTATCAACCAATAAAGAATCAATTTAAAGGGAATTAATACCAGAAATAATTACTAGACATCCATTACAAATTTCGACCATCACATATCCTTTTCTTCAGGAGCAAAATGGTCTTTTTCACCTACACTGGCTTCTGGACTTTTAGGACTCAAAATTCAAGGTCTCATACTAGTAAGCATGCCTACTCAATAACCAAGTAAACATCTTAATTCCTTACCAATTCCACTCACCGAACCTATAAAAAAACTATGATCAGATACTGCTAAGACCTCCCCCTCGGATGTATTATGTGATAGCCAAGAACACAATAAGAGTCAACCTAATTTATCATCCAATTAACCATGAAAACTTTGGCACTAAGATAGGGAACAAGGGCAAACTGCGATTTCATGCATAAGGGACTTAGGGGTTGCAATTTCATGTTATCAAGGAAAGATTAGGTATTAATAACACATACAATTAAAAGGAACAAGATCAGAAACCAATAGCTAAGTCAATTCATCAAAATCAGCAAAGGTGTACGATATGTCGATTCCACTCATAGAGAAGATTTAAAGGATGAATTCATGATATTATAACATGAATGGGTGCCAAAAAATCATTCGAACAAAAAGAACAACAACAAAACCCAATTGGAGGCTCAATCAAAGAATTTTTTCACTAATCCATAGGAATTGCGATAAGAAAAAGTACAAAGAAATTCTAACCTTTTGATCATGAAACCGATGTAGAAAGATAAAGGATGGATAGAACTTTCCAACAAGCTATTATTTGCAGAAATCTGATGATGGATGAAAGAATTCGGCTATAGTGAAGGTTAATGAATTTTCAGCAGCAAGGGTAGAGTGTAGGGTTTAATCGCTTGATTTTAGTATGTGTTCAGATATGTGGCTGGCTGGTATGTTTATAGGATTAGTGGGATTAATTTTTCCTACTTTTAAGGTCAGATATATGAAGATAATCATTAGAATTAAATTCTAAAATTATTTTTTAATTTTAAGAGATATACCATTTTTGATAAGGAAAATGTGAGACCCTGAATTTTGAGTCCTAGAAATCCAGAAGCCAGTGCAGGTGAAAAAGACCATTTTGCTCCTGAAGAAAAGGATGTGTGATGGCCGAAATTGGTAAGGGATGTCTAATAATTATTTCTAGTATTAATTCTCTTTAAATTGATTCTTTATTGGTTAGTAATTATTTTAAGAAACAAAATCCGTAAGTTTAAGGAGGATGGTTATAGAATTTAATTCTGATAATTATCTTACTTTAATTAAGCCATAACCATCTTATATAAATAGGGATAATTAAACCCTTAAGTTTAAGAGGGATAGTTACAGAAGATAGGGATTTTAATCCCATAATCATCTTATATAAATGGTAAGTCAGCCACACAAAAAACTTATACAGAAAACACACAAAATTCATAGGACATAAAAAACCTACACCTCTCAATTTCTGTCAAAATCTTCTTAAAATTCAAACAAGCATAACTCTCTCATCGTTTGTCATATTCCTGCAAATAATAGCTTGTTGGAAATCTATTTTCATCCTCTTTCCAAAAATATATGGTTTTTTATCTGAAGGTTAGTATATGTTTCTTTAAAGTTAAATCAAAATTCAGTGAAACTGCCAAAATTTTCTTGAATTTTAAACAAGCATAACTCTCTCATCGTTTGTCGGATTCCTGCAAATAATAGCTTGTTGGAAAGGTCTTTTCATCCAATTTCCAACCATATTTGGTTTTTTTCTTAAGGTTAGTATTTCTTTCTTTAAAATTAAATCGAAATTCAGCGAAATTGTCAAAATCTTCTTGAATTTTAAACAAGCATAACTCTCTCATCGTTTGTCGGATTCTTGTAAATAATAGCTTGTTGGAAAGCTTCTTTCATCCTCTTCCCAAATATCTTTTATTTTCTTCTGAAGGTTAGTATTTCTTTCTTTAAAGTTAAATCGAAATTTGGCAGAACTGCTAAAATCTTCTTGAACTTCAAACAAGCATAACTATCTCATCGTTTGTCGGATTCCTACAAATAATAGCTTGTTGGAAAGCTCTATTAATCCTCTTTCCAACCATCCTTGGTTTTTTTTCTGAAGTGTAGTATTTATTTCTCTAAAGATAAATTGAAATTCTGCAAAATTAGGTTTTCAGATCTTTATAATTCTGCCTTTGATTGATCTCTGATGTTGTAACCTTTATACGTATGATTGTTTAATATTCATAGTGAACAATCATAAATTAATCCTTTGAATTTTTTTTTATATGAAATCAGTATGCCCTACCTTTGCCCTACTGCCCCATTGTTGCCTATCTTGATTAATTGATTAACCTATTGGATTCTGATCTTGTTTCTTTTGATTATACATATTATAAACCCTTAAACCTTCCTTTTTAACATGAGATCGTAACTCCTACAACTTGTTAACATGAAATCGCAACTTGCCCTATTGCCCTATTCTTAGTGCCAAAAATTATATTATAATTAGGGAGGGTAATTCAGGTTGTTTCTTGTTAAGTTCTTGGCTATCGCATAACACATCCAAGGGGGAGGTACCTGCAGTATCTGATCACTGGTTTCTGATAGGTTTGGTGAGTGGAATTGGTAAGGAAATAGGGTATTTAATTGGATAATGGATATGCATACATAGTTTGGTTTTGGCTTTGCCTTGTGATGCTATAGGTAGTGCAGAATTATTGGATAAAGGCAACACCCTTTTTAACTGAATTCTTGAACTGCGTAATAATCTGATGTTGTTTAGTGAGATTTGTGTTTATGGTTTCTGCAGATCTTATGATGTTGTGACCCTACTAAGATTCTTGTAATCTCATTCTGTTGTTTCCATCATTTTTAAGGCTTAGGTACATTCACTGTTCATGGTACCAGTGTGTGAGATCAAGGAAGCATGGCGGGACGATATTGCATCACCTTTGCATTCCTATTTCCTTGGTTGCTTGCACATACAATATGATCATATATTGGACTACTTTTCTGGTTTTTTTTCAAGATCCCTCTTTTGCTTGTTATATTTTGGAACTTGTTGGAGGATTTCTTGTTGGTTATTTGTATCCTTTTGGGACTTGTGTGTTTTGATTACAATAATTAAATTTAAAGACTTCCGCTGATGTTTTATTCACTCCGTATGATACCAGAATGATTGTCCAATATCATGCTCCATTTGTTATTAAACATATAGAACGATCAAGCTAAAAGTCATCAAAAAAAATATTTAATAGGTAAGCCTGGTGGGATTCAAATAGGTTCTAGGTGTCTTTGTGCTTGTTTGGATTTCACGGCGGTAATGGCCATAATCAAAGCAAATTTTAATAGGTAGGAACTAGGGTCATTACAGGTTTGGTAGCAGAGCATGGTTTAGGTTATATGATTTATTGTATGCTAACTAGATTGTTGATTTTGGAAGGTACATGTGCACAAACCTACTTACTTAGAGGGCTAATAACAAAAATTAATCAGATGTTAAGAACCTGGTTACAAATGTTTAGATGTCGTGTCTGATTGATTAACTTGTTACGTGTCTATGAATATTTTTATGTCTTATATGATTTGATGTGTTTTTGAGTGTTTAGTTGGGTTTCTTATCGTTGTCGAGAATGTGTATTTGTTGGTGCATGCTTCTGAGTATCCCTATGTGATATCTTATCATTGCCAGGTATGTCTTTATGTATTGTTGTCAAGTTTGCCGAGTGTGCATTGCATGTGTGCATGTGGTTTCCAAAATTTCCATACTCGTCTGCATGAGTACTTTGATTTCTAGCATCTGCATATCATCTGTTGCATGCCTCTCCACCAAGTACCACTTCTTTTCCTAGTATCGTAATTAGTTATATGTTAAGTAACAATCATATGTTTGTATAGTATGGTAAGGTTGAATGTTAAAAGGAATCGACGGGGTAGGTATGAGGTTCAGCAAGAGGAGCCGAATGCACAAACTGAGCAAGGTGGGCAAGCTGAGCCCGCAAAACAACCTGAGGCACCAGCCGCACCAGCCATCGATCATGTGATGGCACAAATCTTAAATGTATTGCAAGGAATTGCTGCAAATCAACAGCGTATGGAGGCACAACTTCAGAATGCTCCTAGACCCGCACCTGTGGAAGAACCTATTCCTCCACTTGAACCTATAGAGTCGGAACATCCTAAGGAGACCGAGAGACTTCCCGTCATGATTACAAAACTAGTGAAGGAGGCTCGACAATTGGGATGTAAAGATTTCAATGGTTCAGCCAGAGCTGCTGCCGCTTGCGAATGGATCGACACCTAATGCAAAGTATTGTTTTGAAGGTGATAGGCGAGTTGTTCCAACTTGTATGATATCCTGGCTTGATGCAAAGCGACTAATCAGAAAAGAATGTACTACGTATCTCGCGCATGCACATGATATTTCCAAAGAATCCTCGGGTCTGGATTCTGTCCCAGTGGTTTGCGAATTTCCAAAAATATTTCTAGAAGACTAAGCCAGTCTACCACCAGTAAGGGAAGTGGAATTTGGCATTGACTTAGTGCCTGGTACGAATCCGATTTCTATTCCTCCGTACCATATGGCTCCTTCAGAAATGAAGGAATTAAAAACGCAATTGGAAGATTTGCTGGATCGTGGTTTCATCCGACCTAGTGTGTCACCTTGGGGAGCACCTGTCTTGTTCGTGAAGAAGAAAGATGGTTCGCTGCGATTATGCATCGACTATCGACAGCTGAATCATGTGACTGTGAAGAACAAGTACCCTTTTCCACGTATTGACGATTTGTTCGACCAACTCCAGGGTGCAGTCATATTCTCCAAGATTGATCTCAGATCTGGATACCATCAAATGGGAGTTCGTAATGTTGTTATTCCGAAGACCACGTTCAGATCGCGATATGGCCACTACGAATTTCTGGTTATGCCATTCGGTTTGACCAATGCACCAGCTGTGTTCATGGACTTGATGAACTGTGTGTTCCATGAGTTTCTGGATAAATTTGTGATAGTCTTCATCGACGACATTCTGATTTATTCAAAATCGGAAGAAGAGCATGCTAAGCACTTGCAGATTGTGCTGAATGTTTTAAAGGATCGGCGGTTGTTTGCAAAGTACTCCAAATGCGAATTCTGGTTACACGAAGTCAATTTCCTTGGCCATGTTGTTTCTGTCCAAGGTGTGTTAGTTGATCCAAAGAAAATTGAAGCCGTAATTGCCTGGGAACCCCCGCAAACTGTGTTCAAAGTTTGTAGTTTCCTTGGCTTAGTAGGATACTAACGTCACTTTGTGGAAAAATTTTCATCGCTTGTTGGACCGTTGACAAAACTGACACGCAAGGGTGAGCTATTCGTGTGGAACAAGAAATGCCAGCAAAGTTTCGAAAAACTGAAAAATCGGTTAGTTTCCGCACCTATCCTTACTTTACTTGTTTGCGGAAAGGAGTATGTGGTTTACAGTGATGCGTCAAAATCCATACTTGGATGCGTATTGATGCAAGACGGGAAAGTTGTTGCATATGCTTCCCGACAGTTACGACCGCATGAAAGCAACTATCCTACACATTGCGACATTACTTATACGGCGAGACATGCCGAATCTTCACAGATCACAAAAGCTTGAAGTACCTACTCACGCAAAAAGAATTGAATATGAGACAACAAAGATGGGTAGAGCTGATCAATGACTACAATTTGATCATCAAATATCATCCTAGAAAGGCAAACGTTGTTGCTGATGCCTTAAGCCAAAAATTTCATCCTCCTCCCCATCGGTTTTGGCATATATGCGCACCCATTACATGCTTATGTTGCTGGATTTGAGGACTAATCGTGTGCATCTTGGCACTGATTATTCTGGTTCATTGTTGGCACGAATCAAAGTCACACCTACCTTGATTGAGGAAATCCGGAATCAGAAATTAGAGGATCCGAAACTAATTGAAATTTAGAAGCAACTTTCTGATGGTGTTGATGCCATAGTTCGTGATATCAGAATACGAGATGAAGAAATGCTTGTCTTCAGAAAATGGGTATGTGTTCCACAAGATATTGATATTCGTAACCTTATCCTATCAGAGGCTTATAGTTAGAAGTTTGCTATCTATCCCAGAAGCACTAAGATGTATCGAGATTTAAAGGAGCAGTATTGGTGGCCAAACATGAAGTGCCACATTGCTGAGTTCGTTGCCCGATGCCTTATATGTCAACAAGTAAAGATCGAACATCAACGACCCGCTGGACTACTCCAGTCACTTCCGATTCCAGAATGGAAGTGGGAGCACGTCACAATGGATTTTGTGACCGGTTTTCCTAGATTGCAGCAAGGATACGATACCATTTGGGTGATTGTGGATCGATTGACGAAATCTGCACACTTCCTCCCTATAAGTGTGACGGATACACCTGAGAAATTGGTTGTTCGTTACTTGAATAAGATTGTTCGATTGCATGGAGTGCCAGTTTCCATCGTTTCAGATCGTGACCCTCGTTTCACCTCACAATTTTAGGAGAAATTCCAGTCACTTGAAGACATGCTATGAGCGAGTGTGTTGGATCAGCAAACTGGTTGGGATCAATGCCTACCGTTGGCAGAATTTGCTTATAACAATAATTTTCATGTAAGCATCAGTATGGCACCTTATGAAGCATTATATGGGAGATGTTGTAGGACTCCCATTTGATGGAGTGAAGTAAATGAAAGACGCCTACACAATCCGGAATTATCAAGCAACAGAACAGTTGAACTTGATTCGACAACGGCTAAAAACAGCCCAAAATCGACAGAAAAACTACGTCGATAATCGACGGAGGGAGCTAGAATTTGCGGTAGGTGACAAAGTGTTTCTGAAGGTCGCCCCATGGAAAAGAGTCCTTCGTTTTCAGCAACGAGGTAAGCTATCACCTCGTTACATTGGTCCGTATAACATTCTCGAGAGGATCGGCCCTGTTGCATACTGACTTGCTTTAGCTCCAAATATGGAAAGAATTCACAATGTGTTCCACGTATCTATGTTGAGAAAGTACGTGCAAGACCCTGCTCACGTGCTCAAAGAACCCCAGTTGTAATTGCTGAAAACCTATCCTATCCCATACAGCCAGTTGCCATACTAGATTGGTCAGTTCGACAGCTTCGCAGTCGAAGCGTGCCTATGGTACGAGTTGTTTGGTGTAATGGCCAAATTGAGGAACAGTCTTGGGAGACTGAGGAATCTATGCGTGCAAAATTTCCTTATCTGTTTGCATAGGTACTTGAGCTAAAAATTTCAAGGACGAAATTATTATGATGGGAGGATGTGAGAATGTGAATTTTGAGTCTTAGAAGTCCAGAAGCCAGTCCAGGTGAAAAAGACCAGTTTTCCTCTTAAAAAAAAGATGTGTGATGGCCGAAATTGGTAAGGTATGTCTAGTAATTATTTCTGGTATTAATTCCCTTTAAATTGATTCTTTATTGGTTGATAATTACCATAGGAAATAAAAACTCTAAGTTTAAGGGGGATAATTACAAAATTTAATTCTAATAATTATTTTACTTTAATTAAGCAGTGAAGATAGGGATTTTAATCCCATAACCATCTTATATAAAAAGGAAGTCAGCCACACAAAAATTTTATACAGAAAACACACAAAATTCGTAGGACCTAAAAACCCTACACCTCCCAATTTCTGCCAAAATCTTCTTGAACTTCAATCAAGCATAACTCTCTCATCGTTTGTCGGATTTCTGAAAATAATAGCTTGTTGGAAATCTCTGTTTATCTTCTTTCCAACCATTTGTTGATTTTTTGTCTGAAGGTTAGTATTTCTTTTTTAAAGTTAAATCAAAATTCGGCGGAACTGCCAAAATCTTCATGAACTTCAAACAAGCATAACTCTCTCAACGTTTGTCGGATTTGTGAAACCCGAGTTTTTCGTACCCTTTAAGTTAGAGCCTATGTCTATAAGGGTGTGGGTATGTGTTAGTCTTTGTGTTTTAATTAGCGTGTCGAGGTACACGTTGGGCTTTGCTGAGTGTTTTGATGTTGGGTTAGCATCTTCAAGGAAGTAACATTATCCATTTGTTGATTTGGGCCATTTGGGCCTACAAGCCCATTTACCGATTTCGGGCCCAATTTACTTCCCGAAGCCCGTACGACTATTCTATATTGATTTTTGATATTTCGTTTCCACATTTGAGATCGTGGAAAAATAATTTTCGATTTTGGTCCAAAATCCGAAAACATTATAAAAGCCCAAAAAACCCGAAAATTACAGCCTATTTTCTGAAAATCGTTTTTCTCTCACGATTTTCTCTCAAATAGAATACTGTTTGTCTTACAAAATTAAAATCACCAAAACTCTCAAACCGTAAGTCAGAATTGAGTGATTCTTGTTGCTACGGTTTTGTATCGGCGAGAGCTTTCTTTTGGTACCAGAATCGTTTTATGAATCATCTTATTCCAGTTCCAGTGAGCCATTTTCTGTTCGTCCAGATTTGGGTAAATTCTAATTTTTTCTCTCTTGGTTCAGTTACTTGACTTGATATTCTGGGGGTATGTTACTGATGGTTAGGAATAGCTATCCTGTTAATTTCGTGAGATTCTGTGATGGTAAAATTTCAGAGTAGTTTGGAATGGAATTTTGTTATCTCTTCGTAAATTGCGATATTTTGTTGGTTGAGATAGCTTTATTGTGACCTGTTGATGTCACTGGATTCCTTAGTTTTATTTTGAACACAAGATTGGTGTTCTAGTTGAATTTTCAGGTTTGATAATTTTGGGTTTGATTGTCCGAGCATTGAGTTAGTTTGTGAAGGTTGTTTATGGGGTAATGAGATGTTTCTGGTTATGTCTAGAGCCTTGGTTTAGGTTCTGGAATTGTTGGGAAGAAGTTGGAACCCATAGGATATTCTGATTTGTTTTGTTCTAGTTAATCGGATTGAGTTTAATCCGATATTTGGTGTGGTTTAGGTGTTTCCGAACGTGTCGAGAACCGAGGCAAGGAGCCGAGTTCTTCACACGCATCGAGAGGTGAGCAGACTTAATTTCATATTATTTGATGGTAAAATATTGTGTTTTGATAATTAAAACTGGAAGTGAATTTAATGTTTCGATAGTAGCAATTCATTTGAAATATATTTGAATGCATTAGAATTCATACCATGCTTTGAAATGATGTGTGATATGAAATGTGAAATTTGGTTTTAATTCTGATTTTAAATGCAAATGACATTACTATTGACGTTGTTGGAATGCATGTGTTGCATGCTAGTTAGTACGTGAGTTGAGTATGCAGAATTTATAGATTTGAATGGGTTGATTTGAAGCTTGAATTGAGGAATCAATTCTGGAAATTTCCAAAAAAATATAGTTTTTGATGAACTTTGGCACTTCATAATTCTGTGTAAAATAATTATTTTGGAGTGATTCTTGTTCCATTGTAGAGTCTGTGCACTAGCATACTAGTGTACGAAATTTGGTAAAATTTAGAATTGTATAACATAGTTTTTGGTTATCCCAAAGTTGGGTGAATGAAACAGATTTTGCAGAAATATCTGCACTTTTCTTATTTTGTGGCCAACTTTAACACCCCGTAACTTTTTACCTATTTATTACTTTGAGTTGATTCTTCTTGCATTCGAAAGAGGCTATGTAAGTCTCTGCACATGAAAAATTTTGTTGAATTTGAAGTCGTGGAAGATAGGTTTTCAGTATCCAAAATATGGGTGGTTGAAAACTCTTTGCAGAAATTTTTATGCAGAATTTTCAATGTTTTTAGCCTTTGTTGTTGTTTCAAAACAACAACTGTAACTAGAAACCTTTGTGATCACTTTCTAATCATCCTGAATCCTTAGAATAATTTTTCTATACCTTAAGATTGAAATATAAGATGGATTTAAAAGACTTAGAAATTTTAATCCCTTAGATTCGTAAGTTTGAATCAAAATTCTTTATTTGAGTGTAGGATAATTTGGGGTAGGAAATACTTGTCTATAAAATTATTATAGTCTGCATACATATTGTTTCATGCATTGAACATTCCACTGATATGAGATATGGTCCTTGAGACCTATGAGTATTATATCTTTAATATAATGATATATGATATAAGGAGTGGTAAGGACTCCTTTGTTTTATGAGTTTTCGAAGTATGAAAAAAGTTAGCACTGACCAGGGCTTAGTCAATCGTGTAGCAAAGGCACGGTAGGCATACCGGTGAGTTATCCGAAGGCATGATTAGACTTGGAGGGATATGGTGATTCACTTGCTTATTTATATGATTAAATGCTAGTGATGATTTATGGTCGGATAGTTTCATCTGTCCTTCTATTTAGTTTCAGATGACAAGTGGGTGAAACAGATCATTACTCATCTTGATGAGAAGATATTAGGCAGTTTGGTTTACGCCTTACCAAGTTTTGAATCTTATTGTGCATGTTTGAACATACATGTTTTCGTTACATAATATCATATCGCACAATATTTTAATTATCGAGATATATAATTAAGCATGTTGGCATGGTATAGGGATTCATAATAGAATGGACAAAATGAATTTGTGCATAAATAATATTTCTTCATCTGATGTTTTATGATATTGCTACTATCCATTTCCGGATTTTGATATGACGTTCGGTCTCTCACTGAAATTCCTAGCGAATCTCACTCCTCTCATCGTTGTGATTTTCATGTTAGATCGAGTTGAGGTTTAGCTCGAGGTTAGCGATCTTGTCTGGTTGGTCGCTTAGTTGCTGGTGGCACTGTAGGTGAGGTAGCACACACAGGAGCACACATATCATTTCCTTAAGCATATCATGTATTTTTTTTTAATTTTGGTGAACTTATTTAGGCCTAGTCACCTTTGACACTCATGACATAATTATTTGTATGAGTGCATCGTTTAATACTTCATATGAATATCCGCTGCGTGGTTTTAAATAAAGACTTCCGTTGTTGTTAAAGTTTCATATAATATTTAAAACATTATTTTATTTATGTGTGTGCGAGTTTTAAATTAAAAGAGTTAATGTGCTAAGCTTCGTGTAAACCCGATCATATCTCCTTGGAGGTGTGTGAAGGTGAGCATGGCTGGGTGCGTCATGTCTTGTGAGTTTCGGGGCGTGACAGGATTCCTGTAAATATTAGCTTGTTGGAAATCTCTTTTCATCCTCTTTCCAAAAATATTTGGTTTGTCTGAAGGTTAGTATTTCATTCTTTAAAATTAAATTGAAATTCGGCGGAACTGCTAAAATCTTCTTGAATTTCAAACAAGCCTAACTCTCTCATCGTTTGTCGGATTTCTGCAAATAATAGCTTGTTGGAAAGCTCTCTTAATCCTCTTTCCAAAAATATTTTTTTTTTCACCTGAAAGTTAGTATTTTTTTCTCTAAAGATAAATCAAAATTCGGCAGAATTAGGTTTTCAGATTTTTATAATTTTTCCTTTGATTGATCTCTGATGTTGTTACCTTTATACATATGATTGTTTAATATCCATTCACAGTGAAAAATCTTGAATTCATCCTTTGAATCTTTTCTGTACATGAAATCAGTATGCCCTACCTTTGCCCTACTGTCCTATTGTTGCCTATCTTGATCAATTGATTAACCTATTGGATTCTGATCTTGTTTCTTTTGGTTATACATATTATAAACCCTCAATCCTTCCTTGTTAACATGAGATCGCAACTCCTACAACTTGTTAACATGAAATCGCAACTTGCCCTATTGCCTTATTCTTAGTGTCAAAAATTGTATGATAATTAGGGATGGTAATTCAGATTGTTTGTTGTTAAGTTCTTGGCTATCACATCACACATCCAACGGGGAGGTACCTGCAGCATCTGATCACTGGTTTCTGATAGGTTTGGTGAGTGGAATTGGTAAGGAAATAGGGCATTTAATTGGATATTGGATATTGGATATGCATACTTAGTTTGGTTTTGGCTTTGCCTTGTGATGCTATAGGTAGTGCAGAATTATTGGATAAAGGCAAGGGAATAACTTCTTATTCAGAGATAAGAGAGGTAGGATATAATCCTCATCAGTTTCTCCAGAGATCCTTGTTGTTTGCTTGTTAATTTTATTGCCTTTACATGTAATGTTGTATATGCATATCTTGTAGTAGGAATGCTTGAATTACGGACCAAGATGCGATCTTTTAGGCTATACCGAATCCCATAAGACAGGATATGAGTTCCTAGTTTGCATGTGTTGTGTGTATTGAACATGTTGACTGTGTTCTGACATGATTAAGGATATCCTGTTGTGGTATTCTGTTTTGTACTTGCTTGTGTGTGCTAGTACGTGTTGTGTGTCAGGATCCTTTTCCGATGGCCATTCGGGGTAAGCGCTGATTCTCCTTGTGAGAGGGGAGGTTCTTACTAGTATGAGAGTCATATGGGTGGCAATCCCCAGCATGAGCTCGCTGGATGTCTGGTCCTTGTGTGGCCAGAAGCCCTGTCCTTGTGTGGCAGGAAAATGTCCTTGTGTGGCAGGAAAATGTCCTTGTGTGGCTTGGGATGACTGGTCCTTGTGTGGCCAGAAGCCCTGTCCTTGTGTGGCTTGATAAATAGGCTTACTGAATAGCTTGTGTCTTAACCATTTACCTTTTGTGCAGTAAGCCATGGACAACAAAGGTGGCAAGGGATGGCCTTTCTTCTTCATTGCCGAGAGCAATTTGATGAGTTCTACCTGCCTGTGTACTTCTTAGTTTTCGAAAGTATTTGTAGTCCCCTCTCAGTCTTAGATTCGGCCCCATCCTTTTTAACTGAATTCTTGAATTACGTGATCCCCTTTAGTTGCTAAGAATAATCTGGTGTTGTTTGGGGAGATTTATGTTTATGGTTTCTGCAGATCTTATAATATTGTGACCCTACTGAGATTCTTGTAATCTCATTCTGTTGTTTCCACCATTTTTCAGGCTTAGGTACATTCACTGTTTGTGGTACCAGTGTGTGAGATCAAGGCAGCACGGCGGGGCGATATTGCATCACCTTTGCATTCCTATTTCCTTGTTTGCTTGCGCATACAATATAATTATATGTTGGACTACTTCTCTGGTTTTTTTCCAAGATCCCTCTTTTGCTTATTATATTTTGGAACATGTTGGAGGATTTCTTGCCGGTTATTTGGATCCCTATGGGACTTGTGTGTTTTGATTCCAATAATTAAATTTAAAGACTTTCGTTGATGTTTTATTCACTCCATATGATACCAGAATGATTGTCCAATATCATGCTCCATTTGTTATTAAACATATAAAATGATCAAGCTAAAAGTCAAAAAAAAAAAATAATAGGTAAACTTGGTAGGATTCAAATAGGTTCTAGGTGTCTTTGGGATTGTTTGGATTTCACAGCGATAATGGCTTTAATCGGAGCAAATTTTAATAGGTAGGAATTGGGTTCATTACAGAAAAACCAAGAAAGAAATGAATTAGAAAGGAAATGAAATCAACCAAAAGAGGAAGGAACCTTCTATACCATTTTCGGCTATCACACATCCATTTCTTCAGGGGCAAAATGGTCATTTCAACTGTACTGGCTTCTGGACTTTTAAGACACAAAAATCAGGTTCTCACACATGTTCTGTGTTGAGTTCACATTTCCTGAGTTTGGACCCAAGTCAGTTACATTGGACCCTAGTCCATCCTGTTGTTTTGTGCCCGAGCCGTGGTTACCACCTCTGTTTAGGTACCATCAAGGGGCTATTTGGTACAACCCTGGCACTCAGGAGGCTTAGTGTGACTCAAAACCCCTTCACTTGCCCACTCTCCAATAACCCTAACTTCGGGCTGCTAGCGTAGTCAGTCCTTGGCTACCCTTGAATTTCTCTTGTGTTTCACTCATGAATGATGTCTCCTATTTCGTCCCACCTGTCATGTGTCACTCACGAAACAGTATACTCTTTGCTGATTTTGACAATAAGAATCTAGATTATTGAGTTGATAAGAAACAATAAAGAAAGACTATATAATTGTGCAAAGGCAAAATAAACAGAAAATATAATTTATTCAAAAAAAGTCAGCACCTTGCAAGGAGCTCGAGACTTGCAATAGGTCAAGACAATAATAAGGGTGTTTAGCTTGACATAATGTAAGAAAATTCTCAGAAAAAATCTATAAATTGGAAAATATTCGTAAAAGGATTAATACATCAACCATAAGCGTTCTACTGTTATATAAACATCCAACCACAGGATCATGCAGGATCCTCCTAATAAAAATCCTGAAATGGTTTGTAATGTTTCTAAAAATGGAAACTTTGTAAAGGCAGAGGCCCTAAGACAATCCCCAGGTGCGATTAAAGGAAATCCTGTGTGAGACCTTGATCCTTCCTAGATAGATGTCCTAGAAGTCTACGTATCGATGCAGCTGAAATGACCATTTTTTCCCTAAAGAAATAGATGCGTGATGGAAAGAAATGATTGTGACGATTCTTTCCTATTTTGGTTCATTTCGTTTCCTTTCTAATTCATTTCTTTCCTATTTGGTTTCTTTCATATTCTAAAAGTTTTTAGCAGATTTTTTCCAGATTTTATTCGTAAGTATCCCTTATCATTATTTGAGTAAATCTAGGCTTAAAAGTAGGAAAATTAATCCCAAAAGACCTTATAAATACAAATGTCAGCCTACCCTATTCCATACACCTAAACCTCTTTTAATTTTCTTGAAAAACACCGTTTTCTCTCCCCCTTGCTGTAGAATTTACCTCCTTCCTTATCCTAGTTGAAATTGATCATCTTTTATCAGATTTCTGCGTGTGATAGCTCATTGGAATCCTCTTTCCATGCTGCATCTTATTATCTAGAATTGATCATCAGAAGGTTAGATTTTCTATTTTTATTTTTATTTTTGAAATTCCTAGGAATGTGTGCCAAAAATTCTGATTCTTCTTTCTATTGGTTCTGAATCTTGTTCCCGGTAATCGGGAGCCTCACCGCCGTGCAGCCCCGATTGATCCAACTGGTGGACCAAGCGGAACTACACAAGGCTTATCCGAAAACAAAAAACTCTGTTTTGCTAATCATAATAAATACACACATTTGAGTATTTTTGTTGCAAAACATGGCACGCATCAATTGATACTCAGCATAACTTACAAACAACGAAGTAGCAAACACATGCAGCAAAAATATCAGATCACATATAATGGGCCATACGGCCTCAAACATGCAACACCTCGAGTCCACACTCACAGATCCCCAGAAACTCAAAACAACACCACTTCTTATATATCAAAACATCAGAGTATGCAAGCATGAAGTGTATACATATTCACTAGCAAAATGCACAAATATACAAGAAGATGTGAAGGATGCTGAGTCCAAAAACGAGCATGTGCATTTGTCCAGCCCTACGACCAATACCGGGATAGCAACCTCAAAGTTGAATAGCTAGCTCTCACACCTTAGTCCTGAAATAGAGAGGGAGGGGCTGAGATCAAAGACCTCAGTGGAAGTTACCGCGTCATAAGCATAAACGGTGGAACGGAGACAAAACCAAAGCATAGTATCAAACATTTATTCAAACCAGTACAATCCATACTCTTCAATGTAGCCATCATAAGTGCACACACCAAAAGGCATAAGGAAGTAAAAACAGCTTTGATACTTGGCCACTATGCCCAAAACATAATGGGGTGGACACAAACCACTTTCACGTAACCCCCGCTAAAGGGTTACATAAAAGCCTACTGATGGTTTTCAGTTGTAGCATATATATAAACAAAACCCCACCATCAGCATTGTCCAAAATTGAATGGAGAAACACAATTTATCACATTCAATTTTGTGCACACGTATATAACGTCGTAATATATATATGAAGCATGTATAAGGCCTTTCCCTTCATAGTGCACACAGCACTCAATATACATACATATATCCAACCATACCTCTCCAAGGTAAGCAACTGTCCTCTCTATAAGACTCCATATACTTACCTAACTTGATCAAGTATTCACCGTCAATTCCAATCGGTATAGTAAAATAGTGAATTTATCACGTATGCGTTATTAAATCTAAAAAGTCATCAAATATTCCATGCTTGCAATTCAACATTTCCAGCTTGTAAAACAGGTGTCAAACATCTCAAAATAATATTCAAAGTCTTCAGCCACAATAACAAACATGGCTAAGGAGATGAAAAATCACATCGTATGGTAGGTTGCAAAAGACGTATGAAAATTCGTATGCACCAAACAAGTCAGCATACTTCAGCTTTTGAACATTCGAGTGATGCCTTCAAACATGGCAAGTAAATGATGATTCGAACAACACAATGTAACACAATTCAAGTCATGCCTCTATTCAAACCAAAACATGTAATCATACTTTAATTCTGAAAACAAAACATTACGCGTATGCAAATGAAACATAAACCCCCACCTCTCGTTGTGTCGACGGTTCTCCAACAATATTCTTGCCTCTACAGATCGATTCCGTACCACCTAAACAAGCACAACCATACAGCCATACTAATCATAACTAATCAAAGAATCAAATATAAAAGAATTGAAAACAATCCTATGGACCCTCTCACACTGCACACACATCTACCTTACATTCAGATACTCTCATTACCAGCTCAACATCTACTGACTACAACCACTCAATTAACATGAATAAACACACCAACATGATCAATAACATAAAGAAACAACCCCCTGGTACTGTTCATCCGAAATTGATACAAGAATCGGAGGTTGTTTTCAGGCATTTCCATCCATCAAAAACACTCAATCACATCACTAGTAACCTGAATAAACCAACCAAGCCCAAAGAAAACCAAAGAGCAACACTTACCAACAACTCTGAAATTTTCGTCCAGAAAGAAGAACACCTCAAAATCAGGCCTTAGACATCAAACTAACAGTGGAAAAGTGTAGAAAATTGATGGAAAAGTGTTTTGGGACAATCCCCCACAAGTTTTTAGGATCAATTTGAGCAAAGGTTGGATTTTGGTAGGTTGGAAGGGTGAAGGAAGGAGAAAAATGAGTTAGGGTTGAAATGTGCTGGTTACTTCTAGAAGAGAAGCATTTAAAGCATGAATTGTGGGCTTGTGGGCTTGTGGGATGATGGGCTTCATGCCCAAGGGCTGATGGGCTTCAGGCCCAAAAGTTCACCAAGGCTAGACCGTGAAATCGACGGCCCGTGTCATCACAAATGAGCCCAATTGACTAATGGCCCAACACTTCTTTGTATATGTGCAGCTATAACATAAGGGCTGGGCAGGAAAAGAAAATAGCAAACAGCCCAAAACATGAAATTATGGCCCAAACGGCCTGCAGTCGTTTAAAACGACCAAAACTCAATCTGGTTTGTTTTCCACTGACTCAACCTCGATCTCTAACCTATCTCACTCACACTCATTCTTAAATCTCACTCACAATCATACTTAAACACACTCAGATTCACTCTGGGTTACTTAAAAGCTTCCTACTGCTGTGTTCCCAAACCAACAGTTTAGCATCGGCGCGTTGCCGCTGGCACTAACGCTACGATTGACGCTGCCACTAACGCTATCATTAACGCTGCCACTGACTGGCACTACAATAGACGGGATCTCACATCCTTCCCTCCTTATAGAAATTTCGTCCGCGAAATTTATGTACCATGATCATTGAATAACTGTGGATACTGCCGTCTCATCATCTGCTCGGTTTCCCATGTCCGTTCCTCCATGACATCGCTACGCCACAACACGGATACCATTGGCACTGTGCGATTCCGTAATTGTTTTACCACTCTATCCACAATTGCAACAGGTTGCGTCTTGTATGACAAGTCGTTGGCAATTTCGATGATGTCAACACATAGGATGGATCTGGCATGTACTTCCGTAGGATAGATACATGAAAGACATTATGGATCTTCTCCAATTCCGATGGCAAATCCAACTGGTATGCCACTGGTCCAACTCTGGCTGTAATGCTATAAGGTCCAATGAACCTTGGTGCCAACTTGCCTCGCTGTTGAAACCGAAGAATTCCTTTCCACGGTGCCACTTTCAAAAAGACTTTGTCTCCTACAACGAATTCTAAGTTTCGTCGGCGATTATCAGCGTAATTTTTCAATCTATCTTGCGCTGTTTTCAGCCTTTGTCGAATCAGTAACAACATCTCAGTCGCTTGTTCAATTAATTTGGAACTATCTAGTTTCTGTTCTCCAACCTCGTTCCAACACAAAGGTGTCCGACACCGTCGGCCATACAATGATTCATACGGTGCCATGCCAATAGACACTTGAAAACTGTTGTTATAGGCAAACTCAGCTAACGGTAGGCATCGATCCTATGCTTTCTGCCTATCCAACACACAAGCTCATAGCATATCTTCCAAGGTCTGAATTGTTCTCTCAGACTGTCCATCTGTCTGTGGGTGAAATGCGGTGCTGAAAGTAAGTCAAGTGTCTAAAGCACTATGAAGTTTCCCCCAAAATCTGGACATGAATCTCGGATCCCTATCCGATACAATCGACACTGGCACGCCATGAAGTCTGACAATCTCGTCAAGATACTTTATTGCCAACTTCTCCGGCGTATCTGTCACCTTAATGGGGAGAAAGTGTGCAGACTTGGTCAGTCTGTCCATTATCACCCATATTGCATCATAACCTCATTGTGTTCTCGGCAATCCTGTTACGAAATCCATCGTCACATGCTCCCATTTCCACTCTGGAATGGGTAACGACTGTAGTAATCCTGCAAGTCTCTGATGTTCCGCCTCTACTTGCTGACACACTAGGCACTTTGCCACAAACTCAGCAATATGCCTCTTCATTCCGGCCCACAAATATTGTTCTCGCAAGTCCCTGTACATCTTGGTGCTGCTCGGATGAATGGCAAACGTCGAACTATGTGTTTCTATCAAAATCAATTGCCTAAGCTCTTCGTCCTGAGGGATGCGCACTCGTCCTCGAAACATCAGGATACCAACCTCTCTCACACAATACTCACTTACTATACTAGTACCGCTGTCTACTTCCTCCAACAGTTGCTTTATTTGACTCAACACAGAATCTTCACATTGCTTGGTCCGAACCTCGTCTAGTAAAGTCGGCCTCACCATCAGCTGTGCTATTAACGTGCCAGAGTCATCACTATCAAGTCGCACTCTAGATGTTCTCAGAAACATCAATATAGGCATGTACTCGGTGCGAACATAGGCTAAGGAAGATAATGTCTTTCTACTTAACGCATCAGCGACAACATTCGCCTTGCCCGGATGGTAATCAATCACCAAGTCATAATTTTTGATCAGTTCCAACCATCTGCGCTGTCTCAAATTCAAATCCTTCTGGGTGAGAAGGTATTTGAGGCTCTTATGATCGGTGAACATCCTGCACGTTTCACCATACAGGTAATGCCGCCAAATCTTGAGTGCGAACACTACCGCAGCCAACTCATGATCGTGAGTCGGGTAATTGCTCTTATGCGGTCTCAACTGTCTCGATGCGTAGGCCACTACCTTACCATCTTGCATCAGCACACAACCCAATCGCATCTTCGATGCATCGCTATACACAATGTACCTTTTGCCACTGATCGGCAAGGTAAGAACCGATGCTGATACAAGTCTGGCCTTCACTTCCTGAAAACTCTTCTCACATGCCTCTGACCAAACAAACGGAACTCCCTTGCGTGTTAGACGCGTCAATGGACCTGCCAAGACGAAGAAGTTTTCCACAAACCTCCGATAGTAGCCGGCCAGACCAAGAAAACTTCGGATTTCCGTGATACTACGAGGAGGTTCCCATGACACAATGGCTTCTATCTTCTTGGGGTCAACAAGTATACCTGCTGCTGATACCATATGTCCCAAGAACCCTATTTCCTTCAGCCAAAATTCACACTTAGTGAATTTGGCATACAACTGCTGCGCTCTAAGCCTGTTCAACACAGCTCGCAAATGTACCAAGTGCTTCTCCTCCGACTTTGAATAGACAAAGATATCATCAATAAACACAATGACAAACTGATCTACGTATTCCCGAAAGACTCTATTCATCAAATCCATAAACATGGCTGGTGCATTAGTCACTCCAAACGGCATCACTAGAAATTTGTAATGCCCATACCGTGACCAGAAAGCTGTCTTTGGCACATCAGACTTATGAACCCTCAGTTGATGATAACCTGATCTCAAATAAATTTTGGAAAATACCGAGGCTCCTTGCAGCTGATCAAACAGATCATCAATGCGTGGCAACGTGTACCGGTTCTTCACCGTAACCTGATTCAGCTGTCTGTAATCAATACACAGTCTCAACGTGCCATCTTTCTTCTTGACAAACAAAACTGGTGCTCCCCAAGGTGAAACAGTAGGTCTGTTAAATCCTCGATCCACTAAGTCCTCCAGTTGAGTCTTTAACTCTTTCAACTCAGCTGGTGTCATCCGATATGGGGCAATGGAGATAGGAGCTGTCCCTTGCAACAACTCAGTCTCAAATTCAATCTCTCTCTCCGGTGGTAACCCTGTCAATTCTTCTGGGAACACATCGGGAAATTCTTGTACTACTGATATCCTGCTCAGGTCCGGCGACTCAATCGTCAAATCTCTGATATGTGCTAAGAAAGCTGAATAACCCTTACGGATCATACGTCCAGCATCCAGCCAAGAAATAACACAAGAAGGAACGACTCGTCGATCACCTTCGAAACAATATTCTAACCCATCCGCCAAATAGAATTTTACCTTCTTTGTGAAGCAGTCCATCCTTGCTCGATACTTAGCCAATCCGTCCATCCCTAAGATAACATCTATCTCTTTCATATTCAAGGGAATCAGATCAACCTCAATTTCTGTGGAACCCATTTGCAACAAACAGCCCAAATACTCACTCTCGCAGACCAACCGTTCACCCAACGGAGTTAAAACTTCTATGGGTGGCTCTAGGGGTGACAACTCCCTATCCGCTCTCACAGCTACTCTAGGACCAATAAAGGATCTATTCACTCCGGGGTCCATTAATACTTTAGCAGGTATGGAAAAGACAGTGAGCGTACCTTTCACAACATCTAAATTGGCGCTCGCTTCTGCATCCGCGAAAGTAAACAGGCACGTCTGAGGTCGTTGTGATTGCTGTTGGGAAGATTGATTCGTAGCCTGGCTACTAGATGGTCGTCCCACCTGTACTCTACTCGGTGGTCTTGTTGATCCTTGTGAGCCTCTGTGACTTATGCCAGCCCTCTAACCCATTGACATTGCTGAGGCTGTCGACTGATATGTTATAGATCTCGCGGTGCTGCCCCTAGGACAATCTCTAGAGAAGTGCCCGGGCTGACCACATGTATAACAGCGGTTGAGATACGGTCGCGGATACCCAAAAGGTCTGTTAAAACTTGTCATCGAGTGGGAAGGTTGCATTCCAGTCACAAAGGAAGATGTTTCTTGTGATCGAGTAGGGGTTGTAGCATATGGGGTGTATCTCTTATTTTCTGGTCTTCGATCAAACCGGCTGCAAAACCTCAAGGGGCTCTTGCCCTTACCAAAGTCCCTCAACCTACTGACTTGTCCCCGTGCTATCTCCTCGGATTTCACGACCTCCATAACTAACTTCTCAAAGTCTGTGCTAGTGTTTGGCCCCATGATGGTGCGTGTAAGACCCCGAATTTTGAGTACTAGAAGTCCAGAAATCAGTGCAGGTGAAAAGACAATTTTGCCCCTGAAGAGAAGGATGTGTGATGGTCGAAATTGGTAAGATTGTCTAGTAAATTACTTTGTTTCTAATTTCTTTTGATTTAGGTTCTTGTAGATGGATAATAGCTTTAGGAATCATCCTTTTAGGTAGATAGTTGCCTTAGAGATTAAGTCCCTAAAAATAGGGAAGGTAATTTAAGAGTTTGGTTATTTGGTAAATTATATTTGGATTGATAGATTGATTAAAAGTAGTAGACATAATTCTATACTCATTGAATATAAATAGGAAGCCAACCCCACAAAATTTTCCCCTAAAACCTTACAAAATTCGTATTGGCTTAAAACCCTATACTTCCCCTTAGCCGTCAGAATTCGCAGAAACTTTAAACCAGCATAACTCCCACATCGTTCATTGGATCTCTGCAAATAATAGCTTTTTGGAAAGCTCTCTTAATACTCTTTCCAACCATCTTTTGTTTTCCATTAGGAGGTTAGCATTTCTTTGTCTAAAGTTACTTTGAAAATCGGCGGCGGAATTAGGTTTTCGCCAAATCTTCTTGAACTTCAATATAGTATAACTTTCTACTCGTTTGTTGTAATCTTGCAAATAATATGTCATTGGAAAGCTCCTTTCATTCTGTTTCCAACAGTATATAAATCGCAGCTTGGATGTAAATATTTTGTTGTTTTAGGTTGAGACGAAATCGTCTTATGCCCTACTTTTAGCAAAAGGTTTTGCATAGTTAATTGGAATGGTAAATTCAGATTGAATCTTGATAAGTTCCTGGCTATCACATCACACATCCAAGGGGGAGACACCTGCGACATCTGATCACTGGTTTTCTGATAGGTTTGGTGAGTGGTACTGGTAAGGAATAGGGTATACAATTGATTTTTGGGATATGCATGCTTAGTTTGTTTTGTCTTTGTCTGGTGATGATTTAGGTGGTTCAGATTTACTTAATAAAGGCAAAGAAGTAGCTTCTTGTTCAGAGACAAGAGAGGTAGGATCTATGCCTCATCGGTTTCTCCAGAAACCCCTGCTCTTATCTGATGTTTTTGTTACCTGCCCTTGTTGTATTTATTTGTGATTGGATTGTAGGGTGTGAATATGAAATCCGGAATGAGATATGATTCTCCTAGGCTATATCGAACCCCTGAGTTAGGAATTGAGTGTCTGGGATGCTATTGTTATATGAATTGGATGTGTTGATTGTTTCCTGACATGATTGAGGATACCCTGTTGTGGTATTATGCTTTGTACTTGCCTGTGTGTGCTTGTACGTGTTTGTGTGTTAGGATCCTGTTCCGGTGGCCACGCAGGGTAAGAACTGATGCTCCTAGGGAGAGGAGAGGTTCTTATCGATTTATGGGAGGTGTATGGGTGTTGAACCAGCAAGCTAGCGCTGGATATCTGTCCTTGCGAGGCCGGATCCCTGTCTTGCGAGACAGGAAGCCCTTATCTTGCGAGATTTGGGGATGCCCTGGTTGCGACTAAGGGAAGACTTGTTCCATGAGGGGCTAGTCGACTTGTCCTTGCGAGGATAAGGTGAAAGGCTTACTGATTAGTTTGTGTGTTAACCATCTACCCTTTGTGCAGTAAGTCTTGGACAACACAGGTGGAAGGGGATGGCCTTTCTTCATCATTGAGTGTGATTTTGTTGTATTTCACCTGCCTGTGTACTTCTGAACTTTCGGAAGTGTGGTCCTCCCTCAGCCATAATCTCGGCCTTAACCTCTTTTGGTTTATTGTTGAATTGCGTGATCCCTTTAGTTGTTTAGGGAATGATCTTATGTGATTTGGGAGATTTGTGTTTAGGGATTCTGTAGATCTTATGATGCTGCGACCCTACTGAGATTCTTGTAATCTCATACCATTGTTTTTTACCATTTTTCAGGCTTAGGTACACCCTCTGTTCGTGGTACCAGTGTGTGAGATCCAGGCTGCACGGCGGGGCGATGTCGCATCATAAATACTTACTTGTTTCATGCGCAAATAACTTGAAAGATTGGATGATATTCTGGTTTATTTTTAAGCATTCGTTTAGCTTGCTATTTCCCGAAATTTGTTGATGAATTTCTTACTGGTTATTTGGATCCCTATGGGACTTGTGTGTTATGAACTCAATGGATAGATTTAAGACTTCCGCAGATGATTTTATTTACTCCGTATGTTACCAGAATATGTGTCCAGTATCATACTCCAAATGATTGATAAGCAACAAAATAAATAAGCTTAAAATCGGTATCATATGAGTAGCCTTGTGAAATTCTAATAGATCTTAGGTGTCGCTGAGACTTATTTGGGTTTCACGGCGGTAATGACCTTAATAGGAGCAATTAATAATGAATTAGGAATTAGGGTCGTTACAAGCATACTTCAGCTTTTGAACTTTCGACTGATGCCTTCAAACATGGCAAGTAAATGATGATTCGAACAACACAATGTAACACAATTCAAGTCATGCCTCCATTCAAACCAAAACATGTAATCATACTTTAATTCTGAAAACAAAACATTACGCGTATGCAAATGAAACATAAAGCCCCACCTCTCGTTGTGACGACGGTTCTCCAAAAATATTCTTGCCTCTACTGATCGATTTCGTACCACCTAAACAAGCACCACCATACAGCCATACTAAGCATAACTAATCAAAGAATCAAATAGAAAAGAATTGAAAACAATCCTTGTAACGACCCCAATTCCTAACTATTATTAATTGCTCCGATTAAGGTCATTACCGCCGTGAAACCCAAATAAGCCTCAACGACACCTAAGACCTATTAGAATTCCACAAGGCTACTCATAAGATACCGATTTTAAGCTTGTTTATTTTGTTGCTTATCAATCAATTGGAGCATGATATTCGACACATATTCTGGTAACATACGGAGTAAATAAAAACATCAGCGGAAGTCTTAAATTAATCCATTGGGTTCATAACACACAAGTCCCATAGGGATCCAAATAAACAACAAGAAATCTTCCAACAAGTTTCGGAAATAGCAAGCAAAAGAAGAGTGCTTAAAATAAACCAGAAAGTTGCCCAATCATATGTTATATGCGCAAGTAACAAGTTTTAAAATGTGATGCGATATCGTCCCGCCATGCAGCCTTAATCTCACACACTGGTACCACGAACAGTGAATGTACCTAAGCCTGAAAAATGGTAAAAACAACGGTTTGAGATTACAAGAATCTCAGTAGGGTCACAGCATCATAAGATCTACAGAATCCCTAAACACAAATCTCCCAATTCACATAAGATCATCCCTAAACAACTAAAAGGGTTCAAGAAATTCATAAATCATTCAAAAAGGGTTAAGGCCGAATCATTGGCTGAGGGAGGACTACAAACACTTCTGAAAGGTCAGAAGTACACAGGCAGGTGAAATACAATAAAATCACACTCAATGATGAAGAAAGGTCATCCCCTTCCACCTGTGTTATCCAAGACTTACTGCACAAAGGGTAGATGGTTAACACACAAACTAATCAGTAAACCTTTCACCTTATCCTCGCAAGGACAAATCGACTAGCCCCACATGGACAAGTCTTCCCTTAGCCGCAACTAGAGCATCCCCAAATCTCGCAAGATATGGGCTTCCTGTCTCGCAAGACAGGGATCCGGCCACCAAGGACAGATATCCAGCGTGCACTTGCTGGTTCAACACCCATACACCTCCCATAAATCGATAAGAACCTCTCCTCTCCCTAGGAGCATCAGTTCTTACCCTGTGTGGCCACCGGAACAGGATCCTGACACATAAACACGTACAAGCACACACAGGCAAGTACAAAGCACAATACCACAATAGGGTATTCTCAATCACGTCAGGAAATAATCAACACATCCAATTCATATAACAATAGCATCCCAGGCACTCAATCCCTAACTCAGGGGTTCTATACAGCCTAGGAGATTCATATCTCATTCCGGATTTCATATTCTCACCACATAATCCAATCACAAAAAATACAACAAAGGCAGGTAACAAAAACATCAAATAAGAGCGGGGGTTTCTGGAGAAACCGATGAGGTATAGATCCTACCTCTCTTGTCTCTGAACAATAAGCTAATCCTTTGCCTTTATTAAGTAAATCCGAACCACCTAAATTATCACCAGGCAAAGACAAAACAAATTAAGCATGCATATTCAATAATCAATTGAATACCTTATTTCCTTACCAATACCACTCACCAAATCTATCAGAAACCAGTGATCAGATGCTGCAGGTGCCTCCCCCTTGGATGTGTGATGTGATAGCCAGAAACTTAACAAGAATCAACCTGAATTTACCATTCCAATTAACTATGCAAAACCTGTTGCTAAAAGTAGGGCATAGGACGATTTCGTCTCGACTTACAACGTAATATTTATATACAAGCTTCGATTTATATATGGTTGAAAAGAGAATGAAAATATCTTTCCAACGACATATTATTTGCAAGATTCCAACAAACGAGTAGAAAGTTATACTATTTTTAAGTTCAAGAAAATTTGGCGAAAACCTAATTCCGCCGCAGATTTTCAAAATAGCTTTAGACATAGAAATACTAACCTTCTAACAAAAACAAAAATATGGTTGGAAAGAGGATGAAGAGAGCTTTCCAAAAAGCTATTATTTGCAGAGATCCAACGAACTATGAGTGAGTTATGCTGGTTTGAAGTTTCTACAAATTATGGTGGCTGTAGGGAGGTATACGATTTTAAGCCTATACGAAATTTGTAAGTTTTCTATGAATAATTCTTTGTGAGGTTGGCTTCCTATTTATAATGAGTGGGTATAGAATTATAATTACCACTTTGATCACTTTATCTAAATAGGATAATCTACCAGATAATTAGATAACTAAACTCTAAACTATTTAATTATCTTCCCCTATTTTTAGGGACTTTAATCTATAAGGCAACTATCTAGCCTTAAGGATGATTCCTAAGGCAATTACTCATCTACAAGAACCTAGATCTAAGGGAATTAGAAATAAAATAATTTACTAAACAATCTTACAAATTTCGGCCATCACACATCCTTTCCTTCAGGGGCAAAATCGTCTTTTCACCTGCACTGACTTCTGGACTTCTAGGACTCAAAATTCGGGGTCTTACAATCCTATGGACCCTCTCACACTGCACACACATCTACCTTACATTCAGATACTCTCATTACCAGCTCAACATCTACTGACTACAACCACTCAATTAACATGAATAAACACACCAACATGATCAATAACATAAAGAAACAACCCCCTGGTACTGTTCATCCGAAATTGATACAAGAATCGGAGGTTGTCTTCAGGAATTTCCATCCATAAAAAACACTCAATCACATCACTAGTAACCTGAATAAACCAACCAAGCCCAAAGAAAACCAAAGAGCAACACTTACCAACAACTCTGAAATTTTCGCCCAGAGTGAAGAACACCTCAAAATCAGGCCTTAGACATCAAACTAATAGTGGAAAAGTGTGGAAAATTGATGGGAAAGTGTTTTGGGACAATTCCCCACAAGTTTTTGGGATCAATTTGAGGAAAGGTTGGATTTTGGTAGGTTGGAAGGGTGAAGGAAGGAGAAACGAGTTAGGGTTGAAATGTGCTGGTTACTTCTGGAAGAGAAGCATTTAAAGGATGAATTGTGGGCTTGTGGGCTTGTGGGCTTGTGGGCTTGTGGGCTTGTGGGATGATGGGCTTCATGCCCAAGAGTTGATGGGCTTCAGGCCCAAAAGTTTACCAAGGCTAGACCGTAAAATCGACGGCCCGTGTCATCACAAATGAGCCCAATTGACTAATGGCCCAACACTTCTTTGTATATGTGCAGTTATAACATAAGGGCTGGGCAGAAAAAGAAAATAGTAAACAGCCCAAAACACGAACAGTTTAGCAAACCAACAGTTTAGCATCGGTGCGTTGCCGCTGGCACTAACGCTACGATTGACGCTGCCACTAACGCTACCATTAACGCTGCCACTGACTGGCACTACAATAGACGGGATCTCACATCCTTCCCTCCTTATAGAAATTTCGTCTGCGAAATTTACGTACCATGATCATTGAATAACTGTGGATACTGCAGTCTCATCATCTGCTTGGTTTCCCATGTCCGTTCCTCCATGACATCGCTATGCCACAACACGAATACCATTGGCACTGTGCGATTCCGTAATTGTTTTACCACTCTGTCCACAATTGCAACAGACTGCGTCTTGTATGACAAGTCGTTGGCAATTTCGATGATGTCAACACATGGGATGGATCTGGCATGTACTTCCGTAGCATAGATACATGGAAGACATTGTGGATCTTCTCCAATTCCGATGGAAAATCCAACTGGTATGCCACTGGTCCAACTCTGGCTGTAATGCTATAAGGTCCAATGAATCTTGGTGCCAACTTGCCTCGCTGTTGAAACCGAAGAACTCCTTTCCACGGTGCCACTTTCAAAAAGACTTTGTCTCCTACAACGAATTCTAAGTTTCGTCGGCGATTATCAGCGTAATTTTTCTGTCTATCTTGCGTTGTTTTCAGCCTTTGTCGAATCAGTAACAACATCTCAATCGCTTATTCAACTAATTCGGAACTATCTAGTTTCCGTTCTCCGACCTCATTCCAACACAAAGGTGTCCGATACCGTCGGCCATACAATGCTTCATACGGTGCCATGCCAATAGGCACTTGAAAAATGTTGTTATAGGCAAACTCAGCTAACGGTAGGCATCTATCCCAGGCTTTCTGTCTATCCAACACACAAGCTCATAGCATATCTTCCAAGGTCTGAATTGTTCTCTCAGACTGTCCATCTGTCTGTGGGTGAAATGCGGTGCTGAAAGTTAGTCGAGTGTCTAAAGCACTATGAAGTTTCCCCCAAAATCTGGACGTAAATCTCGGATCCCTATCCGATACAATCGACACTGGCACGCCATGAAGTCTGACAATCTCGTCAAGATACTTTATTGCCATCTTCTCCGGCGTATCTGTCACCTTAATGGGGAGAAAGTGTGCAGAATTGGTCAGTCTGTCCACTATCACCCATATTGCATCATAACCTCGCTGTGTTCTCGGCAATCTTGTTACGAAATCCATCGTCACATGCTCCCATTTCCACTCTGGAATGGGTAACGACTGTAGTAATCCTGCAAGTCTCTGATGTTCCGCCTCTACTTGCTGACACACTAGGCACTTTGCCACAAACTCAGCAATATGCCTCTTCATTCCGGCCCACAAATATTGTTCTCGCAAGTCCCTGTACATCTTGGTGCTGCCCGGATGAATAGCAAATGTCGAACTATGTGCTTCCATCAAAATCAATTGCCTAAGCTCTTCGTCCTGAGGGATGCACACTCGTCCTCGAAACGTCAGGATACCATCCTCTCTCACACGTTACTCACTTACTATACTAGTACCGTTGTCTACTTCCTCCAACAGTTTCTTTATTTGACTCAACACAGAATCTTCACATTGCTTGGTCCGAACCTCGTCTAGTAAAGTTGGCCTCACCATCAGCTGTGCTATTAACGAGCCAGAGTCATCACTATCAAGTCGCACTCTAGATGTTCTCAGACACATCAACATAGGCATGTACTCGGTGCGAACATAGGCTAAGGAAGATAATGTCTTTCTACTTAACGCATCAGCGACAACATTCGCCTTGCCCGGATGGTAATCAATCACCAAGTCATAATCTTTGATCAGTTCCAACCATCTGCGCTGTCTCAAATTCAAATCCTTCTGGGTGAGAAGGTATTTGAGGCTCTTATGATCGGTGAACATCCTGCACGTTTCACCATACAGGTAATGCCGCCAAATCTTGAGTGCGAACACTACCGCAGCCAACTCAAGATCGTGAGTCGGGTAATTGCTCTCATGCGGTCTCAACTGTCTCGATGCATAGGCCACTACCTTACCATTTTGCATCAGCACACAACCCAATCCCATCTTCGTTGCATCGCTATACACAATGTACCCCTTTCCACTGACCGACAAGGTAAGAACCGGTGCTGATACAAGTCTGGCCTTCACTTCCTGAAAACTCTTCTCACATGCCTCTGACCATACAAACGGAACTCCCTTGCGTGTTAGACGCGTCAATGGACCTGCCAAGACGAAGAAGTTTTCCACAAACCTCCGATAGTAACCGGCCAGACCAAGAAAACTTTGGATTTCCGTGATACTACGAGGAGGTTCCCATGACACAATGGCTTCTATCTTCTTGGGGTCAACAAGTATACCTGCTGCTGATACCATATGTCCCAAGAACCCTATTTCCTTTAGCCAAAATTCACACTTAGTGAATTTGGCATACAGCTGCTGCGCTCTAAACCTGTTCAACACAGCTCGCAAATGTACCAAGTGCTCCTCCTCCGACTTTGAATAGACAAAGATATCATCAATAAACACAATGACAAACTGATCTACGTATTCCCGAAAGACTCTATTCATCAAATCCATAAACATGGCTGGCGTATTAGTCACTCCAAACGGCATCACCAGAAATTTGTAATTCCCATACCGTGACCGGAAAGCTGTCTTTGGCACATCAGACTTACGAACCCTCAGTTGATGATAGCCTGATCCCAAATCAATTTTGGAAAATACCGAGGCTCCTTGTAGCTGATCAAACAGATCATCAATGCGTGGCAACGGGTACCGGTTCTTCACCGTAACCTGATTCAGCTGTCTGTAATCAATACACAGTCTCAACGTGCCATCTTTCTTCTTGACAAACAAAACTGGTGCTCCCCAAGGTGAAACAGTAGGTTTGTTAAATCCTCGATCCACTAAGTCCTCCAGTTGAGTCTTTAACTCTTTCAACTCAGTTGGTGTCATCCGATATGGGGCAATGGAGATAGGAGCTGTCCCTTGCAACAACTCAGTCTCAAATTCAATCTCTCTCTCCGGTGGTAACCCTGTCAATTCTTCTGGGAACACATCGGGAAATTCTTGTACTACTGATATCCTGCTCAGGTCCGGCGACTCAATCGTCAAATCTCTGATATGTGCTAAGAAAGCTGAATAACCCTTACGGATCATACGTCCAGCATCCAGCCAAGAAATGACACAAGAAGGAACGACTCGTCGATCACCTTCGAAACAATATTCTAACCCATCCGCCAAATAGAATTTCACCTTCTTTGTGAAGCAGTCCATCCTTGCTCGATACTTAGCCAATCCGTCCATCCCTAAGATAACATCTATCTCTTTCATATTCAAGGGAATCAGATCAACCTCAATTTTTGTGGAACCCATTTGCAACAAACAGCCCAAATACTCACTCTCGCAGACCAACCGTTCACCCAACGGAGTTAAAACTTCTATGGGTGGCTCTAGGGATGACAACTCCCTATCCGCTCTCACAGCTACTCTAGGACCAATAAAGGATCTATTCACTCCGGGGTCCATTAATACTTTAGCAGGTATGTTATACGCGCTTCTGCATCCGCGAAAGTAAAGAGGCGCGTCTGAGGTCGTTGTGATTGCTGTTGGGAAGATTGATTCGTAGCCTGGCTAGTAGATGGTCGTCCCACCTGTACTCTACTCGGTGGTCTTGTTGATCCTTGTGAGCCTCTGAGACTTATGCCAGCCCTCTAATCCATTGACATTGCTGAGGCTGTCGACTGATATGTCATAGATCTCGCGGTGCTGCCCCGAGGACAATCTCTAGAGAAGTGCCCGGGCTGACCACATGTATAACAGCGGTTGAGATACGGTCTCGGATTCCCAAAAGGTCTGCTAAAACTTGTCATCGAGTGGGAAGGTTGCATTCCAGTCACAAAGGAAGATGTTCCTTGTGATCGAGTAGGGGCTGTAGCATATGGGGTGTATCTCTTATTTTCTGGTCTTCAATCAAACCGGCTGCCAAACCTCAAGAGGCTCTTGCCCTTACCAAAGTCCATCAACCTACTGACTTGTCCCTGTGCTATCTCCTCGGATTTCACGACCTCCATAACTAACTTCTCAAAGTCTGTGCTAGTGTTTGGCCCCATGATGGTGCGGATGTTCTGATTCAGCCCATGCTCAAATCGACTTGCCAAGACAACCATGTCCTATTCAATTTCCGGCACAAAATGAACAAGTACCCGGAACTCCGTTTCATACTCCTCCACGGTCTTGTTCCCTTGTCGAAGCATATAAAATTCAGACCGTTTATTGTTTTGAAAATGAGGTGGAAAATACCGCAAATCAAACTCCTTTTCGAACTCTTCCCACGTGGGCTGGCCGCCATAACGGTTTTTGATGATACCCCACCAGGTAGCTGCATCACGTTCTAGTAAGTGGGTAGCCAATATGACTCGGTCCTCAACTGAAATCCTCAGATCCTGAGCTGTCAAGACAATCTTGTCTTTCCAAAGCTTCGCCACTAACGCATCACTCGAACCATAGAAACTTTGGCAGCCCAAGTGCCTTGCCTCCTTCAATAGCTTGGACACTTGTATTGGTAAGCTACCACCTTGTACATCAGCTTGCCTTACCTCTGGCTGCACTTCCGGTTCAGGCTGTACCGGTACTTGCACTTGTGGTTACTGAGTAGCTGCAGTTTGCATTTGTTGCATTGTTTGCTCCATTTGACCCAGAGTTGTCTGTAATGTCGTCAACATCTGAATCAAAACCGGGTCTTGGGCCATAGGTGCTGTCTGTCCTACTTGTGTTGTCTGTTCTGTTTGTGCCTCTTCCGTTGGTCCACGGGCATCGGACCTTTCCTCAACATCTTCTGCCTATACTCGGCGTGGTCTCCCCACCTTCTTAGGTGCCATTTAAAAATACAGAACACGAAGCCATAGGGATAAGCCTAAGAAAACAAAAACAAGACAACTAGACACACTCTATGCTGGACAATGAAGGTGCTGTGAGTGTGATGCACTTTTCAAAATGTCAGTTTGCACTCAATGCACACAAAACAACCATGCTCCGCTACCAACCTTGTGAGGACCCGTTCCCGGTAATCGGGAGCCTCACTGCCATGCAGCCCCGATTGATCCAACTGGTGGACCAAGCGGAACAACACAAGGCTTATCCGAAAACAAAAAACTTTGTTTTGCTAATCATAATAAATACACACATTTGAGTATTTTTGTTGCAAAACATGGCACGCATCAATTGATACTCAGCATAACTTACAAACAACAGAGTAGCAAATACATGCAGCGAAAATATCAGATCACATACAACGGGCCATACGGCCTCAAACATGCAACACCTCGAGTCCACACTCACAGATCCCCAGAAACTCAAAACAATACCACTTCTTATATATCAAAACATCAGAGTATGCAAGCATGAAGTGTATATATATTCACTAGCAAAATGCACAAATATACAAGAAGATGTGAAGGATGCTGAGTCCAAAAACGTGCATGTGCATTTGTCCAGCCCTACGACCAATACCGGGATAGCAACCTCAAAGTTAAATAGCTAGCTCTCACACCTTAGTCCTGAAATAGAGAGGGAGGGGGTGAGATCAAAGACCTCAGTGGAAGTTACCGAGTCATAAGCATAAACGGTGGAACGGAGACAAAACCAAAGCATAGTATCAAACATTTATTCAAACCAGGACAATCCATACTCTTCAATGTAGCCATCATAAGTGCACACACAAAAAGGCATAAGGAAGTAAAAACAGCTTTGATACTTGGCCACTATGCCCAAAACATAACGGGGTGGACACAAACAACTTTCACGTAACCCCCGCTAAAGGGTTACATAAAAGCCTACTGATGGTTTTCAGTTGTAGCATATATATAAACAAAACCCCACCATCAGCATTGTCCAAAATTGAATGGAGAAACACAATTTATCACATTCAATTTTGTGCACACGTATATAACATCGTAATATATATATGAAGCATGTATAAGGCCTTTCCCTTCATAGTGCACACAGCACTCAATATACATACATATATCCAACCATACCTCTCCAAGGTAAGAAACTGTCCTCTCTATAAGGACTCCATATACTTACCTAACTTGATCAAGTATTCACCGTCAATTCCAATCGGTACAGTAAAATAGTGAATTTATCACGTATGCGTTATTAAATCTAAAAAGTCATCAAATATTCCATGCTTGCAATTCAACATTTCCAGCTTGTAAAACAGGTGTCAAACATCTCAAAATAATATTCAAAGTCTTCAGCCACAATAACAAACATGGCTAAAGAGATGAAAAATCACATCGTATGGTAGGTTGCAAAAGACGTATTAAAATTCGTATGCACCAAACAAGTCAGCATACTTCAGCTTTTGAACATTCGACTGATGCCTTCAAACATGGCAAGTAAATGATGATTCGAACAACACAATGTAACACAATTCATACGAGTTACATTCTCCATGTAGAGGTCTTGTAAGAATCATACGAGTTCCCTGGGACACAAAAGGCCTTAGGTAGCTTGATGCATCGTCCATCTCCTCAGATCTTGTCCATGTCAATTCCTCAATAAATTCTTACATTGTTCACCATGATTTGGTTCAGGGACCTTAGGACGTGTTTGAGGTGTAGAATGCCCAGAATCTTTTGGGGATTTTTCTAGTTGATGTTTTATCCTTGGGCGCTTTTGATAGGTCTGAATAGGAGTATGTTGAAACCTTTTTGTCACGGGACTAGAGTTTTGCGGAATAGAAACTCTTCGTGCGGCCTTAGACTATCGCACTTGCAATAGGCTAAGTCAGCCTTCCTCACAAAGCTAGCTAGAATGCTAAGCTTAGAACACAACTGAAAAGAGAGAGACACACAAGAGAATGGAGAGAAAGCTCTAAACTCTCAATATTGCAAGTATTGCTGGATTTGCTGGATGATTACAAATGAGGGGAGGCACCCTTATATAGCCTTTACAACTCCCCAATGGATGGTGGAGATCAAGCCGTATGATCTAACGGTTATATACAAAAGTAGAAAGCACAAATACGGATCCCAATTGAGTTCCTTGATTCCGTCTCTTAGTGGGGAATATAGTGGGGAACATGGTCCCTGATTCCCTCCTTGATTAGCTCCTTGATTCCCTCCTTGATTCCCTCCTGGATTCCCTCTAAAGGTGGGGAACATATTCCTTGATTTGGGGGACGGGTCCCGCACGAAGCCGAATGACGCGTAGTCTGATTTTCGGTCGTGACATTCTCCCCCATCGAACTCGACAACGTCCTCGTTGTGTGCTGTCTCAAGAACTCGTTGATTTCGTCTTGGTACTGCCAAATATCGAAATCTTTCTCCCAGCTTGTCTCGTTAGGAGGGTCGCCTTTCCATCGAACCAAGTATTCCATATGGTTCATGTGCTTCCCACTCTTTTTCACCACCCGCCTTGATAAGATCTCATCAAGCTTCTTATCATGAGCATTGGTCACAGCTGTGGGAGCTCTCTTGGACTTCCCCCTCTCCGAATCTTCCGTGTCTCCTTGGAATGGCTTCAATAAGCTTACATGGAAGACAGGATGGAACTCCAATCTTGGTGGTAATTCCAGCTTGTATGAAACCTTGTCGATCCTCTTCAACACCTTGAAAGGACCCTCGTATCATCACACTAGCCCCTTGTGCAACTTGGCAAAAACTCAGCTTTGGTGAGGCATCAGCTTCACCAACACAAGATCCCCTTCATCAAACTCCAAGGCTCGCCTCTTTGTCTCTACCCCTTTTTCCTTCCACTTTGCCTCCTTGGACAATTTCACTCTTGTAATGTCCTTCTGCTTGTCACACTCCTTGACAATGCGGTAGGAGGATGGATTCAGCCCTTGCTTCACTTGTTCTTCCATGGCCTGAACTTGGGGTTTTTGTTTCATACCCCCTTGGATCCTTTCCAGCAAAAGACTCTCCGGTTGGCTGATGGCTGCAAGTGTTTTTTCCTTCAACTCCTTCTCTCGAGCAACAGGCACCCCGCAACACTGGCTCCCTTCCGAAAGTATGAGGGTGTTGGTGCAAGACACTGAGACTGCTCTCGTCTGATCCAGGAATTGCATTCCTAACACAATCGGAAAATAATCCATAAGAACAATGGAGAAGTCAAGTTTACCTTTCCATTCTCCCATTTGTAGCTCGACCCCTCGGGCTACTCCAAAGATTGGCTGGGCTTTAGTGTTCACCATTTTTAGCCAGCCTTTCTTCTCTTTGAACTTGATGCCAAGTTGGTGTGCTTCCTCCTTCTTCATGAAGTTGTGAGTAGCACCGGTATCGATCAATGCACGGGACTTCCTCCCTTGCACGATGGGTCTAGCAAACATTCTCCCAGCTTGCTCCACCTTGGCATCTTTGGTTGAGGTTTTGACGACACTCAACAATTGCTTGGAATTCATCCTTGGTGTTTCCATTTCTTCGGCCTCCGTGACTATGGGTGCCAGCTTATTCCTCATCGGGCAATCCATAGCTTTATGCGGCCCCTCGCATAAAAAGCATGAAAGCTTGGGTCTCTCGCCCTTGTCCCGATTTTCACCTCCCCCTTGTGTGGGTTTGGCTGGTCGGAAGGACTTGAAAGGCTTATCCTTCCACTCTTTGGCTTCATGGACTGCTCCCCCACCTTTAGCCTTGTAGTCGTGGAAACTCTTAGGCTTAGGTGGGCTTGAAACCTCGGGCTTCCTCTCGAATTCCGCCAAGGATTCAGCCTCGGTGATCACATCGTTGAGCTCCTTGACATTGCGTCGATGAAGCTCCAGCTTGGCCAAACTTTGTAGGCCTCCCAGAAACATGTACATGGCCTCCGTCTCAAGCATGTCTGGGATCTCCAATAAGACTTCCGTGAACTCCTTCACGTAGTCTCGGATGTCGCCCTTGTAGGACAACTTGCAAATCTTCTCCCTTGCTTCTAGCTCCACATTTCTCAGTGAGAATTGTGCTCTCAGGAGCCTATTGAAATCTGCCCACGTCTCCAAATTTAAGGTGCCACGCTCAATTTGAGCATGCTTCATCCTCCACCAGGTTTTGGCACTGTCGGTTAGATACAGTGGGGCTTGGGAAAGTCGATCTCTATCGCTCTCCATGCCCACCCCTTGAAAGTATTGTTCAAGGTTGAAAAGGAAGTTGTCCACTTCCTTGGCATTCCTCGTCCCACCAAATGACTTCGGCCTTGGGACATCCAGCTTCAGCTTGGGCTTGGCAACCCTTTGTTCAATGCCCTTCTTGCATTCTTTCCTTATTTCCACCAAGTCATCCTTAAATAAAGAGATTTCAGCAAGAAGATTTACCTTGAAGTCATCTAACTCTTCCCTCCAAGAGTTGATAGCAATGAGGGCGCCTTGCATCTCCTCACAAAGCTCATTTATGTCCCCTGACTCGAGCTCGGTTATGCGTTGGCCATACTCCTCAAGCATATCTTTGTCATCGGCAACCTTCATCTCCACACGAGTGATCCTTGCCTCCAACGATGATCAACAGTCTTCATTCTCTTCTTGTTTGGTTTGGGAGCACGTTGGGGTAGTCTCCCCACACGGACCTCCTCGACCTCCTCAACAGTAGGGATGTTGGCATCAGAAGTAGTAGGCATCTCCATTTCTCTCTCAAAGGATTTGAGCCGTAGCTCCGCTACCAACTGTCACGGGACTAGAGTTTTGCGGAATAGAAACTCTCTGTGCGGCCTTAGACTATCGCACTCGCAATAGGCTAAGTCAGCCTTCCTCATAAAGCTAGCTAGAATGCTAAGCTTAGAACACAACTGAAAAGAGAGAGACACACAAGAAAATGGAGAGAAAGCTCTAAACTCTCGATATTGCAAGTATTGTTGGATTTGCTGGATGATTACAAATGAGGGGAAGCACCCTTATATAGCCTTTACAACTCCCCAATGGATGGTGGAGATCAAGCCGTATGATCTAACGGCTATATACAAAAGTAGAAAGCACAAACACGGATCCCAATTGAGTTCCTTGATTCCCTCTTTTAGTGGGGAACATGGTCCCTGATTCCCTCCTTGATTAGCTCCTTGATTCCCTCCTTGATTAGCTCCTTGATTCCCTCCTTGATTCCCTCCTGGATTCCCTCTAAAGGTGAGGAACATATTCCTTGATTTGGGGAACGGGTCCCGCACGAAGACGAATGACACGTAGTCTGATTTTCGGTCGTGACATTTTGCACCTCATCATTGTCGAACCGTCATCTTCTTTAGTTTCTTTTGTTGACAAAGTTTGTGTAGGTGTAGTTAAAGCTGGAGGATTCTGGGGCGGTGGAGCTTCAGTTAGAGGCATTTGAGTTGATGGAGGGGTAGTAGACGAGGTCGTGGCCTAAGCTCTGGAGAAGTCAAGCTCGGCAATTGATTCAAGTGTTGTTCGCAAAGCTTTCATACTTCTTCAGCCCTTTTAAGAGTCTGCTCTCGTTCCATCTCCTCTGGGTCTTTAGAAGTCGTAGCAGAAGGAGTAGGTCGGAAGAATACCCGTGCTCTTCCTCTATTCTTGTGGGAAGCTGATTGGATGTTCTCGTTCCATCTCCTCTGGGTCTCTAGAAGTCGTAGTAGGAGGAGTAGGTCGGAGGAGTTCCCGTGCCCTCCTCTGTTCCAGTGGGAAGCTGATTGGATTAGTCCCCTCACAAGCTGCTTGCTTGAAGCATCTAGACTTGCTGGATGAGGGGACCATGGACGCAAGATGTCGAGAGTTCTTGGACAGTTAGAGGCTGTTCTAGAGAGAGAATAAGTTCTAGATTCAGGTTTGAGTCTTTATAGAATGAAAGGGATGAATGACAGTAGTAAGATTTAATTAAGTCGGTTGGGGGATATAGGTAGGTTAGGGGTATAATTATGTCTTTTAAAGTTAATGGCCTATCCATTACTGATATATGTGCCACTTACACACCTATATTCAAAGTTTGAATCTCATGGCCCTAACTCTCCCAAAGTGTCTCGACGTTACGGGACCATAATATATACCCGGTAACCTCGATTAATCCCCCAAGATAAGGTCACCATATTCACAAGTCTCCTATACAAAAGTATTTTGTATCCTACAAAAACAAAAATAACAAAAAAAAATTAAATGCAAGATTAGGGTGCCTTCCAGTAGCGTTTTTGTTTAATGTTGTTAGCTCGACCCACCTACCTAGTTGATAATGAATATTCGGGGACATCGAGCTGAGATTGCTCAATCATCCTTGGAAGCTTGTAATATGAATTTAACCTATGGGTGTTCACCTTGAAAATCTTGCAAGTATCCTCACTGGCGATCTCAACAGTACCGTGTGGGTAGATTATGGTCACGGTGAGGGTCCTGTTTACTTAGATCAAAGGTTACTAGGAAATAGTTTTAGCTTCGAGTGGAACAATATGACCTTCTAACCCACTGAAAAGGTATTCTTCTTAGCTTTGATGTTATGATAGTTCTTCACCTTCTCCTTATAGATTTTGGTGCTGTCATATGCATCTAGTCGGATCTCTTCAAGTTCATTTAACTGCAGCATCCTCTCTTTCCTTGCCTGGTTGAGGCCCTAATTACACTCCTATATGGCCGAATAGGCCCTGTGTTCAATCTTGATTGACAAGTGAAAGGCCTTCCTATAAACCAACTTGAACGGGATGGGTTCCAATTGGAGTCTTGTAGGCAGTACGGTAGTCCCACTAACACGTCTTCAAATCTAATGCTCTTACCGTCTTCTGAAAAAAAAAATTAATCTTCTTATTGGAGATATATGCCTGCCCATTTGTCTTCGGGTGGTATGTTGTGGAATTTCTGTTCATGACTCCATATATCTTCATCAGGCTTCGGAAAATATGGTTGTAGAAGTGGGTACCTTTGTCAGTAATTATGCCTTGGAGACATTGTACCTGCAAGAATATATTGGCATCTACAAAATCAATAGTAGTTCGGGCATTATCCTTCCTGGTAGCCTTGGGTTCTACTCATTTTGAAACGTAATCAACTGCCAGGATAATGTAAGTGTAGCCAAATATCCCCCAATACATCGAATACCTCACAAACCGTAATAGGGTTCTGAGATGCTTCGTCTCTATGACCGAGAAAATATTCAAGTTGGCACCAGAGGCAAGTCTTTCAAAACTCATATATGTCATAATAAAATATAGTGGACCAGAAGAACCCATACTCCAAGATTTTCCTTACTATTCATCAAAGACCAAAGTGATCTCCACATGCCTCTGAGAGACAAAACTAGATAATAGAATGCTATTCGTGATCCTGGATATATCTCTAGATCATTTGGTCTATACAATACCTCCACAAATAAGGCTCGTCCCGCATGTAATATTTTGATTCTTGTTTGATTCTTGTTTGATTTTTGTTTTTTCACTTCTGCCTAATTCTTTAGGAAACTCTCTAGTGACGAATCTGTTTAATTTTTGTTTTTACTATATCTGCATACTAGGGTGACTTCATTGTGTATATTTGATGCGCTCATTGAAGGATAAATTACTGATGAATCTTTTGTAACCTACCCATAACCTTCACAACCACCACAAATTTTCGTGAATCTTGCATCATTTTGTATGCTTTATCGGAAAAAAGGCAGCGATAGAAGGCCCCGTTTAACAGTATGCAGGAAATCATCGTATCTAATCACGAAAAGTAGAATTGTTCACCTCATTATTTTGGTCATCAAGTGAAAGCAAAAATGCATGTCAATTAGGGCTTCTATCCAATTCCATATTCGTCCTATCATGGAGATGAAGGTAATCATTGGCGGCCACGTCTGGCCAGTGCCTCTTGATTCATTCAGAATATTCTCTCCGAGAAAGCAATTCCTGAATCTTCAAGCTTCTCAGGCTTGAAATATACAATTGTTTTAATAATAGGATTATTTTATAAATAATTTTTAATCCATAATATTAACACATCATTTTAATTTATAATCTTCATGTCTAACCAGTAATTATCACAATCCTAAATAAATTATTACTGATTTAGAAAAGTTTTTGGGAGATATAAAGAGGCTTACTGATGACCATATAGAGCACAATCGACAGAGAAAGTAATGCATCAAACAACTGAAAATACACTAGATTGTAGTTAACATTTCTCTTAACCAGGTAGTTTCCCCGTGGATTAAAATGCAATCTCCTCCGCTTTTCCAGTTCATTTCGAAGCATTTTCCCTAAAATGAGATTTATGATCCTTACTTTGGAGTTTCCAATCTTCACAATTTTTTTTCTAGATAGTAAAAAAGGATTAAAAACATCAAATCACGATTCACTTTTTTAAACAACACAACAGAAAACACTAAAGCAAGAGCTTGTTTTGCTTAGGAATACACACTTATTATGATAAGGATAAAGAATATAGTAATCAAGGACTAAGAAGGATAAAGAACACAGTAATCAAGTAGCAGAAGTCATTCAAGAGGATGAAAGGAGCTACACATATCTGGCAACAATTCGGTGCGCGAAAAGCTGTTGCGCCCAAGAGCAGCTAACTGCAGTACTTCAATCTTACCGAACGGCAAGCGGCAAACGGCAAACTGCAATACCAAGCTTCACACACACATCTTCTATTCTTTCTTCTCTTCAGCAGCATAGAGCGCTTTGATTTCCTCAACATCGTCATAGCTTCCGAGAAATATAGGAGAGCGCTCATGTATCTTAGTTGGAACCAAATCTAATGCCTGTTCACCCCACTCCCCCCAAAAAAAAAAAAAGTTAAATCAGCTCACATTTAACGTTTGTGCACGATGTTAAAGAATTATTGTTTGGCTTTGCAAGTCAATGTTTCAGGCGATCCAAAGTCAGGTGACAGTGGAAAACAGCTCCAAAGTTTCTCAGTTGCACGTACGTGGGCATACTCAGGCATAACAAAATTAGAAAGAACAGCAAGGAATGCCATACCCGTTGCTTGCCAGTAAAAGCCTGGCCTCCTGCTTGCTCCATCAAAAATGACATTGGAAAGACTTCGTACAGAACACTGGTCCACAAAAAAAACTTTTAAACCATGAAAAAATGAAACCCAAAGTGGACAAGGGAAATAACAAATGAATTCGATCAAACCTTGTGTAAGAGATATTGACATCATGAGTAGATTATACATACCGTAGCTTCCCACTGGGGTTTTTCTTATCACCGGGGTACAAAAATATCCCCCCATAAAGCAACGTGCGATGGACGTCAGCTACCATGCTGTAGATCAAGATATTGTCAGCAGCAACAACAAAATTTCAATGAAGATAACAACATATATTGTGAGCAAGTATTGTCAGCATTAAATTCTGTCAGTGCCAAATCTTTCTTCCCGTTGGAATGATGTGGTCGATGCTTTGCAATATCAGAACCCTTGCAAGGAAAAAGTAGGACCTGAGCCACATTGCATGCAGTATATTGAGACAAGAGGTGTAACAATTGACTTTGACATGCTACAACTTGCATAGGCGGAGGTGAATTCAGTATCATGCTTATTACTTTTATAGGGATAATATAAACTCGTGCAACAAATTAATATATATATATATATATATACTGAAAGTTAACAGACCATGAAACTCCAAACAACACATCAATTTGTGGCCTGATCTATGCATTTGATTACCAAACTAATTCAACATATGTGCCATCACTAAGTTCAATTTGAAAATACTCTACAACTATTAGTAACTAAAAGCTTATGGATTTTATTTCCTCTGCATTTAACTATATATGTCCAACTCAACAAAGGATATAATCAATTTTAGTACCTTCCAATGTATCTTAAGGATTTCGCTGAGGAACCATCCTTGGGAAACTTGCATTTCTCCACATACCTAAACCGAAATCCAAGTTATGAATGGCCTCATCACAGTATCAGTGGAAGAGTGAGAGAGCTAATTTAAATATCACATACTGGGCTGTTGGACCATCCCAGTTCTTAGCGTTTCCTTCGTTTACAGAATAAATCTTTCCCTTCTTGGGGATCTGTATGTTAGAAAGCAACGTCAAAATGGGGTAAAAGTATGCGTTGATTTCTAATTAAAAGAAAAAGGCAATGAATATATAAACCAGGAGCACCAGATCTCTGTTAACTGAATAGGATGAGTGTGTAATGTGCATACACTACATATGTACACTCAGTGTTTTTGAAGTTAATGAACACAGACATATGAAGCAAGCAGTCCCATCCCCACTTTTGAAAGGACTACATAATTTCCCCTGTTCTTGTAAAAACAGGCATGCTGAAACAGCATCATCATTGCAAGTATGTGACTGATTCAAGTTTTAGACGATCGGTTATTGAAAAAAATGAAGCGTTCAGACCAAGTATACCTTGATGTCAGGGTGAGTAAGTATAAACTCCCCAAGGGATGGATCAAGAGTGAACCCATTGACACCAGTTCCAGTGCTCACTACAAGCTACAAAAATCGTATATTTTGTTGCTCGCTCAACAGAAACTGCAGGGGATAAAACCACAGAAAAAAGTGATCACCCGTACCGTGCAAGAGCTTCCGTACATACAATAGCCAGCTGCCAACATGTTCTTCCCAGGTTGCAGCACATCATCTAGAGAGGGTTCATGGTCATCTTTCACCATGTAAATCCCAAAAATCTAGGTGGAGGAGAGGATATCAATATGTAAATGCGATATCAAGCTAATTTTAGGACAATAATAGCTTGTTTATAATGTCAGCATAAGAATTGATTGCAAGAAGCAGGACAAAGTTTCATACCGTTCCAATAGAGACACCACAATCAATGTTGGAGGATCCATCCAGTGGATCAAACACCACGCAATACCTACTCGTACAACATGTATGCGAACTAACATCAAAAAGTGTATAAAAACCAGAAGAAGTACTCAACAATTTAAAACAAAGCAGGCAAAACTGGTAAGAAGCTAAGAGGAAGAAGAGTAGCCACCTTCCGCGCCTGGAGGACTCCACTATTGTTGCCTCTTCATCTTCTTCTGACACAAGAATGCACTACCAGGAAAACAAGTTTTTTTATGCAAAGCCAAAAAAAGGAAAATAACAAGTCCACTATGCCTGCATGGCTTGAGATATAATATTATCCCCTCACTTACCGTGCGCCCGCTGCTCACTAAAGCTTTGATAAAAACTTCATTAGAAAGCACATCGAGTTTCTTTTGCTCTTCTCCCTTAAGTCAAGGCACACATAAAAAATTATATCGAAGGAAAAAAAACACAAAGCCAATCAGCCAGCCTGCCTAATTATTATAAAAGAAACAGGGGAGAAGATAGATAACTTGCCTGAACATTTGTCTCCCCAGCAAGGCCGATGAGCTTGGCCAGACCCGCCTAATTAAAAGAACAAAGAGAGTAGTGTCTGAAAGAAGCAAGATTATTATTGAGGAATGAGGACAAAAAAAGGAAAGAAGAAGACCTTGTTAACCGCGGTGCAAACAAACTTGCAGCCAAGAACAATGTGATTGAGTAAGATGGAGAAGTCTCCACGGGACTCAGGGTACTTGGATTGCTCGTTAAGCACGAACCTCGTTATGGTCATCAAATCCGTCCGGTGAGCATCTGCCACGTGATCCATCTCTATCTCCGCCTCCGGCTCCACCTCTGCCTTTCTCTTTTGTATTCCTTAAAACTTTTATTTACGCTCCAATATGATCGACTGAAAATTTTCAAGTGAACAATCCTCTATAATATAGCGTGTTGGTGAGTTCGAGGAAGGAGGATAGATATGACAGGGAAGGGCAGAGAGAAGCCGGGTGGGGACGAGGCTATCTTCGTGTAAACAGAAGTTTCCAAGGACACGTGGAGAGAGGAAAATGAGGGAGTCAGGTGTGTGGCCGTCACTGAGGATAACGCCTTTCGTCGTCTATTTTATAAGTCCCGTTCACCACCTGTGCTTTCATGGCTTCTTTCCCTTGGCTCTCTCGGATCAGATTCGACGGTTAAGAAATATTTGTCCACCAAAAATGGTTCGGGGCCGCACTTCGAGGTTACTATAAAATAAATATTTTTCTCTGTGGGACCCGTAAGTTCTATTAGGGTAACTTAAACTAACGATAATGAATTTTATATATAATCTCTCCTACAATATTGTAATCTTTTTAAAATATTTATCCTAATAAAAAATTATTTTATATATTATTTGTTTATTCAAAAAATATCTTAATCAAAGATATAAATATATTAAAATAATTATTGAATATCTTAAATAATTAATTTTTTATAATATTAAAGAAATATTATTTTTTACAATAATAAATATTATTTTTAATAAATATGAGCATTCTCCAACGGATATATATATATATATATAATATCAGTTTGTCCTATAAATATGTATCAGAAAATATTTTGAACGATACTAAATGAAATCTTCTCTTATTTTCTTTTTATATTTGTGTATACTTATATTTTTCTCATTCTTCTGAATTCACAACATCTTATCATGAAATTCTTCTAAAATAAAATTACGATCTTTATTTTGTTTATTATAAGATATCATCACAATTAGAGAATGAGAAAAAATTATTCTTAAACAAAGTTTTAAAAACGGGACTGAACTGGCCGGTTCAACCGATTAATACGGATGGTTTTTAAAAAACCAGTTGAACCGGACAAGACTCAACCGGTTCGAATAATTTTAAAACAAAATGTTTTTAATAAAAAATTAATACAATGAAAAATTAAAAAAGAAAAAACAGGAATTAAATCACGAGGAGTCCCCCTGTCCAGGGCGTGCGACGAGGTTGGGAAATATGCCTAGATCAGGGCTTTGCAAGGGGTACAAAACCCGCTTCGCTCTGACATATTTCTGGCAATTTCCACCACTCTCCTGGCTCATTTTTTATTTGCCGCGACATGAGGAACCGAATGGAGGGTTTGGCTGATCTCGAGATATTCTCGGTCAACTAGAAAAAATTAGAAAGCTTCTCTCGCTCGTTCTTTCTTTGCGCAATGATGGACTGGATGCGGCGGCTATAGCTGAACGACGACACTTCATAGACGGAGGACTCTTGGCGGCACTGGATATCGTTAGAGAACTAGAGGATGAAAATCTTTCCAGGAAAATCTTTCAATTTTATGCAACAGGTGCGGCGCAATTGCGCCTTATCTGTATAGGGTTTTGAACTACATAAATTTTAATTATTTTTTATTAAATAAATAAAAATTAAATTAAATATTTATTTTATTAATATATGTATAGATTTTTATTCTAAAACCAGTTATTTCTGGTGTCCCTAAGACCCGTGCCCCTTTAATTATAATGGTTCTGGTCCGGTTCATAAAACTTTGTTCTTGAATAATGTAAAATGGAGGAGTTTGTGCCATCAAAGAAAAAAAATAATCTACATTTTTATTTTTTAGCATGATAACTGATATATATGTTGTGAATTCACAAGGAGAGAAATATATTAAGGAAGACGGATGTAAGGATCCTAGTCCGATCTATTAGGACCATTACCGCTGTGAAATTCAAACAAGTCTAACCTAAGACCTATTTGAATCTCACAAGACTTATCATCCCTAAGTTTTGATTTTATTAAGTTTTCTCTTTGATGTTTCTTAAAGGTTGGAGCATGATAATGGACAAACATTCTAGCAATATACAGAATGAATAAAAACATCAACGGAAGTTTTTATAATTTATTAAAGGTACCACAACACACAAGTCTCATAAAATTCTCAAAATCCAGCAAGTAAACCCCCGGTAAATTTCAAAAATAAAGTAGCAAAGAAGGCATTCCAGGAATCAAAAAGTAGTCCAATCAAACTTCATGTTATATGGGCAAGCAACTAAGAAAACAGGTATGCGAATGTGATGCAATATCGTCCTGCCGTGCAGCATTGATCTCACACACTAGTACCACGAACAGAGGATATACCTAAGCCAGAAAAATGGTGAGATTACAAGAATCTCAGTAGGGTTATAACATCATAAGATCTGCAGAAATCTATACAATCATCGCACGAACAACATCAGATTCACTTACACATCTAAAGGATATCACACAAACATTAGACAATAAATAGGGATAGGGCCGAAAACTATAGGCTGAGGGTGGATTGCAAACACTTACGAAAATCAAAAGTACATAGGCAGGAAAATCATCATTCAATCTCATCAACAGAAAAGGTCATCCCCTTCCACCTATGTTGTCTAAAATTTTGCTGCACAAAGGGTAAAAAGGTTAGAACACAAGCTAATCAGCAAACCTATTCATCTTGCCAGCATACAGGACAAGGCATCTAGCCAGCACACAGTAGGCATCCTAACCACACAAGGATTAGGGCATCCAAACCACACAAGGGCATCTTGCCAGTACATAGGACAAGGCTTCTAGCCAGCACATAGGACTAGGCATCCAGCATGCACAAGCTGGGGATTGCCACCCATACAACTCTCATACCAGTAAGAACCTCTCATCTCCCAAGGAGCATCAGCGCTTACCCCAAATGGCCACCAAAAAAGGATCCTGACACATAGGTATGTACAAGAACACATAAGTAAGTACAAGGCATAACATCATAACAGGGCATCCTCAATCATATCACAATACATTCAGCATATTCAAAACACATAACATATGCGAATTAGGCACACACAACCTATCTCAAGGGTTCGAAATTGCCTAATAATTCCATAGTTCAATCCACAACTATGCATACCAATCATAAGGCATGTGCATATACCAATAACAAAGGCATGCAACCAAAAACAACAATCCAACAACAAGGATCTCTGGAGAAACCGATGAGGTATAGATCCTATCTCTCTTGTCTCTAAACAAGAAGCTATTCCTTTGCCTTTATTTAGAGGATCCGAACCACCTATACCATCATAAGGCAAAGACAAAACCATACTAAACATGCATACTCAATAACCAAGTAAATATCCTATTTCCTTACCAATTCCACTCACCGAACTTATCAGAAACCAGCGATCAGATGCTGCTAAGACCTCTCCCTCAGATGTGTGATGTGATAGTCAAGAACACAACAAGAATCAACCTGATTTATCATCCAAATTAACTATACAAATTTGGGCACTAAGATAAGGTATAAGGGAAGTTACGATTTCATGCATACAAGGTTTAGGGGTTGCGATTTCATGATTACAAGGAAGGATTAGGTGTTAATTACCCATATGATTAAAAGGAACAAGATCAGAAACAAATAGACAAGTCAATTGATCAAAATCGGCAACAATATGCAAAGGTACAGGGCATGCCGATTTCACTCATAGGGAAGATTTAAAGGAGTTCATGATATTATAACATGACTAGATGCCAAACAATCATATGAACAAAAGTAACAACAACAGGAACCAATTGAAGGATCAATCAAAAGATTTCGACACCAAACCTTAGGAATTGCAATAAGAAAAAGTACAAGGGAATTCTAACCTTTTGATGATGAAAGCAATGTAGGAAGCTAGAGGATGGAAAAAGCTTTCCAACAAGCTAATATTTTCAGAAATATGATAAAGGATGAAAAAATTCTGCTATGGTGAAGGTTAAGAAATTTCGACAACAAAATTAGGGTGTAGGGTTTGATCGCTTGATGATTTTGTGTGTTTTTGGTGTGTGTGGACATGTGTGGCCGACTAGTATGTGTATAGGATTAATGAGATTAATTTTTACTACTTTTAAGATTATCTATATAAGGAGATAATCATTAGAATTAAATTCTCGAATTATCTCTTAATTTTAGGAGATATATCATTTTTTATAAAGTGGAACCAAGAAGGAAATGAAATCAACCAAAAGAGAAAAGAACCTTCTATACCATTTTCGGCTATCACACATCCATTTCTTTAAGGACAAAATGGTCATTTCAACTGCTCTGACTTCTAGACTTTTAGGACACAAAAATCGAGGTCTCACAATAGAGACAAAGATATAGAGAGAGATAATAGAGATATTATTTTGATACTTCAAGATATCATAAGTACATTACAAAATATCTTTTTTTATAGACATGAATGGGTATTATACGTATATATTAGAGAAAGAACATATCCTTTCAATTATAAAAGGTTATGTCTGTTAGGTGCGAAGGATCATATTTGTTAGATATAATGGGATGTATCAAGAGATATTTTCAATAGATATTCATCATATTCGTAATACTCTCCCTTGAATGTCCATTACATCAATAACAAACACAATCACAAAAAAAATTTCTCTTTGAATGATCTTAATATTAAACATGATCATCATTCTTAATATCTCCTCCTTGAATATCATAAAAATTGATATTTATTTATTATTTTCTAATTAAATATTTTTAAATTAAAAAAATACCTTGTTAAAACCTTATTAGGAAAAATCCCATGAACAAAATCTTAGAGAAGGAAAAAGAGTACATCATTCTTAACTTGAATATGTTAATGGAATCCTACCTTATTAAAAACCTTACCAAAGAAACCCAATGAGAAATATAAGGACCCAAATTCAACCTATAAGGACTCTTACCGCAATGGATGTAAGGATCCAATCCCAACCTATGTGGACTATTATCACCGTGAAATCCAAATAAGCCCAACCAAGGACCTATCTGAATCCCACAAAGCTCAATCAAACTATTTACATTTTATTAGATTCATTTCTTGTGTTTTTTAAAAGGTTGGAGCATGATAATAGTGGACAAACATTCTGGTAACATACAGAGTGAATAAAACATCAACGAAAGTTTTTATAACTAACCAAAGAAACCATAACACACAAGTCCCATAAGAATCTCAAAATCCAACAAGATGCCTTCAAATATACTTCAGAAATAAACAAACATATGAGGGATCCAAAAAACCAGAATGTAGTCCAATCAAATGGCATATTAAGAGATATATGTGCAAGCAATCAACAAGGAAGGATGTATGTGTATGTCATGCAATATCGCCCCGTCGTGCAGCCTTGATCTCACACTCCAGTACTACAGACAGAAGATGTACCTAAATCTGAAGAATGGCGAAAACAACAGGATGAGATTACAAGAATCTCAGTAGGGTCACCATATCATAAGATCTATAGAAATCTAAACAAACATCTCTGAATCAACATCAGATTTGCCTAACTACTAAAGGAGTATCAAACAATCACAATAGGGATAGAGTTGAAAGTAACAAACTGTGGATGGACTAAAATCACTTCTAAAAATAGAAAGACATAGACAGGTAATTCATCATTCGATCTCATCAATCTAAAGGTCATCCCTTTCCACCTGTGTTGTCCAAGGCTTGGCTGCACCAAGGGTAAATGGTTAGTAAACAATCTAATCAGCAAGCCTATCCATCTTCCCATACAAAGACAAGGTATCCAAGCCACACAAGGACAAGGGCATCCAAGCCACACAAGGATAAAGGCATCCAAGCCACACAAGGATAAATGCATCTTGCCACATAAGGACAAGGCATGCAGCAACACAAGGACTAGGCATCTAGCAAACTATTGCTGGGGATTGCCACCCTTACGACTCCTATACCAATAAGTACCTCTCCTCTCCTTAAGAGCATCAATACTTACCCCGAATGACCACCGGAAAAGGATCTTGACACACAATCATGTACAAGCACACACAAACAAATACAAGGCATAATACCACAACAAGGCATCCTTAATCATATCACAACACAAATAGCATGTCCAATGCACATAATACAACCAAAATAGGCACACACATCCTATCTTAAGGATTCAAAATCTCTCAGGGGTTCTCAAACTAATTCGCAATCATGCACAACAAATTCAAGCATGCGCATACACAAGGACATGAACCGAAATATCAAACAAACAAAAGAGATCTCTAGAGAAACCGATGAGGTATAGATCCTACCTCTCTTTTCTCTAAACAAATAGTTAATCCTTTGCCTTTATCATGAGGATCTGAAACACCTGAACACACATAAGGCAAAGAAAATACCATACTAAGCATGCATATTCAGAAACCAAATAAACATTTTTGTTTCTTACCAATTCCAGTCACCAAACCTATCAGAAACTAGTGATCACAAGCTGTTGGAACCACCCGATTAGATGTGTGATGTGATAGCTAAGAACACAACAAGAATCAACCTGATATTTTAACTCAATTATTCACCATGCAAATTTCAGTAGTAAGTTAGGAAAATAGGGTAAATTGCAATTTCATGCATAAGTGGTTTAGAGGTTGTAATTTCATGATAACAAGGATTAAGTGTCAATTACCCATATGATTAAAAGGAACAAGATCAAAAACCAACAGACAACTCAATTAATAAATTTCGACAACAATAGGGAAAAGAAGTAGGGTAAGTAGATTTCACATATAGAGAGGTTTCAAAGGATGAATTCATGATATTACAATAAGAATAGGTGTCAAACAATTATACAAAAAAGAGGAACAACAACTAAAACCAATTGATTGATCAATCAAGAAATTTTGGTACCAAGACCTTATGAATTGCGATAGCAATTAATATGGGGAAGAACTAACCTTCTAATGATGAAACCAAGATAGCAAGATGAAGGATGAAAAGAGGTTTCCAACAAGCTATTATTTGCAAAAATCTGATGAAGGATGAATGACTTCGGTTATGGTTAGGTGTAAGGTAATTTCGACAGCAAAGTGAGGTAGTAGGGTATATCATGTGATGATTTTGAGTGTTTTTGGTGTTAGGACAAGTGTGTGGCCAGCTGGTATGCTTATAGGATTAATGGGATTAATTGTCCCTTCTTTTAAAGCTAGATAATATGAGATAATGCTTAGGATTTAATACTGGAATTATCCCTTAAGAATGGATAATGAATCATTTTATCATGGAAATGAAACAAGGAAGAAATGAAATCAAAATGAGGACTGAATGTGAGACCCTGAATTTTGAGTCCTAGAAGTACAGAAGCCAGTGCAGGTAAAAAAGACCATTTTTCCCCTGAAGAAAAGGATATGTGATGGCTGAAATTGGTAAAGGATGTATAATAATTATTTCTGGTATTAATTCCCTTTAAATTGATTCTTTATTGGTTGATAATTACCTTAGGAAATAAAAACCTTAAGTTTAAGGGGAATAATTATAGAATTTAATTCTGATAATTATCTTACTTTAATTAAGCCTTGAAGATAGGGATTTTAATCCCATAACCATCTTTTATAAATAGGAAGTCAGCCACACAGAAATCTTATATAGAAAACACACAAAATTCGTAGAACCAAAAACCCTACACCTCCCAATTTCTGCCAAAATATTCTTGAACTTCAAACAATCATAACTCTCTCATCGTTTGTCGGATTCCTACAAATAATAGCTTGTTGGAAAGCTATTTTATCCTCTTTCCAAAAATATTTGGTTTTTTTTCAGAAGGTTAGTATTTCTTTTTTAAAGTTAAATCAAAATTTGGTGGAACTGCCAAAATCTTCTTGAACTTCAAACAAGCATAACTCTCTCATCATTTGCCAGATTCCTGTAAATAATAGCTTGTTGGAAAGCTCTTTTCATCCTATTTCCAAAAAGCTTTGGTTTTTTGTCTGAAAGTTAGTATTTCGTTTTCTAAAGATAAATCAAAATTCAGCGGAATTAGGTTTTCAGATTTTTATAATTCTACCTTTGATTGATCTCTGATGTTATTACCTTTATACGTATGATTATTTAATATCCATTCATAGTGAACAATCATGAATTCATCCTTTAAATTTTTTCTATACATGAAATCAGTATGCCCTACCTTTGCCCTACTGCCCTATTGTTGCCTCTCTTGATCAAGTGATTAACCTATTGAATTCTGATCTTGTTTCTTTTGATTATACATGTTATAAACCCTTAATCCTTCCTTGTTAACATGAGATCGCAACTCTTACAACTTGTTAACATGAAATCGCAACTCGCCCTATTGGCCTATTCTTAGTGCCAAAAATTGTATGATAATTAGGGATGGTAATTCAGGTTGTTTATTGTTAATTTCTTGGCTATCACATCACACATAGAAGGGGGAGGTACCTGTGGCATCTGATCACTGGTTTCTGATAGGTTTGATGAGTGGAATTGGTAAGGAAATAGGGTATTTAATTGGATATTGGATATGCATACTTAGTTTGGTTTTGGCTTTGCCTTGTGATGCTATAGGTAGTGCAGAATTATTGGATAAAGGCAAGGGAATAACTTCTTATTCAGAGACAAGAGAGGTGGGATCTAAACCTCATCAGTTTCTCTAGAGATCCTTGTTGTTTTCTTGTTAATTTTGGTGCCTTTACATGTAATGTTGTATGCGCATATGTTGCAGTAGGAATGCTTGAACTGCGGACTAAGATGCGATCCTCTAGGCTATACCGAATCCTTTAAGATAGGATATGAGTGCTTAGTTTGCATGTGTTGTGTGTATTGAACTTGTTGATTGTGGTCTAATATAATTAAGGATACCCTGTGGTGGTATTATGTTTTGTACTTGCTTGTGTGTACTGGTACGTGTTGTGTGTCAGGATCCTTTTTCGGTGGCCATTCGAGGTAAGCGCTGATGCTCCTTGTGAGAGGAGAGGTTCTTACTGGTATAGGAGTCATATGGGTGGCAATCTCCATCATGAGCTCGCTGGATGTCTGGTCCTTGTGTGGCCAGAAGCCCTGTCCTTGTATGGCAGGAAGCCCTTGTCCTTGTGTGGCTTGGGATGACTTGTCTTTGTGTGGCAAAATAAATAGGCTTGCTGAATAGCTTGTGTGTTAACCATTTACCTTTTGTGCAGTAAGCCTTGGAAAACACAGGTGGAAGGGGATGGCCTTTCTTCTTCATTACCGAAAGCAATTTGATGAGTTCTACCTGCCTGTATACTTCTGAGTTTTCGAAAGTTTTTGTAATCCCTCCTCAGCTTTAGATTCGGCCCTACCTTTTTTAACTGAATTCTTGAATTGCGTATACCCTTTAGTTGCTAGGAATGATCTGATGTTGTTTCGGGAGATTTGTGTTTATGGTTTCTACAGATCTTATGATGTTTTGACCCTACTGAGATTCTTGTAATCTCATTCTGTTGTTTCCACCATTTTTCAGGCTTAGGTACATTCACTGTTCGTGGTACTAGTGTGTGAGATCAAGGCAGCATGGCGGGGCGATATTGCATTACCTTTGCATTTCTATTTCTTTGGTTGCTTGCGTATACAATATGATCATAGATTGAACTACTTTTCTGGTTTTTTTTCAAGATCCCTCTTTTGTTTGTTATATTTTGGAACATGTTGGAGGAGTTTTTGCTGGTTATTTGGATCCCTATGGGACTTGTGTTTTTTGATTCCAATAATTAAATTTAAAGACTTCCGCTGATGTTTTATTCACTCCGTATGATACTAGAATGACTATCCAATATCATGATCCATTTGTTATTAAACATATAGAACCACCAAGCTAAAAGTCAAAAAAAAATTTAATGGGTAAGCTTGGTGGGATTCAAATAGGTTCTAGGTGTCTTTGGGCTTGTTTGGATTTCACGGCGGTAATGGCCTTAATCAGAGCAAATTTTAATAGGTAGGAATTGTGGTCATTACACTGAACCTTCAGTATCATTTCAGCTACACTGGTATTTGGACTTCTCTAACAAAGGATCGGGGTCTCAGATCCTTCCCTCCTTATAAAAATTTCGACCTTAAAATTTCAGCATAAGTACCTAAGAAAACAGGTAAGGAAATCTCTCATGCATCATTTCCTCAGTGTCCCAAGATTGCTCCTCAACTTGGCCGTTATGCCAAACAATTTGAACCATAGGCATGCTTCGACTGCGAAGCTGACGAATTGGCCGATCTAGTATGACAACTGGTTGTACGGGGTAGGATAGGACTTTTCAGTAACCTCAATTGGTGGTTCTTCAAGCACATGGGCCGGATCTCGAACATACTTTCTTAGTATCAAAACGTGAAACATGTGAATTCTCTCCATATTCAGGGGCAATGCAAGTTGATTTGCAACTGGGCCGATTCTCTCAACAATATAATATGGACTATTATAATGAGGTTCTAGCTTACCTCACTACTGAAAATGAAGGACACCCTTCTATGGAGTGACTTTCAGAAACATTTTGTCACCTACCGCAAATTCTAGCTCCCTCCGTCGATTATCAGCATAGTTTTTCTGTCGATCTTGCACTGTCATCAGCCTTTGTTGAATTAGATTTAACTATTTCGTTGCTTGATTAATCAACTTTGGATTATTTAGGTGTCTCTCACCTATTTCATTCTAGTAGACATTGATCCCAACTGGTATTTCGATCTATCACACACATGTCTTCAGGGCCTGAATCGTTCTTTCAGATTGACCATCGGTTTGGAGATGAAACATTGCACTGAAATTCAGTCTTGAACCCAATGCATTTTGGAACTTTTTCCAAAACCGTGAAGTGAAACGGGGATTATGATCTGAAACAATGGAAACTGGCACTCCATGGAATCGAACGATCTCTTCCAAATAACGAACAACCAACTTCTCAGGGATGTCTATAACACAAACAGGAAGAAAGTGTGCAGATTTTATCAATCAATCCACGTTTACCCAAATGGCATCGAATCCTTGCTGAGATCTTGGAAATATGTCACAAAGTCCATCATGACATGCTCCCACTTCCATTCTAGAATTGGAAGTGACTGAAGTCAACCATCGGGTCTCTGATGCTCGATTTTCACTTGTTGACATACAAAGCATCGGACAATGAACTCAGCAATGTGAAGCTTTATATTCGTCCACCAGTATTGCGCTTTCAAATCTCAATACATCTTGGTACTACTAGGATGAATAACAAACTTCGAACCATGCGCTTTGGGTAGAATTAGATTGCGAACATCAACGTCAAGTGGCACACAAACTCGAATCAAGAAATAAAGACTAATATTAACAACCCAAATACAAAAATAATTCTTCATTAGATATCTATACGTATAACTAAATACCCAATATAGCTACATTGCTAAGCAAGAGGGCAATAGGGCTACATTGCTCGGGAATAGGGCTACATTGCTCGGGAATAGGGCTACATTGCTCGGGAATAGGGCTACATTGCTCGGCAATAAGGCTACATTGCTCGGCAATAGGGCTACATTGCTCGGCAATAGGGCTACATTTCTCAGCAACATCTAATATAGCTACATTGCTCAGCCATGCTCATCACCTACAATAAAATAGAATTTCAACACCATCAGCTAATTGCTGCTGAATTTCAGCCAATCTTGGGTCTTCGGATTGCTCATTTCGGATCTCTTATAACAAAATAGGCTTGACTTTAATTCGAGCCATCAACGAACCAGAAAAATCACTATCAAGATGCACTTGTATAGCTCTTAAATCCAGCAACATAAGCATGTAGCGTGCACGTATATAGGCTAGAACAGATGGAGAAGAAGAGTGGGTCTTCCGGTTTAAGGCATTAGTGACAATATTTGCTTTCTCGGGATGGTACTTGATGATCAAATCATAATCTTTAATCAGCTCCACCCATCTTCGTTATCTCATAGTCAACTCCTTCTGCGTAAGGAGATACTTTAAGCTTTTGTGATCGGTGAAGATTCTGCACATCTTGCCGTACAAGTAATGGCGCCATATCTTCAATGGAAAAACCACAGTTGCAAGCTCTAAATCATACATAGGATAGTTTCTCTCATGCGGACACAACTTTCGGGAAGCATAGGCAACAACTTTCCCATCTTGCATTAGCACACATCCAAGTCCGGATTTTGACGCATCCCTGTAAACCACATATTCTTTTCCGCTGACTGGCAAAGTAAGGATAGGTGTGGTCACCAATCTAGTCTTTAGTTCTTCAAAACTGCACTGGCATTTCTCATTCCACATGAACGACTCTCTTTTACACATCAGTTTCATCAAAGGTCCAGCAAGTGATGAAAAATTCTCCACAAAGCGACGATAGTATTCAGCTAGGCCAAAAAAACTGCAAACTTGAAATACAGTCTGCGGGGTTGCAAGCAACAATGGCTTCAATCTTCTTTGGATCAACAAGGACACCACGGGCAGAAACAACATGGCTAAGGAAACCAATTTCACATAACCAGAATTCACATTTGGAGTACTTTGCAAACAGGTGTTGATCTCTTTTCAGCACGCAGGTGCTTAGCATGCTCCTTTTCCAATTTTAAGTAAATCAGAATGTCATCAATGAAGATTATCACAAATCTGTCCAGGAACTCCTAGAACACTCTATTCATTAGGTACATGAAAACTACTGGAGCATTGGTCAAACTGAATGGCATAACCAGAAATTCATAGTGCCCATATCACGTTCTGAATGCAGTCTTCGGAATATCAGCTTCACAAACACACAAGAGATGGTGTCCCGATTTGAGATCAATCTTGGAAAACATGGTTGTACCTTGGAGCTGGTCGAACAAGTCATCAATTTGTGGCAGAGGATACTTGTCCTTCATGGTCACACGATTCAACTGCCGGTAGTCAATGCACAATTGCAGCAAACCATCTTTCTTCTTCATTGTAAGGACCCAAAAGCCATGTCTCATAATTTGCTCCTATTAGGACCTTTACCGCCGTGAAACCCAAATAAACCCAACTTAGGACCCATCTGAATCCCACAAGGCTTAACCATCTAATCTTCCTAAGTTCCGATTTTAGTAGATTCACTATTTATACTTTTGGAGCATGATATTGGACAATTATTCTGGTAACATACGGAGTGAGTAAAAATATTTTCGGATGTCTTTAAATTTAATAAAAAAAATCCCAACACACAAGTCCCATAGGGATCCAAATATCTAACAAGTAAACCTCCAACATAATTCGGAAACAAACAAACAAAGGAGGAACTTGAAAAATTACAAAAATAGTCCAATCATAGTTCATGTTATATGCACAATCAACCAAGGAAACAGGAATGCGAAAAATTGTAAAAACAACAGGATGAGATTGCAAGAACCTTAGTAAGGTCACAACATCATAAGATTTATAGAAATTTTAAACAAATATCTTCCAAACAACATCATATCATCCCTACACATCTAAGGAGTATCACGCAATTCAAGAATCAACCAATATGGTTAGGTCCGAAACTATGGCTGACAGTGGACTACAAACACTTCCAAAAATCAGAAGTACACAGGCAGGAAAACACATCAACCACTCATGGCAATAGAAAAAGGCCAAGCCCTTCCACCTGTATTGTCCAAGGCTTTGCTACACAAAGGGTAAAGGTTAACACATATGCTAATCAGCAAGCCTATTCATCTTGCCACCATAGAGGATAAGACATCTAGCCAGTACATAGGACTAGGCATCCTTACCAGCACAGAGGATTAGGGCATCTTCTTGCCAACACAAAGGACAAGGCATCTAGCCAGCACAAGGACTAGGCATCTAGCCAGCACAGAGGACTAGGCATCTAGCCAGCACACAGGACTAGGCATCCAGCGTACGCAAGCTGGGGATTGCCACCCATATGACTCCCATACCAGTAAGAACCTCTCATCTCCCAAGGAGCATCAGTGCTTATCCCGAATGGCCATCGAAAAAAGATTCTGACACACAAACACGTACAAGCACACACAAGTAAGTACAAGGAACAATACCACAACAGGGTATCCTCAATCATGTCAGAACACAATCAGCATGTTTAATGCACATAGCACATACAAGTTAGGCACTCATAACCTATCTCAAGGGCTTGGTATAGCCTAAGTAAGCCTCAAATCAATCTGCAACTCATGCATACGCTATCTCACATATGCACATACAACATCACAAGGACATACATAAAAAATAACTAACAACAACAAGGATCTCTGGAGAAACCGATGAGGCATAGGTCCTACAATCAACACTCAATTAACAAGCAGGCATAGACCATTACTCAAACCGAAACAAACAAATAAATTAAAAAATTAAAGGATCTCTGGAGAAAACGATGATACATATATCCTACCTCTCTTGTCTTTGAACAAGAATTTATTCCTTTACCTTTATTCAAGGGATCCAAACCACCTATAACATCATAAGGCAAAGACAAAACCATACTAAGCATGCATACTCAATAATCAAGTGAATATCCTATTTCCTTACCAATTCCATTCACCAACCTATCAGAAACTAGTGATCAGATGTCGTAGGTGCCTCTCCCTTGGATGTGTGCTGTGATGGCCAAGAATTTAACAAGGAACAACCTAGATTACCATCCCAATCAACATACAAATTTTGGCACTAAGAATAGGGCAATAGGGCAAACTATGATTTCATGTATATAAGCCTTAAGGGTTGTGATTTTGTATTAAAAAGGAAGGATTAGGTGTTAATAACACATAAAAACAAAAGAAACAAGATTAGAAGCCAACATGTTAATCAATTGATCAAAATCAACAACAATAAGGCAAAGGGTAGGGCATGTCGATTTCGTGTATAGGGAAGATTCAAAGAATGAATTAATTATTTTACAACATAAGTGGATGCCAAAAAATCATAGAAACAAGAGGAACAACAACAGAATTCAATTGAAGGAATAATCACACAAGTTCGGCATTAAAACCGATGAATTATAACAGGGAAAAATAACCTTCTGATGAACAACCCAAGATATTTAGATAGATAATGGAAAGATTTTTCCAACAAGCTATTATTTTCAGAATTCTAACAAAGGATGAGAGAGTTATGCTAGTTTGAAGATCAAGGAAATTTCGATAGCAATAAGGATGGTGTAGGGTTTGATATTTGACAAATTTTGTGTGTTTCTGATGTGGAATATAAGTGTGGCCGGCTACCTATTTATATAAGGTGTTTATGGGATTAATTTCCCTACTTTAAAGACTAGATAAGGTAAGATAGTCATCAGAATTAAATTCTGGAATTATCTTTCTTTAATTTTAGGAATTTTATATCCTAAGATAAGTTTGAACCAATAAGGAAACAAATCAAAGGGAAATGAAACCAAAAATGATTATTAGACATTCCATACCATTTTCGGCCATCACTTCAGTGGTAAAATAGTTGTTTCACTTGCATAGGCTTCTGGACTTCTAGGACTCATAATTTGAGGTCTCACATTCACAAAAAAGATAGGTGCTCCCCAAGGTGACATACTGGGTCGAATGAAACCATAATCCAGCAAATCTTTGAATTGCATCTTCAATTTCTTCATTTCTGTAGGAGCCATACGATAAGGAGGAATGAAAATCGGATTCGTACTTTGTCCTAGTTCATTTCCGAATTCAACTTCTCTTGCTGGTGGTAGACAGACTACATATTTTGGAAACACATCCGGGAACTCACAAACCATGAGAATAGAATTCAAATATGAGGACTCTCTGGAGATGTATTGCACCTGCGCGAGGTATGCAATACGTCCTTTGTTGATTAATCGCTTCGCATTAAACCAGGAAATCATGCAAGTTGGAACAACTTGCCTATCACCTTCAAAATAGAATTCGGAACCATGTGGAAGGCTAAACCATACATGCCTGGTGAAACACTCCATTTGGGCTTAATATTTGGCCAGACAATCCATACCTAAGATCACATCCAGCTCTCGGATGTCCAATAGAATCAGGTTCATTTCGAGCACAATCGAACCCATACGTATAGTATAGCCAATGTATACTAAATCACAAGCCAATTGCTTTCCCAAAGAAGTCAAAACCGCAATAGGAGGAGACAGATCTGAACTAAGTGTTGTCCTTGGAGTTACAAATGATCTATTTGTTCTATGATCTAATAACATTTTAGCATTTTGAGAAAATACTGAAATAGTACCTGTCACCACATCTGGGTTTGCTTCAGCATTAGTTAATATGAAGAATCTCGTGGGCCTGGGTTGAGCCTCACTCAAAGTTCTGATAGGTAGTCCTCTAGGTGCGTGTGCTGGCGGTTTAGTGGGATTGGCATACCTAGCTCAACTTGCATTTAGTGCGCCTATGATATGCCTTGGTTTAGGACATTTTCTTTAAATATGGCTCGTTTCTCCACAGTTGTAGCATCATCGTGGCTGTGAACTCCAAGTGGAATTATTAGGATTAGGACCGGAGTAATTCTTCCTGTAGTTACTCCTATTGCCATTATTCTTCGGAGGGTAAGATCTCAAAGGATAGGGTCCTATACGTTGATTAAATTTGGAACCACATTAGTACGATCCGTCATTATTTGATTCAAGAGGTTTCTTGCTTTGCACAATCTTTTCAGCTTCCGTGGCAGCAATGATCAGCTCTTGTAAATTCTGCACAGGTGTTGTGCCCACAATAGTTTTGAGCTCAGTACTCAATACTCAGCCTATCTTGGAATCGCCTTGCGAGCTGATAAGGTGTACAATCCTCCTCAAGTGCAAAACATGACAACTCCCTCAATTCCTTCTCATACTCTAACACCGAACGGGTGCCTTGTTCAAACTTGTAGAAAGCTTGTCACTGCTCACTGTTGTTAAACCGAGTATAGAACCTTTCGTTGAATTCATCCTGGAATTCCTCCCAAGAAGGTAAACGATCACCAAACCGCAAACTCACTACTATCCACCATGCAAGGGCTTCTCCCACAAGTAGGAAAGTGGTGGCAACCTTATCATCATCAGAAATACGCAGAAACAAAGATACACGATATATGACAGCTATCCACTTACGAGCTGCAGCGGCACCTGCTGAACCGCTGAAATCTTTGCATCCCAGCTGACGAGCTTCCTTTAGTAACTTGGTAATAACAACTGGAAGTCTCCCGACTTCTTTAGGATAAACCGGCTGGACAGGTACATGTGAAGGCATAGAATCTTCCACAGGTGGTTCAGGTGCATGAGCATTCTTGAATTAGTCTTCCATTTGCTGCTAGTTTGCAGCAATTCCTTGCAATATGTTCAGTATCTGTACCATTACGGGATCAATGGTTGGTGTGGCTGGTGCTTCAGGTTCAGGTTGGGTTTCAGGCTCAACTTTCCCTTCCTGCTCATCTTGTGCAATCAGCTCATTCTGCTCATTTGGTTGCTGTTTGGCTTGAGCTTTATACTTACCCCAATGATCCCTATACGTTCTACCTTGCCATACTAAACAAACGCACACAAGGTCACTCAATACATAACCCAAATACGAAACCAAAGAAAGAAAATGGTACCTGGTGGAGAGGCATACACCAGACAATATGCATATGCTGAAAAACAAAACACACATGCACACAAGTATATACAAGTCTTGGCAATGCATATGTACACACAAAGGCACACTCAGCATTCTTATAAATCATACACATGCATTCGGCAGACATGTTTACTTACAGGAGCATTCGGCAGCACACGTCAAAGGATCACAATCAACATGTAGCAAGTCACATATACATTTGGCAATCACAAGGGAACACAACATAACACTCATCGAAACACATCAGAACATATCAAGTCATACAACACGTAAGAACACACAAAAACTCACAGCAAGTCACACAACCAATCATGGCGATTAAGCATTACAAACCAAATAATTTAACATCAAGACACTCTCGGCATTGACCCCTAAAGGTGTGGGTCTATGCGTATATACCTTCCTACAAGAACAAAACCAGAAAACATGTTAGCATATAACCATTATATTTCCTAAACCATGCTCTGCTGCCAAACCTGTAAGGAGCCAAAACCAACCTATATGGACCCTTACCTCCGTGAAATCTAAAAAATCCCAACCAAGGACCTATCTGAATCCCACAAGGCTCAATCAAATTATTTACATTTTATTAGATTCATTTCTTATGCTTTTTAAAAGGTTAGAGCATGTTAATAATGGACAAACACTCTGGTAACATACGGAGTGAATAAAATCTCAGCGGAAGTCTTTATAATTAACCAAAGGAACCATAGCACACAAGTCCCATAGGAATCTCAAAATCTAACAAGATATCCTCAAATATATTTTAGAAATAAACAAACATATGAGGGATCCAAAGAACCAAAAAGCAGTCAAATCAAATGGCATTTTTAGAGGTATATGCGCAAGCAATCAGCAAGGAAGGATGTATGCAGATGTTATGCAATATCGTCCCGCCATGCAGCCTTGATCTCACACCCTAGTACCACAGACAGAAGATGTACCTAAGCTTGAAAAATAGCGAAAACAATAGGATGAGATTACAAGAATCTTAGTAGGGTCACAACATCATAAGATTTGTAGAAATATAAACAAACATCTCCCAATCAACATCATATTTGTCTATACTGCAAAAGGGTATTAAACAATCATCAAACAATCACAATAGGGATAGGGTTGAAGTAACAAGTTGTCGATGGACTAAAAGCATTTCTAAAAATAGAAGAACACAGACAAGTAATTCATCATTCGATCTCATTAATAGAAAGGGAATCCCCTTCCAATTATGTTGTCCAAGGCTTAGTTACATCAAGGGTAAATTGTTAGCAAACAATCTAATTAGCAAGCCTATCTATTTTTCCACACAAGGACAATGGTATCCAAACCATATAAGGATAAAGGCATCCAAACCACGCAAGGATAAGGGCATCCAAACCACACAAGGATAAGGGCATCTCGCCACACAAGGACAAGGCATCTAGCCACACAAGGACTAGGCATCCAGCGAGCTCTTGCTGGGGATTCCCACCCATGCGACTCCCATACCAGTAAGTACCTCTCTTCTCACTGTGAGCATCAGTGCATATCCTGATTGGCCACTGGAAAAGGATCCTAACACACAATCATTTACAAGCACACACAAGCAAGTACAAGGCAGAATACCACAACAGGGCATCGTCAATCATATCACAACACAATTAGCATGTCCAATGAACATAATACAACCGAAATAGGCACACATATCCTATCTTAAGGATTCAAAATTGCCTAGGGGGTTCTCAAACTAATCCGCACCCATGCACAAAAAAATCAAGCATGTGTATACACAAGGACATGAAGCGAAATATCAAACAATCAAAATGGATCTCCGGAAAAACTAGTAAGGTATAGATCCTACCTCTCTTGTCACTGAATAAGTAGTTAATCCTTTTCCTTTATCAAGAGGATTTGAACGACCTAAGCACACATAAGGCAAAGACAACACCATACTAAGCATGCATATTCAGAAAGCAAATAAACATCCTAGTTTCTTACCAATTTCACTCACCAAATCTATTAGAAACCAGTGATCACATGCTGCTGGAACCACCTCCTTGGATGTGTGATGTGATAGCCAAGAACACAACAAGAATCAACCTGATTTTTCAACCCAATTCACCATGCAAATTTTGGCACTAAGTTAGGGAAATAGGGTAAATTTCGATTTCATGCATAAGTGGTTTAGGGGTTACGATTTAATGATAACATGGAAGGATTAAGTGTCAATTACCCATACGATTAAAATGAACAAGATTAGAAACCAATAGACAACTCAATTGACAAATTTCAACAATAGTAGGGAAAAGAAGTAGGGTATGTTGATTTCACATATAGAGAGGTTTCAAAGGATGAATTCATGATATTACAACAAGGATAGGTGCCAAAAAATCATATGAAAAAGAGGAACAACAACTAAAACCAATTGATGAATCAATCAAGAAATTTCGGCACCAAGACCTTATGAATTATGATAGCAATTAATATGGGGAAGAACTAACCTTCTGATGATAAAACCAAGATAGCAAGATGAAGGATGGAAAGAGGCTTCCAACAAGCTATTATTTGCAAAAATTTGATGAAGGATGAAAGAATTCGGCTATGGTTAGGTGTAAGGTAATTTTGGCAGCAGGGGTGAGGAAGAAAGGTATCTCACGTGATGATTTTGAGTGATTTTGGTGTGAGGACAACTGTCTGGCAGGCTGGTATGTTTATAGGATTAATGAGATTAATTTTCTCTACTTTTACTACTAAATAATATGAGATAATGCTTAGGATTTAATTATGGAATTATCCTTTAAGAATAGATAATGAACCATTTATGATGGAAATGAATAAGAAAGAAATGAAATCAAAATGAAGACTGAACCTTCAATACCATTTCTGGCTACCACACATCCATTTCTTCAGGGATAAAATGGTCATTTCACATACACTTGTTATTTGGACTTATTGGACAAAGAATCGGGGTCTCACACTGGAACCCAAAGAAGCCCTCTCAAGGACCCATCTGAATCTCACAAGGCTCAAGTCGTACTAGTTTGCAATTTTATTAGTTCATTCATATGCTTTTAAAAGGTTGAAGCATTTAAATTTAATATTCTGGCTTATACAGAATGAAAAAAAAATATCAGAGGAAGAATTATATAAATTCTCAAAACTAGTGTAACGACCCTAATTCCTAAACCATTATTCATTGCTCCGATTAAGGTCATTACCGCCGTGAAACCCAAATAAGCCTCAAAATCACCTAAGACCTATTAGAATTTCACAAGGCTACTTATATGATACCGATTTTAATCTTGTTTATTTTGTTGCTTATCAATCAATTGGAGCATGATACTGGACACATATTCTGGTAACATACGGAGTAAATAAAATCATCAGCGGAAGTCTTAAATTTATCCTTTGGGTTCATAACACACAAGTCCCATAGGGATCCAAATAATCAGCAAGAAATTCATCAACCAAGTTTGGAAATAGCAAGCCAAACGAATGCTTAAAAAAAAACCAGAACAATGTCCAATCTTTCAAGTTATTTGCGCAAGTAACAAGTAGTATTTGTGATGTGATATCGCCCCGCCGTGCAGCCTTGATCTCACACAATGGTACCACGATCAGAGGATGTACCTAAGCCTGAAAAATGGTAAAAACAACGGTTTGAGATTACAAGAATCTCAGTAGGGTCCCAGCATCATAAGATCTACAGAATCCCTAAACACAAATCTCTCAAATCACATAAGATCATTCCCTAAACAACTAAAAGGATCACGCAATTCAACAATAAACCAAAAGAGGTTAAGGCCGAAGTTATGGCTGAGGGAGGACCACACTTCCGAAAGTTCAGAAGTACACAGGCAGGTGAAATACAACAAAATCACACTCAATGAATGAAAGAAAGGCATCCCCTTCCACCTGTGTTGTCCAAGACTTACTGCACAAAGGGTAGATGGTTAACACACAAACTAATCAGTAAGCTTTCACCTTATCCTTGCAAGGACAAGTCGACTAGCCCCTCATGGAAAAAGTCTTCCCTAGTCGCAACCAGGGCATCCCCAAATCTCGCAAGATAAGGGCTTCCTGTCTCGCAAGCTTGCTGGTTCAACACCCATACACCTCCCATAAATCGATAAGTACCTCTCCTCTCACTAGGAGCATCAGTGCTTACCCTGCGTGGCCACCGGAACAGGATCCTGACACACAAACACGTACAAGCACACACAGGCAAGTACAAAGCATAATACCACAACGGGGTATCCTCATTCATGTCAGGAAACAACCAACACATCCAATTCATATAACAATAGCATCCCAAGCACTCAATTCCTAACTCAGGGGTTCGATATAGTCTAGGAGATTCATATCTCATTCCGGAT
>JAEPBF010000102.1:222379-390292 GCA_019739055.1 Passiflora organensis
TGAGTCAGTGGAAATTGGAATTTGACAGATTATGACCCGTTTTGAGTGACCATGAATTTTTGGGTCGATTACTATTCATCGAGCCCAAATACTGTTCATCGAGCCCAAACACTATTCGTAAGCCCAATTGATTAACCGAAATCCCAGACACCCGTCTTGTTACGCAAAATTTTATTCGGGTCATTTGGAATGATACGGGCTGTGAAATTAGAATTTCTGTACTTGGTAGACCTTGGGATTTAGCCCAATTCAGTCTCAGCCCAAATCCATTGTGTCAGCTCATATACTAGCTAACCCATTAGTTACACTTAAGTCTTGCCAAGTCTTGCCATTTGTGCATTAAACCCAGCAGACCATTCATTTCATCTGCCCTAAATGCCTTTCCCCGTTTTTCTTTCCTCTCCACCATCCAAGAGTACCAACATTCACCTTCAACTCAGTTTTACCTCAGAAATCGTTAGGGGATCATACCCTAACACTTCCCCAGTGTTTTCAACACGTTTCCACTGGTAGTTTGGTGGGTAGGAGTGATTTCTACACTGTTTTCATTCTGGACGAAAATTGAGGGTTTACTGGTAAGTGGTTTAACTCTTGCTTCCATGCTTCTAAGTTAGTTTCTTTAGGTTACTAGTAATGTTGCTGAGCTAATTTAGTGAGTGATTGTGTCTGGAAACACCCTGAAAGCTCTGTGTAATTTTCGGGTGAACAGTGTCAGAGGGTGGAATTCGAAAATTCTCGATGAATTGGGTGTATTGGTTGCTTGGGTGGTACTGTAATGTGTGAATGTTTGCTGGTCAGAGTTGTGATTAAGGGGGAATGGTTGTGAGTTTATGGAGTGGTTAAATTGTTCAATTGCAGAGGAGTGTTGAGTGGTAATTGTGAGTGGGTCCTTTAGGTTTTAATTTCAGTTTTAGTTTCTGATCACTTGAATTCAGATTAGCTTACGGTTCTATGACTGCCTTATGTGTATAGGTGATATTGCGGCAGCTGAGAAAGGCAAAGGTGTCGCTGGTACGTCGTCAGCGCGACAAGAGGTGGGAGTTTAAGTTTCATCTGCATATGCGTACTGGTTGATTTGTTTAATTAAAATTGGATTGCATGGTTTGATTTGAATAGAGGCATTGCTGGTACTCTGATGACTAATCATGTTAGACTCATATGAATGCTTGTTATGCTTTGGAACGCATTAAATATATGTTCAAAACTAAGCATGATGGTTGTGTGATGTGCATTGTGTTGCCATGAGTGGATTGCTGCTTGTAACTGAGTGTGTGGCAACATAAGGGAGACTTGTTAAAAATGTGAGATCGGCCTGATGTTGTGAGACCTCACCCTTCTGAGAGTAGCTTACAATAGATTGCAGATTTGATTCGTAAATTTTTTTCGTTGGGTGCGTCAGCCTTAGGGAGTCCTTAGCGTGTTTGAGTGCTTTAGGGTGTCTAGGTGTGATCGAGAGTACGTTAGAAGCGTGATTGAGGATTGAGTCAGTGGAAATTGGAATTTGACAGATTATGACCCGTTTTGAGTAACCATGAATTTTTGGGTCAATTACTATTCATCGAGCCCAAATACTATTCATAAGCCCAATTGATTAATTGTGTCAGCCCATGTACTAGCTAACCCATTAGTTACACTTGTGTCAGCCCATGTACTAGCTAACCCATTAGTTACACTTGTGTCAGCCCATGTACTTGCTAACCCATTAGTTACACTTATGTCAGCCCATGTACTTGCTAACCCATTAGTTACACTTGTGTCAGCCCATGTATAACCCATTAGTTACACTTAAGTCTTGCCAATTGTGCATTAAACACAGCAGACCATTCATTTCATCTGCCCTAAATTCCTTTCCCCGTTTTTCTCTTCTCTTCATCATCCAAGAGCACCAACATTCACCTTCAACTCATTTTTACCTCAGAAATTGTTAGGGGATCATACCCTAACACTTCCCTAGTGTTTTCCACACATTTCCACTGGTAGTTTGGTGGGTGGGGGTGATTTCTAGAGCTGTTTTCATTCTGGACGAAAATTGAGATTTTACTGGTAAGTGGTTTAATTCTTGTTTCCATGCTTCTAAGATAGTTCCTTTAGGTTGCTAGTAATGTTGCTGAGTTAATTTAGTGAGTGATTGTGTCTGGAAACACCCTGAAAGTTTTGTGTAATTCTCGGGTGAACAGTGTCAGAGGGTGGAATTTGAATGTTCTTGATGAATTAGGTGTATTGGTTGCATGAGATAAGTTCTGTATGTATGGAATATGAGTTGAGGGATACAGGTTTTGTCATTAAGTGTTATTGTGATGTGTGAATGCTTGCTGGTCAGAGTTGTGATTAAGGGGGAATGGTTGTGAGTTTATGGAGTGGTATGAGTTTGAGCAGTGACATTAAATTGTTCAATTGCAGAGGAGTGTTGAGTGGTAATTGTGAGAGGGTCTTTTAGGTTTCAATTTCAGTTGTAGTGTCTGATCACTTGAACTTAGGGTAGCTTACGGTTCTCTGATTGTCTTATGTGTATAGGTGGTATTGCGGCAACTGAGAAAGGCAAAGGTATCGCTGGTACGTCGTCAGCGCGACAAGAGGTGGGAGTTTAAGTTTCATCTGCATACGCGTACTGGTTGATTTGTTTAATTAAAATTGGATTGCATGGTTTGATTTGAATAGAGGCATTGCTGGTACTCTGATAACTAATCATGTTAGACTCATATGAATGCTTGTCATGCTTTGGAACGCATTAAATATATGTTCAAAACTAAGCATGATGGCTTGTGTGATGTGCATTGTGTTGCCATGAGTGGAATTGCTGCTTGTAACTGAGTGTGTGGCAACACAAGGGAGACTTGTTAAAAACGTGAGATTGGCCTAATGTGGAACTGGATAAATACATAGCATGCATTACAAGTTTTCCCTAAACGATTCTTAGGAATTTACTGGAATTGACGAACTATGCTTGATCAAGCTAGGTAAGTATATGGGGATCCCAGCTGAGGGGACAGTTGCTTACCTTGGAGGGTTATGGAGGATATATCTGTATGAATGGTTGAGTGCACTATAAACTATCAGTCCTCATGATGCTGTATGCATACATCTACGAAACTGAGATGGAATCTGATAATTTGATTTCCTCCATTCAGTTTCGGACAACCTTGATGGTAGGGGTTTTGAACTACTAAATTAAAACCATCAATGGGCTTCCAAGTGATCCTTTAGCGGGGATTATTCGGGAGTGGTTTGTGTCTGCCCCGGTAGGTTTGGGCATACTAGCCGTGTATCAGAAAGATGATTTTCTGCAATTGCATAATGTTTTGGTCATTGTGCATTGTGCATTGTGCATTGTGCATTGTGAATTTCGTTATGTGCATATATGAGCATGAGACTCAATTGTGTTACGTACTTGCTTTACAAACTGATTTAGTAACTGCCTCTATTCCAACGTTTGTGCTTATGACGCGGTACTCCCACTGAGGTCCTTTGATCTCACCCCCCTGCTTTATTTTCCTCAGGGCTAAATTGAGAGCTAGCAGTTCAGCTTCCAGGTTACGATTCCATTGTTGGTCGTAGGGCTGGACATTGTACTCCACAGATTTTGGACACTCGGCATTATTTGTGTTGTCGGTATACATTTGACGTGTGCATATGTATGCTAAACGTGTGAATCTGGAATTTAAATTTTATACTGCAAAGTTTATATGACAGTGCGATATTATGTGAAATGTTTGACAGAATTATATCGTTGGTTGATATGTGTAAAAGACTTCCGCTGACGGTTAATAATTCCGTTGTTGATTTTTGCTGAGTTGTTATAATAACGTGCCATGCTTCAATTTCAAAGGAAAGTTTCAAGATTGGGAAATGATTTTACAGTAAGCCTTGTGTGATTTTGATTGATCCACCCGTTGGGTCGATCGGGGTTGCACGGCGGTGAGGTTCCCATTTACCGGGAAACGGGTCCTCACAGGGTTGGTAGCGGAGCATGGTTGTTTCGTGTGTACGGGATGTGCAAACTGATTTTGAACTAGCATATTTTAAAAACGCATCACACTCACAGCACGTGCATTGTCCAGCATAGACTGAGTCTAGTTGTTATTAGTGGTGTTGATTTTAAGCTTGTACTATGGTTGTGTTCAGTGTAATTAGATGGCACCTAAGAAGAAGGTTAGGAGACCGGCACGCCGAGTGCAAGCAGCAGATGTTGATGAGAGGTCCGATGCTAATGGACCAGCAGTTGGAGCGCATCAGACACAGATAGGACAGGCAGCACCTACAGCTCAGGATTCCGCATTAGTACAGGTGTTGGCAGCGTTACAAACGACGTTGGGTCAGATGCAGCAAACTATGCAAATGATGCAAACTGCAGCTGCACAGCCACAGGTACAGGTACCAGATCGGCCTGAAGTACAACAAGAAGCACAGGAAGTTCAGGGTGCTAGGTTACCAATTCAGGTGTCGAAGTTGCTGAAAGAAGCCAGACATTTGGGTTGTGAAAGTTTTTATGGCTCCAGCGATGCAATGGTGGCCAGGAAGTGGAAAGATAAAATTGTGCTTACTGCCCAAGACCTGCGAGTATCTGATGAAGAGAGGACAATCTTGGCTACTCGTTTGCTGGAACGAGATGCGGCTACCTGGTGGAGTACCATCAGGAATCGATATGGGGGACAGCCCACGTGGGGAGAATTCGAACATGAGTTTGATGAACGATTTTTCCCGCCACATTTCCAGGATGACAAGCGGTCTGAGTTCTATATGTTACGACAAGGAAACAAGACAGTGGCCGAATATGAAACGGAATTTCGGGCACTAACTCATTTCGTGCCGGAATTGGAACAAGATATGAGAATTTTAGCCAGTCGATTCGAGCAGGGTCTGAATCATAATATTCGGACCATCATGGGACCAAACACAAGCACAGACTTCGAGAAGTTAGTGGTGGAGGCTGTTAAGTCTGAAACGATTGCTCGAGGACAGAATAATCAGTTTGGTAGACTGAGGGAATTTGTCCCTGGGAGGGATTCTGCTAGACATAGTGGGAGATTTGACAAGAGGCCTGTAAACAAGAGGTTTACTCCTTACTTTACTGCACCGACTCGATCACAGGGAACATCTTCCTTTGTGACTAAGGCACAACCAGCTCATTCAGCATTAAGTTCCAGTAGACCACCATCGTATCCCAGGTGTCTGAATTGCAAAGAATTCCACCTCCCACCATGCCCACATCCTGCTCGCTGTTTCAATTGTAATCAGTTTGGGCATATGGCGAGAGAGTGTCCTAGAGGAGAAACACCGCGAACCATGACATATCAGCCAAGAGCTCCAGTGATGCCAGTAGCACAAAGGTTTGGTGTGAGTCATATGGGCTCACAGGGATCTTCCAGACCACAGAGCAGACTACCAGCAGGACGACCATCTGGTAGCGAGACCACGAGTCGGTCACAGTATCGACCACAGCAAAGGCCGCAGACGCGTTTGTTTACTTTGGTAGATACGGAGGCAAGCGTCAACCCTGACGTTGTGACAGGTACACTTACTGTTTTTTCTATTCCTGCTAGAGTATTAATAGACCCTGGAGCGAATAGATCTTTTGTCAATCCTAGAGTAATTAGGTGTGCAGATAGGAAGTTGTCACCCCTAGAACCACCCATAGCGGTTTTGACTCCATTAGGTGAACAACTGGTTTGCAGCAATGTGTATCTGAATTGTATTTTAAAGATGGGTACTGCAGAGGTTGAAGTAGACTTGGTTCCATTGGATGTCAGGGAATTAGACGTCATTTTGGGTATGGATTGTTTGGCCAAGTACAGAGCACGAGTGGATTGTTTCACAAAGAAAGTACAGTTCAGTTTACCTGATGGTACAGAATTCTGTTTTGTGGGCGATCGGAGAGTAGTTCCATCTTGTGTGATCTCATGGGTGAGTGCAGGACAGATGATCAACAAGGGTTGTGCAGCATTCTTGGCACATGTTCGTGATGTAACAGTTGAATTCCCAGAATTGAGTAGTGTGCCAGTAGTGGAAGACTATCCCGATGTATTTCCTGAAGAAGTAACAGGGTTACCACCGGAGAGGGAGATCGAGTTCGAGATTGAACTGTTGCCGGGTACCTCTCCTATCTCCATTGCACCGTACCGGATGGCACCAGCAGAGTTAAAAGAATTAAAGACGCAGTTGGAAGATTTAGTGAACAGAGGGTTTATCAGACCCAGTGTCTCTCCGTGGGGTGCACCAGTACTATTTGTGAAGAAGAAAGATGGCACACTTCGCTTGTGCATCGACTATAGACAGCTAAATCGGGTCACAGTGAAGAATCGATATCCATTGCCGCGGATTGATGATTTGTTCGACCAACTGCAAGGAGCATCAGTGTTTTCAAAGATCGATTTGCGATCTGGTTACCATCAGCTGAGGGTTCGCGAATCTGACGTTCCGAAGACAGCTTTTCGATCACGCTATGGTCATTATGAATTTTTGGTGATGCCGTTTGGTGTGACTAACGCTCCGGCTATGTTCATGGACCTTATGAATAGAGTGTTCCAGGAGTACATAGATCAATTTGTCATTGTGTTCATAGATGACATCTTGGTTTATTCCAAGTCAAAAGAGGAGCATTTGTTGCATTTGAAGACTGTGTTAGACATACTTCGAACTCGGCAACTATATGCCAAATTTTCTAAGTGTGAATTCTGGTTGCGTGAAGTTGGATTTTTGGGACATGTAGTGTCAGCCGACGGCATTCTAGTCGATCCCAAGAAGATAGAAGCAATTGTGTCTTGGGAACCCCCACGAAGTGTTACAGAAATTCGCAGTTTCCTTGGATTGGCAGGCTATTACAGACGCTTTGTGGAGAATTTTTCTGTTTTGGCTGGACCATTGACGCGTTTAACACGCAAAGGAGTTCCTTTCGAATGGACAGAGAAATGTGAACAAAGTTTCCAGGAACTGAAGTCCAGACTAGTATCCGCACCAATTCTCACTTTACCGACCAGCGGTAAGGGGTATGTGGTATACAGCGATGCATCAAGGATGGGATTGGGCTGTGTGTTGATGCAAGGAGGAAAAGTGGTGGCGTATGCATCGAGACAGTTGCGGCCACACGAGATTAATTATCCGACTCACGATCTGGAATTGGCAGCAGTGGTATTCGCGCTTAAAATCTGGCGACACTACTTGTACGGTGAGACGTGCAGAATGTTCACTGATCACAAAAGTCTCAAGTATCTGCTCACTCAAAAGGAGTTGAATTTGAGACAGCGTAGATGGCTTGAATTGATCAAAGATTATGACCTGGTAATCGACTATCATCCAGGCAAGGCGAATGTTGTAGCGGATGCATTGAGTAGGAAGACGGTAACGTCCTTAACTTACATACGAGCAGAATACATGCCTATGTTGATGTGTTTGAGAGCATCCAGAGTTCGGCTTGACAGTGATGATTCAGGGGCTTTGGTTGCACAGCTTGTTGTCAAGCCTACTTTGCTTGACGAAATACGAACCAAGCAACTCGAAGATGCAGTATTGGTTCGAGTACGACAGCAGGTTGAGGGCGATGACGGTGGTACTAGCGTGGCCAGTGAATACCGTATGCGAGAGGATGGCATTTTGACATTTCGTGGTCGAGTGTGTATTCCCCGTGATGAGAAGCTGCGACAGTTAATTTTGATGGAAGCACACAGTTCAACGTTTTCAATTCATCCAGGCAGCACCAAAATGTACAGAGACTTACGAGAGCAGTATTGGTGGTCAGGGATGAAGAGACACATTGCAGAGTTCGTGGCAAAGTGTCTAGTGTGTCAGCAAGTTAAGGCAGAACATCAGAGACCTGCAGGATTACTACAATCATTACCTATTCCGGAATGGAAATGGGAATATGTGACGATGGATTTTGTGACAGGGTTGCCGAGGTCACAGCGAGGCCACGATGCAATATGGGTGATAGTGGATAGACTGACGAAGTCTGCACACTTCCTCCCCATTAAAACGACGGATACACCAGAGAAATTGGCCATGAAATATCTTGACGAGATAGTGAAGTTACATGGAGTCCCGGTATCCATTGTGTCAGATAGGGATCCGCGTTTTACTTCCAGATTTTGGAAGCAATTTCATAATGCCTTGGATACAAAGTTGAACTTCAGCACAGCCTTTCATCCACAAACAGATGGACAATCGGAGAGAACAATACAGACCTTGGAGGACATGCTTCGGGCATGTGTGTTGGAGAGACAGATGTCGTGGGAGCGATGCTTACCGTTAGCAGAATTCGCTTACAACAACAGTTTTCAGGTTTCTATTGGCATGGCGCCATATGAAGCGTTGTATGGGAGACGATGCCGCACGCCGTTGTGCTGGGACGAAGTGGGTGAACGGAAACTTGATAGTCCTGAACTAATCGATCAGGCAGTAGAACAATTGACATTGATCCGGCAAAGGCTGAAGACAGCTCAAGACAGACAAAAGAACTATGCTGATAATCGCAGACGGAACTTGGAGTTTGCTGTGGGGGATAAAGTATTTTTGAAGGTAGCACCATGGAAAGGCGTAATCAGATTTCGACAGCGAGGTAAACTAACACCTCGTTATATTGGCCCATACGGTATTACAGCCCGAGTTGGGCCGGTGGCCTACCGGTTGAATTTACCGTCAGAGTTGGAGAGAATTCATAATGTGTTCCATGTGTCGATGCTACGGAAGTATGTGCCAGATTCATCGCATGTGTTGGAGTCGCCGCCCATAGAGATTGCCAACGACTTGTCATATCAAACTCAACCGGTAGCGATAGTAGACAGAGCAGTGAAACAATTGCGAAGTCGTTCCGTGCCGATGGTTTCAGTCTTGTGGCGAAGTGACGTGATGGAAGAACGGACTTGGGAACCAGAACAACTGATGAAAGAGCAGTATCCACAGTTGTTCAACAATTCGGGTAAGTGAATTTCGAGGACGAAATTCTTATAAGGAGGGGAGGATGTGAGACCTCACCCTTCTGAGAGTAGCTTACAATAGATTGCAGATTTGATTCGTAAATTTTTTTCGTTGGGTGCGTCAGCCTTAGGGAGTCCTTAGCGTGTTTGAGTGCTTTAGGGTGTCTAGGTGTGATCGAGAGTACGTTAGAAGCGTGATTGAGGATTGAGTCAGTGGAAATTGGAATTTGACAGATTATGACCCGTTTTGAGTAACCATGAATTTTTGGGTCAATTACTATTCATCGAGCCCAAATACTATTCATAAGCCCAATTGATTAATTGTGTCAGCCCATGTACTAGCTAACCCATTAGTTACACTTGTGTCAGCCCATGTACTAGCTAACCCATTAGTTACACTTGTGTCAGCCCATGTACTTGCTAACCCATTAGTTACACTTATGTCAGCCCATGTACTTGCTAACCCATTAGTTACACTTGTGTCAGCCCATGTATAACCCATTAGTTACACTTAAGTCTTGCCAATTGTGCATTAAACACAGCAGACCATTCATTTCATCTGCCCTAAATTCCTTTCCCCGTTTTTCTCTTCTCTTCACCATCCAAGAGCACCAACATTCACCTTCAACTCATTTTTACCTCAGAAATTGTTAGGGGATCATACCCTAACACTTCCCTAGTGTTTTCCACACATTTCCACTGGTAGTTTGGTGGGTGGGGGTGATTTCTAGAGCTGTTTTCATTCTGGACGAAAATTGAGATTTTACTGGTAAGTGGTTTAATTCTTGTTTCCATGCTTCTAAGATAGTTCCTTTAGGTTGCTAGTAATGTTGCTGAGTTAATTTAGTGAGTGATTGTGTCTGGAAACACCCTGAAAGTTTTGTGTAATTCTCGGGTGAACAGTGTCAGAGGGTGGAATTTGAATGTTCTTGATGAATTAGGTGTATTGGTTGCATGAGATAAGTTCTGTATGTATGGAATATGAGTTGAGGGATACAGGTTTTGTCATTAAGTGTTATTGTGATGTGTGAATGCTTGCTGGTCAGAGTTGTGATTAAGGGGGAATGGTTGTGAGTTTATGGAGTGGTATGAGTTTGAGCAGTGACATTAAATTGTTCAATTGCAGAGGAGTGTTGAGTGGTAATTGTGAGAGGGTCTTTTAGGTTTCAATTTCAGTTGTAGTGTCTGATCACTTGAACTTAGGGTAGCTTACGGTTCTCTGATTGTCTTATGTGTATAGGTGGTATTGCGGCAACTGAGAAAGGCAAAGGTATCGCTGGTACGTCGTCAGCGCGACAAGAGGTGGGAGTTTAAGTTTCATCTGCATACGCGTACTGGTTGATTTGTTTAATTAAAATTGGATTGCATGGTTTGATTTGAATAGAGGCATTGCTGGTACTCTGATAACTAATCATGTTAGACTCATATGAATGTTTGTCATGCTTTGGAACGCATTAAATATATGTTCAAAACTAAGCATGATGGCTGTGTGTTGTGCATTGTGTTGCCATGAGTGGATTGCTGCTTGTAACTGAGTGTGTGGCAACACAAGGGAGACTTGTTAAAAACGTGAGATTGGCCTAATGTGGAACTGGATAAATACATAGCATGCATTACAAGTTTTCCCTAAACGATTCTTAGGAATTTACTGGAATTGACGAACTATGCTTGATCAAGCTAGGTAAGTATATGGGGATCCCAGCTGAGGGGACAGTTGCTTACCTTGGAGGGTTATGGAGGATATATCTGTATGAATGGTTGAGTGCACTATAAACTATCAGTCCTCATGATGCTGTATGCATACATCTACGAAACTGAGATGGAATCTGATAATTTGATTTCCTCCATTCAGTTTCGGACAACCTTGATGGTAGGGGTTTTGAACTACTAAATTAAAACCATCAATGGGCTTCCAAGTGATCCTTTAGCGGGGATTATTCGGGAGTGGTTTGTGTCTGCCCCGGTAGGTTTGGGCATACTAGCCGTGTATCAGAAAGATGATTTTCTGCAATTGCATAATGTTTTGGTCATTGTGCATTGTGCATTGTGCATTGTGCATTGTGAATTTCGTTATGTGCATATATGAGCATGAGACTCAATTGTGTTACGTACTTGCTTTACAAACTGATTTAGTAACTGCCTCTATTCCAACGTTTGTGCTTATGACGCGGTACTCCCACTGAGGTCCTTTGATCTCACCCCCCTGCTTTATTTTCCTCAGGGCTAAATTGAGAGCTAGCAGTTCAGCTTCCAGGTTACGATTCCATTGTTGGTCGTAGGGCTGGACATTGTACTCCACAGATTTTGGACACTCGGCATTATTTGTGTTGTCGGTATACATTTGACGTGTGCATATGTATGCTAAACGTGTGAATCTGGAATTTAAATTTTATACTGCAAAGTTTATATGACAGTGCGATATTATGTGAAATGTTTGACAGAATTATATCGTTGGTTGATATGTGTAAAAGACTTCCGCTGACGGTTAATAATTCCGTTGTTGATTTTTGCTGAGTTGTTATAATAACGTGCCATGCTTCAATTTCAAAGGAAAGTTTCAAGATTGGGAAATGATTTTACAGTAAGCCTTGTGTGATTTTGATTGATCCACCCGTTGGGTCGATCGGGGTTGCACGGCGGTGAGGTTCCCATTTACCGGGAAACGGGTCCTCACAGTCTTTCACCACGGGCACACTACTCAATTCCGGGAATTTGGCTGTTACATCACGAACATGTGCCAAGAATGCTACACAACCCTTGTTGATCATTTGTCCTGCACTCATCCACGAGATCACACAAGATGGAACTACTCTCCGATCACCCACAAAACAGAATTCTGTACCATCGGGCAAACTGAACCATACTTTCTTTGTGAAACAATCCACTCGTGCTCTGTACTTGGCCAAACAATCCATACCCAAAGTGACGTCCACTTCTCTGATATCCAATGGAACCAAGTCTACTTCAACCTCTGCAGTACCCATCTTCAAAATACAATTCAGATACACTGTGCTACAACCTCGTTGTTCACCTAATGGAGTCAAAACCGCTATGGGTGGTTCTAGGGGTGACAACTTCCTATCTGCACTCCTAATTACTCTAGGACTGACAAAAGATCTATTCGCTCCAGGGTCTAGTAATACTCTAGCAGGAATGGAAAAAATAGTAAGCGTATCTGTCACAACGTCAGGGTTGGCGCTTGCCTCTGTTTCTACCAAAGTAAACAAACACACCTGCGGCCTTTGCTGTGGTTAATACTGTGACTAACCTGTGATCTCGCTACCAGATGGTCGTCCTGTTTGTAGTCTGTTCTGTGGTCTGGAAGATCCCTATGAGCCCATATAACTCACACCAAACCTTTGTGCTATTGGCACTGGCATCACTGGAGCTCTTGGCTGATATGTCATGGTTCGCGGTGCTTCTCCTCTAAGACACTCTCTCGCCATATGCCCAAACTGATTACAATTGAAACAGCGAGCTGGATGTGGACATGGTGGGAGGTGGAATTCTCTACAATTCAGACACCTGGGATACGATGATGGTCTACTGGAACTTAATGCTGACTGAGCTGGTTGTGCCTTAGTCACAAAGGAAGATGTTCCCTGTGATCGAGTCGGTGCAGTAAAGTAAGGAGTAAACCTCTTGTTTACAGGCCTCTTGTCAAACCTCCCACTATGTCTCGCATAATCCCTCCCAGAGACAAATTCCCTCGGTCTACCAACCTGATACTTCTGTCCTCGAGCAATCGTTTCAGACTTAACAGCTTCCACCACTAACTTCTCGAAGTCTGCGCTTGTGTTTGGAACCATGATAGTCCGAATATTATGATTCAGACCTTTCTCGAATCGACTGGCCAAAATTCTCATATCTTGTTCCAATTCCGGGACGAAATGAGTTAATGCCCGAAATTCCATTTCATATTCGGCCACTGTCTTGTTTTCTTGTCGTAACATATAGAACTCAGACCGTTTGTCATCCTGGAAATGTGGCGGGAAAAATCGTTCATCAAACTCATGTTCGAATTCCCCCCACGTGGGTCGTCCCCCATATCGATTCCTGATGGTACTCCACCAGGTAGCCGCATCTCGTTCCAGCAAACGAGTAGCCAAGATCGTCCTCTCTTCATCAGATACTCGCAAGTCTTGGGCAGTAAGCACAATTTTATCTTTCCACTTCCTGGCCACCATTGCATCGCTGGAGCCATAAAAACTGTCACAACCCAAATGTCTGGCTTCTTTCAGCAGCTTTGACACCCGAAGTGGTAGCCTAGCACCCTGAACGTCCTGTGCTTCCTGTTGTACTTCAGGCTGGTACCTGTACCTGTGGCTGTGCAGCTGCAGTTTGCATCATTTGTATCATTTGCTGCATCTGACTCAACGTCGTTTGTAATGCCGTCAACACCTATACTAAGGCGAAATCCTGAGCTGTAGGTGCTGCATATCCTGCCTGTGTCTGATGCGCTTCAACTGCTGGTCCATTAGCATCTGACCTCTCATCAACCCCTGCTGCTTGCACTCGGCGTGTCGGTCTCCTAACCTTCTTCTTAGGTGCCATCTAATCTCACTGAACACACAACCAGAGTACAAACCTAGAATCAACACAACTAATAATAACTAGACTCACTCTATGCTGGACAATGAACGTGCTGTGAGTCTGATGCGTTTGTAAAATATGCTAGTTTAAAATCAGTTTGTACGTCCCGTACACACGAAACAACCATGCTCCGCTACCAACCCTGTGAGGACCCGTTCCCGGTAAATGGGAACCTCACCGCCGTGCAACCCCGATCGACCCAACAGGTGGATCAATCGGAACCACACAAGGCTTACTGTAAAATCATTTCCAAATCTTGAAACTTTCCTTTGAAATTGAAGCATGGCATGTTATTATAAAAACTCGGCAAAATCAACAACAAAATTATTAGCGGAAATCTTTTATCTCACACATATCAACCCACGATATAATTCTGTCACACATTTCACATAATATCGCACTATCATTTAAATTTATGCAGTATAAAATTTAAATCCCAGATTCACACGTTTAGCATACATATGCACACGTCTAGTGTGTACCTACAACAAAAATAATGCCGAGTGTCCAAAATGTGTGGAGTACAATGTCCAGCCCTACAACCAACAATGGAATAGTAACCTGGAAGCTGAACTGCTAGTCTCTCAATTTAGCCCTGAGAAAAATAAAGGGAGGGGGTGAGATCAAAGGACCTTAGTGGGAGTACCGCGTCAGAAGCACAACGGGGGAATATAGGCAATTACTAAATCAGTTTACAAACCAAGTACGTAACACAATTGAGTCTCATGCTCATATATGCACATAACGAAATCCACAATGCACAATGCACAATGCATAATGCACGATGGGTGATTATCAAAACATTATGCAACGACTAATATGCCCAAAACCTACCGGGGCAGACACAAACCACTTCCGAATAATCCCCGCTAAAGGATCACCTAGAAGCCCATTGATAGTTTTAATTTAACAGTTTCATATGTATTCAAACCCCTACCATCAAGGTTGTCCAAAACTGAATGGAGAAATCAAATTATCAGATTCCATCTCAGTTTCGTAGATACATGCATATAGCATTATGAGGACTGATCGTTTATAGTGCACTTGAGTAACCATTCATACAGATATATCCTCCATAACCCTCCAAGGTAAGCAACTGTCCCCTCAGTTGGGATCCTCATATACTTACCTAGCTTGATCAAGCATAGTTCGTCAATTCCAGTAAATCCCTAAGAAAATACTTATACTACATTGTTTAGGAAAAACTAGTAATGCATGCTATGTATTTATACCGTTCCACATCTGTGAGAGACGTGCTCCTCACCGTCCTCTCCCCATATCGGGTGTTGTTATGCTCATAGGGTTCACAGTACACCCAGCCCACTGGTCTTTTGCACTGCTGCAGCATTGTGCTCACCCCTGGACTCGAACCCCCACCGTCCCACTTATGAGCCTTTTATTGTTTCTCAGAACACGCCTCTCACCAATTCAGCTGCAGCTGAATTGGTGAGAGGCGTGTTCTGAGAAACAATAAAAGGCTCATAAGTGGGACGGTGGGGGTTCGAGTCCAGGGGTGAGCACAATGCTGCAGCAGTGCAAAAGACCAGTGGGCTGGGTGTACTGTGAACCCTATGAGCATAACAATACCCGATATGGGGAGAGGACGGTGCGGAGCACGTCTCTCACATAAAAGGCGCCTTTTATGTGAGAGACGTGCTCCGCACCGTCCTCTCCCCATATCGGGTATTGTTATGCTCATAGGGTTCACAGTACACCCAGCCCACTGGTCTTTTGCACTGCTGCAGCATTGTGCTCACCCCTGGACTCGAACCCCCACCGTCCCACTTATGAGCCTTTTATTGTTTCTCAGAACACGCCTCTCACCAATTCAGCTGCAGCTGAATTGGTGAGAGGCGTGTTCTGAGAAACAATAAAAGGCTCATAAGTGGGACGGTGGGGGTTCGAGTCCAGGGGTGAGCACAATGCTGCAGCAGTGCAAAAGACCAGTGGGCTGGGTGTACTGTGAACCCTATGAGCATAACAATACCCGATATGGGGAGAGGACGGTGCGGAGCACGTCTCTCACAAAGACTATCCCGATGTATTTCCTGAAGAAGTAACAGGTTTACCACCGGAGAGGGAGATCGAGTTCGAGATTGAACTATTTCCAGGTACCTCTCCCGTCTCCATTGCCCCGTACCGGATGGCACCAGCAGAGTTAAAGAAATTAAAGACGCAGTTGGAAGATTTGGTGAACAGAGGGTTTATCAGACCCAGTGTCTCTCCGTGGGGTGCACCAGTATTATTCGTGAAGAAGAAGGACGACACACTTTGATTGTGTATCGACTATAGACAGCTAAATCGGGTCACAGTGAAGAATCGATATCCCTTGCCGCGGATTGATGATTTGTTCGACCAGCTGCAAGGAGCATCAGTGTTTTCAAAGATCGATTTGCGATCTGGTTACCATCAGCTGAGGGTTCGCGAAGCTGACGTTCCGAAGACAGCTTTTCGCTCACGCTACGACCATTATGGATTTTTGGTGATGCCGTTTGGTGTGACTAACGCTCCAGCTATGGTCATGGACCTTATGAACAAAGTGTTCCAGGAGTACTTAGATCAATTTGTCATTGTGTTCATAGATGACATCTTGGTTTATTCCAAGTCAGAAGAGGAGCATTTGTTGCATTTGAAGACTGTGTTAGACATACTTCGAACTCGGCAATTATATGCCAAATTTTCTAAGTGTGAATTCTGGTTGCGTGAAGTTGGATTTTTGGGACATGTAGTGTCAACCGACGGCATTCTAGTCGATCCCAAAAAGATAGAAGCAATTGTGTCTTGGGAACCCCCTCGAAGTGTTACAAAAATTCACAGTTTCCTTGGATTGGCAGGCTATTACAGACGTTTTGTGGAGAATTTTTCTGTTTTGGCTGGACCATTGACGCGTTTAACACGCAAAGGAGTTCCTTTCAAATGGACAGAGCAATGTGAACAAAGTTTCCAGGAACTGAAGTCCAGACTAGTATCCGCCCCAATTCTCACTTTACCGACCAGCGGTAAGGGGTATGTGGTATACAGCGATGTATCAAGGATGGGATTGGGCGGTGTGTTGATGCAAGGAGGAAAAGTGGTGGCGTATGCATCGAGACAGTTGCGGCCACATAAGATTAATTATCCGACTCACGATCTGGAATTGGCAGCAGTGGTATTCGCGCTTAAAATCTGGCGACACTACTTGTACGGTGAGACGTGCAGAATGTTCACTGATCACAAAAGTCTCAAGTATCTACTGTAACGACCCTAATTCCTAACTATTCTTAATTGCTCCGATTAAGGTCATTACCGCCATGAAACCCAAAAAAGCCTAAATGACACCTAAGACCTATTAGAATTCCACAAGGCTAATCATAAACTACTGATTTTTAAGCTTGTTTATTTTGTTGCTTATCAATCAATTGGAGCATGATATTGGACACATGTTCTGGTAACATACGGAGTAAATAAAACATCAGCGGAAGTCTTAAATTAATGCATTGGGTTCATAACACACAAGTCCCATAGGGATCCAATTAAATAGCAAGAAATTCTTCATCAAGGTTCGGAAATAGCAAGTAAAGAAGAGTGCTTAAAATAAACCAGAAAGTTGCCCAATCATTCATGTTGTATGCACAAGTAACAAGTATGAAAATGTGATGTGATATCGTCCCGCCGTGCAGCCTTGATCTCACACACTGGTACCACGAACAGTGAATGTACCTAAGCCTGAAAAAGGGGTAAAAACAACGGTATGAGATTACAAGAATCTCAGTAGGGTCACAGCATCATAAGATCTACAGAATCCCTAAATACAAATCTCCCAATTCACATAACAATAGCATCCCAGGCACTCAATTCCTAACTCAGGGGTTCGATACAGCCTAGGAGATTCATATCTCGTTCCGAATTTCATATTCACACCCTACAATCCAATCACAAACAATACAAAAAGGGCAGGTAACAAAAACATCAGATAAGAGCAGGGGTTTCTGGAGAAACCGATGAGGCGTAGATCCTACCTCTCTTGTCTCTGAACAATAAGCTACTCCTTTGCCTTTATTAGGTAAAACCGAACCACCTATAATATCACCAGGCAAAGACAAGAACAAACTAAACATGCATATTCAATAGTCAATTGAATACCCTATTTCCTTACCAATACCACTTACCAAACCTATTAGAAAACCAGTGATCAAACATTGCAGGTGCTTCCCCCTCGGATGTTTGATGTGATAGCCAGGAACTTAACAAGAATCAACCTGAATTTACCATTCCAATTAACTATGGAAATCCTATCGCTAAAAGTAGGGCATAGGACGATTTCGTCTCAACCTTAAACACGGAAATACTTACATACGAGCTCCGATTTATATATGGTTGGAAAGAGAATGAAAAGAGCTTTCCAACGAGATATTATTTGTAAGATTCTGACAAACGACCAGAACGTTATGCTACTTTGAAGTTCAAGAAGATTTGGCGGAAACCTAATTCCGCCGCCGATTTTCAAAGTAACTTTAGACAAAGAAATACTAACCTCCTGAAAAAAACCAAAATAGTTTTGGAAAGATAATGAAGAGATCTTTCCAACAAGCTATTACTCGCAGAGATCCAACGAACGATGAGTGAGTTATGCTGGTTTGAAGTTTCTGCAAATTATGGTGGCTATAGGGAGATATAGGGTTTTAAGCCTATACGAAATTTGTAGGTTTTCTATGAATAATTCTTTGTGAGGTTGGCTTCCTATTTATAATGAGTGGGTATAAAATTATAATTACCACTTTAATCATTTTATCTAAATAGGATAATCTACCAGATAATTAGATAACTAAACTCTAAACTGTTTAATTATCTTCCCCTATCTTTAGGGACTTTCATCTCTAAGGCAATTGTAACGACCCTAATTCCTTAACCATTATTAATTGCTCCTATTAAGGTTATTACCGCCGTGAAACCCAAATAAGTCTCAGCGACACCTAAGATCTATTAGAATTTCACAAGGCTACTCCTATGATACCGATTTTAAGCTTATTTATTTTGTTGCTTATCAATCAATTGGAGCATGCTATTGGACGCATATTCTGGTAACATACGGAGTAAATAAAATCATCAGCGGAAGTCTTAAATCAATCTATTGGGTTCATAACACACAAGTCCCATAGGGATCCAAATAACCAGCAAGCAATTCATCAACAATTTCCGGAAATAGCAAGCCAAACGAATGCTCAAAAATAAACCAGAACATCATCCAATCTTTCAAGTTATTTGCGCATGTAACAGGTAAGTGTTTATGATGCGATATCGCCCCGCCATGCAGCCTTGATCTCACACACCGGTACCACGAATAGAGGGTGTACCTAAGCCTGAAAAATGGTAAAAACAACAGGATGAGATTACAAGAATCTCAGTAGGGTCGCAGCATCATAAGATCTACAGAATCCCTAAACACAAATCTCCCGAATTCACATAAGATCATTCCCTAAACAACTAAAGGGATCACGCAATTCAACAATAAACATAAGGAGGTTAAGGCCGAGATCATGGCTATGGGAGGACCACACTTCCGAAAGTTCAGAAGTACACAGGCAGGTGAAATACAACAAAATCACACTCAATGATGAAGAAAGGCCATCCCCTTCCACCTGTGTTGTCCAAGACTTACTGCACAAAGGGTAGATGGTTAACACACAAACTAATCAGTAAGCCTTTCACCTTATCCTCGCAAGGATAAGTCGACTAGCCCCTCATGGAACAAGTCTTCCCTTAGTCGCAACCAGGGCATCCCCAAATCACACAGAAGTGGGCTTCCTATCTCGCAAGACAGGGATCCGGCCACCAAGGACAGATATCCAGCGTGCACTTGCTGGTTCAGCACCCATACACCTCCCATAAATCGATAAGAACCTCTCCTCTCCCTAGGAGCATCAGTTCTTACCCTGTGTGGCCACCGGAACAGGATCCTGACACACAAACACGTACAAGCACACACAGGCAAGTACAAAGCACAATACCACAATAGGGTATTCTCAATCACGTCAGGAAATAATCAACACATCCAATTCATATAACAATAGCATCCCAGACACTCAATCCCTAACTCAGGGGTTCTATACAGCCTAGGAGATTCATATCTCATTCCGGATTTCATATTCTCTCCATACAATCCAATCACAACAATACAACATATGCAGGTAACAAAAACATCAGCTAAGAGCGGGGGTTTCTGGAGAAACCGATGAGGCATAGATCCTACCTCTCTTGTCTCTGAACAAGAAGCTACTCCTTTGCCTTTATTAAGTAAATCTGAACCACCTAAATCATCACCACACAAAGATAAAACCAACTAAGCATGCATATCCAAAAATCAAATGCATACGCTATTCCTTACCAGTACCACTCACCAAACCTATCAGAAAACCAGTGATCAGACGTTGCAGGTGCCTCCCCCTTGGATGTGTGATGTGATAGCCGGAAATTAAACAAGATTCAACCTGAATTTATCGTTTGAATTAACTATGCAAAACATGTCGCTAAAAGTATGGCATAGCACGATTTCGTCTTAACCTAAAAGCGACGAAATATTTACATCCAAGCTGCGATTAACATAGTTTTGGAAAGAGAACAAAAAGATCTTTCCAACGACATATTATTTGCAAGATTCCAACAAACGAGTAAAAAGTTATGCTATTTTGAAATTCAAGAAGATTTGGCGGAAACCTAACGCGGCCGCCGATTTTCAAAGTAATGTTAGACAACGAAATAGTAACCTCCCGAAGAAAATCAAAGGATGGTTGGAAAAAGGATGAAGAGAGCTTTCCAACAAGCTATTATTCGCAGAGATCCAATGAACGATGAGGGAGTTATGCTAGTTTAAATTTTCTGCAAATTCTGACGGCTAATGGGAGGTATAGGGTTTTAAGCCTATACGAATTTTGTAAGGTTTTAGGGGAAACTTTTGTGGGGTTGGCTTCTTATTTATATTGAATGAGTGTAGAATTAGGTCTACTATCAGTCTATCAATTCAATACAATCTACCAAATAATCAAAACTCTTAAATTACCTTCCTTAATCTTTTTAAGGTAACTATCTACCTTAAAGGATGTTTTCCTAAAACGATTACCCATCTACAAGATCCTAAATCAAAAGGAATTAGAAGCAAATTAATTTACTGAACAATCTTACCAATTTCGGCTATCACACATCCTTCTTTTCAGGGGCAAAATCGTCTTTTCACCTGCACTGGCTTCTGGACTTCTAGGACTCAAAATTCGGGGTCTTACAGCAATTATCTATCTATAACGACAATCTCTAAGGCAATTATCAACCTATAAGGACTTAGATCTAAAGGAATTTAAAACAAAATTAACTACTAAGCAATCTTACCAATTTTGGCCATCACACATCCTTTCCTTCAGGGTTAAAATCGTCTTTTCACCTGCACTGGCTTCTGGACTTCTAGCACTCAAAATCCGGGGTTTTACATCTGCTCACTCAAAAGGAGTTGAATTTGAGACAGCGGAGATGACTGGAATTGATCAAAGATTATGACCTGGTAATCGACTATCATCCAGGCAAGGCGAATCTTGTAGCGGACGCATTGAGTAGGAAGACGGTAACGTCCTTAGCCTATGTACGAGCAGAATACATGTGAGATCTGTGGTGACGTGGAAAAGTTTTGCCATGTCACCCACATATTAAAGCTTGCTTCCCGGCTATTTTCTTTCCCCCTCCCCCAAATTTTCTTCCAATTTTTCTCTCGTTCAATTACCTCCAGTATCAAAACCAACCGGCTGATTTTTGAACCGTTTGCACTATTGTGCTCCTCTCGTCATCACGATTAATCTGCCGTTGGTTTCACCTTCATCGGACCACAGACGCGCCCGGATCGGAGCTCGGAAGTTTTGAAATTCTCACCAGAAAATCTTCGATTCCGGCCAATCTGAGGTGAGTTTTAAAGTTTGGTTTTCGGATTCATAATCCTGATGTTTGTAGCTTCATGTTGATGTAAAAATTTTCGGTTTTGGATGAAGTTGGAGTTTTCCGACCACCGCCGGCGACTCGTTGACCCGACTCGTCGACCCGTTGACCCGTTGACCCGTTGACCGACCATTGACCGTTGATTTAGACCAAAAAGTGAAAACCTCCCCGTTAGGTAATTTCGACGTCATGATTGCAATGGCTAGATCCATTTTTCCATTTGATGTGTCGTTATTGAGTTATAGTCATTTGAAAGTTAATATCCGTAAGTTGAGTCTAACCGTAATGTTGTGTTCTTAGGAAGAGCGAGTGTTGAGGACAAAGACAAGAGTATCGTTTCCTCTTCTTCAGCCCGTAAGGTAGGGTTCTTACCGTATGTGGTTCATCATTAGTATTTCCTTGTTGAAAAATCCGTTTTACCTTGGTTTTGATTGATTCATTGTATAGTCCATCGGAGCCCATCCGATTGGTCCATTGTCCAAATTTCATTGTTCTCTTCCGTAGGTAGCTATAAAGTATCATAATGTAGGATCATAAAGTATCATTGCTCGTAAAGTAAGAAAAAGATTGAAATCAAAGGTTCCTGTAACGGTATATGATAATATATCGTACTGTTGAGTTTTAATTGTAAAGTATGGTATTTCAGTGTTATTGAAAGTTAAACCAATTTTTGTTTTGTAAAGTATGTAAGTTTTCATGTTACTCGTACTTATGTTCCGTTTGGCCAAACGTGGTGAGTGCTCGGTCTCTGAGAGTAAGCGGAGAGACACTCATCTGTTGGGAGGTGTATGGTTACTGTATGTTCCCTGCTTCGCAGGATGATCTGAGAGGACTAGTTGATCTTTTACGTATACAGTTTTGTTAATCAATTTAGTCTCGGACAACACTGGTAGAAAGGGCTATGTATGTAAATATTGTTTTTAAAAATGTGTATGTAAAACCTACCAGTGGGCTTCCGGTTTCCCTTTAGCGGGGGTTATTCGGGAAGTGATTTGCGGTCCGCCTATGTTTTCGTATTGACCCCTGTTGAGTTCTTTATTGAAAGCGAAAGTACATTTTCGGGTCCAGTAAGTAAACGTTTTATAAAGTAAACGGTAAAGTTAAAGTTTTGAAAATTTACAAGTTTAGTGATGATCTAATGAGTTCTTTGTTGCTCCTCTCCTTTGTTAAGTTCCTCGTTGTTCCTCTCCTTTGTTAAGTTCCTCGTTGTTTCTCTCCTTTGTTAAGTTCTTCATTGTTCCTCTCCTTTGTTAAGTTCCTCGTTGTTCCTCTCCTTTGTTAAGTTCCTTGTTGTTTCTCTCCTTTGATAAGTTCACCTTGTTGTCCCCTACTGAGATTCTCGAAAATCTCACCCCCTTCATTTTTTGTTTCCCCTTCCCAGGATTAGATCGTGATCAGTAGCTGTTGTTAGTGTGAGCGTTGGGACTACTCGCTGGGACTATTGCATCTGCATATGTTAGTATGATTTGGTTTTATTGGCACATTATTATGTATTTGTTGATTTGACATGTGGTTTCGTTTTCAGATACTTGGGGCTTGTGAGTTATGGTTTCACTTGTTTTGTCTTGTATTATTGTAATAAGACTTCCGCTGTTTTGAATGTTACTCAGTTATTTATTGTGCCATGTATTTAGTGCTTATCAGTCATGCTGTAATTTGTAAATATTTTAAATTTTATTTTTGGGGATTTACGTTTGAAAAGTCAAAATAGCCTTGTGGAGTTCGGATTGGTCCACGTATTGGGCTTCTCCGGGTTTCACGGCGGTAAGGGCCCGATGTCCGGGTTTGGGTCCTTACAGGAGTGGTAGCGGAGCCCCAGGTTTTTACAAACCAAGTTTTGAAAATGTTTTCGTAATATTTTTAAAGTATGATTTCCAACTCACTACACTGCACGTGCATAGTCCAGGAGTTGTATCGTATTAGTTATCCCCTTTACTCTTTAGACTAACTAGGATGTCCTTGTCAGTTAGGCACAGTTCGAGATCTGACCGTCGACCGAGTCGTTCAGTAGTACAGTATTCCCCGAGGTCGTCTTATTTACGAGACGATAGTTACACACCTTCCCAGTCACAGTCGATAGCTTCCAGTCAGAGTATAGGTAGACTCATGTCGTGGTGCGACAGATGTCAGAGATGCCGCATTCCGCCGTGCCCACAGAGCAGACAGTGTTACAAGTGCTCAAAGTCTGGACATATGGCTAGGGACTACCCGAAGCTGCCAAGATCACAGTCCTTTAGTGCTGCGAGACCAAGTGGCAGTCGTACACCTTCTCAGGGTCCTACCAGGCCACCGTCCAGAGCACCAGGTAGACTTTCTGGTAGTCAGACACAGGGTCAGTAGTCCAGTTAGCCAACACAGACGAGACAGACCTGCCTCTTTACTTTGACTGATGTTGAGGCCTGTGCTAGCCCAAACGTAGTGACAGGTACTATTACTGTATTTTCTGTTCTTGCTCGAGTTTTGTTAGATCCAGGAGCAAATAGATCTTTTTTCGGTCGTAGCATTTTAGCTCATGCAAATCGTCTGTTGTCCCCGTTGGCTCCACCTATCGAGGTTCTGACCCCGTTAGGTGAGCATTTGATCTGTAATCAGGTGTATATGGGTTGTGTTCTGAGGTTGAGTACAGTTGTGTTGGAGGCAGATTTGATTCCGCTTGACATCCGGGAGTTTGATGTTATATTGGGTATGGATTGCTTAGCCCGGTATCGTGCCCGAATGGAGTGTTTCACCAAGCGAGTTTGGTTTACTCTACCCGATAGTTCGGAGTACTGCTTCGAGGGAGATAGGCGTATTGTGCCTACTTGTATGATATCGTGGCTTAGTGCGAAGAAGATGATCAGCAAGGGTTGTACAGCATTCCTAGCACATGTCAGGGACACCTCAGCCGAGTCACTAGAGCTGAGTCAGGTTCCGATTGCTAGTGAGTTTCCTGATGTATTCCCAGATGATGTAGTCGGGTTACCGCCAGAGAGAGAGGTGGAGTTCGGGATCGAGCTGATGCCCGGAACAAACCCGATATCCATTCCGCCGTACCGGATGGCTCCGGCAGAGATGAAGGAATTGAAGACACAATTTGAGGATTTAGTAGATCGTGGTTTCATCCGACCCAGTGTTTCTCCATGGGGAGCGCCAGTATTGTTCGTAAAGAAGAAGGATGGTTCACTACGGTTGTGCATTGATTACCGACAGTTGAACCATGTTACCGTGAAGAACAAGTACCCAATGCCCCGAATAGATGATTTGTTCGATCAGTTGCAGGGGGCGTCGGTATTCTCAAAGATTGATTTGAGATCGGGTTATCACCAGTTACGGGTCCGTGAGTCTGATATCCCGAAGACAGCTTTCAGGTCTCGTTACGGGCACTACGAGTTTCTGGTCATGCCATTCGGATTGACGAATGCACCGGCTGTCTTCATGGATCTGATGAACCGGGTATTCCGGGAATACCTTGATCATTGTCTTCATCGACGACATCCTCATTTATTCAAAGTCGGAGGAGGAGCATTCCGAGCATTTGAGGATGGTATTGGAGATACTTAGAGCTCGGCAGTTATACGCCAAGTTCTCTAAGTGTGAGTTCTGGTTCCGAGAAGTCGGTTTCTTAGGACACGTAGTGTCGGCTAGTGGAGTGTTGGTGGATCCCAAGAAGATCGAAGCTGTTGTATCATGGGAACCTCCACGTACCGTTCCCGAGATACGGAGTTTCCTCGGTTTAGCCGGTTATTATAGATGCTTCGTGGAGAACTTCTCGACGTTAGCTGGACCGTTGACCCGATTGACACGCAAGAGCGAACCGTTTGTGTGGTCCGAGAAATGTCAGCGCAGTTTTGAGGAGTTGGAGTCCAGATTGGTTTCCGCTCCTGTTCTTACCTTACCGGTCAACGGTAAGGAGTATGTGGTGTATAGTGATGCATCAAAGCATGGTTTGGGGTGTGTACTTATGCAGGATGGGAAGGTAGTCGCCTATGCCTCTCGACAGTTGAGGCCACACGAATGCAACTACCCGACCCATGATTTGGAATTAGCAGCTGTGGTGTTTGCATTGAAAATTTGGCGCCACTATCTGTTTTGTGAGACTTGCAGAGTCTTTACGGACCATAAGAGTCTCAAGTATCTCTTAACGCAAAAGGAACTTAACTTGAGACAAAGGAGATGACTTGAGTTGATAAAGGATTACGACCTTGTGATCGATTATCATCCCGGTAAAGCCAACGTAGTTGCCGATGCCCTGAGTAGGAAGACTACTTCTTCCTTGGCATATATCCGTTCAGAGTACCTTCCGATGCTTATGTGCTTAAGGGCATCTCGAGTCCAGCTTGACAGTGATGGTTCTGGAGCGTTGTTGGCTCAGGTTGTTGCCAGACCCTCTTTACTTGAGGAAATCCGAGTCAAGCAGTTAGAGGATCCAGTGTTGGTTCAGTTGAGACAGCAGCTGGATAGTGGTACTAGTGGTGACACAGTCAGTGAGTATAGAGTTCGAGATGATGGTATTCTGACGTTCCGAGGCAGAATTTGTGTTCCTCGAGATGAGGAGTTGCGCCAGTTGATTTTGACCGAGGTGCACAGTTCTATGTTCTCTATCCATCCCGGCAGCACCAAGATGTATCGGGACTTGCGAGAGCAGTATTGGTGGTCGGGGATGAAGAGACACATCGCTGAGTTTGTCGCTCATTGCTTAGTTTGCCAGCAGGTCAAGGCTGAGCATCAGAAACCCGCCGGTCTGCTCCAATCGCTTCCGATTCCTGAATGGAAGTGGGAGCATGTCACGATGGATTTTGTTGTAGGTTTACCGAGGACTAAGCGAGGTTTTGACGTTGTGTGGGTGATCGTAAACAGATTAACCAAGTCAGCCCACTTCTTGCCAGTACGAGTTAGTGATACGCCAGAGAAGTTAGCTCATCGGTATATTGATGAGATCGTCAGACGTCATGGAGTTCCAGTCTCTATTGTTTCAGATCGTGACCCGAGATTTACTTCTCGTTTCTGGGGAAAGTTTCAGGGTGCTTTGGGTACCCGTCTGAACTTCAGTACGGCTTTCCATTCCCAGACAGATGGTCAGTCCGAGAGGACAATACAGACGTTGGAAGATATGTCACAAGCGTGTGCGCTCGATAGACATACTACATGGGATAGATGCCTTCCGTTGGCAGAATTTGCCTACAACAACAGTTTCCAGGTCAGTATCGGGATGGCACCGTATGAGGCTTTGTATGGTAGACGTTGTCGTACGCCCCTGTGTTGGGATGAGATAGGCGAGAGACGTCTGGATAATTCCGAGTTGATAGATCAAGCGACAGAACAGTTGGCTTTGATCAGACAGCATTTGCAGACAGCTCAGGACAGACAACGGAGTTATGCAAACAACCGACGTCGTGACCTTGAGTTTCAGGTTGGTGACAAAGTATTCCTGAAGGTTGCACCATGGAAAGGAGTACTTCGATTTCAGCAGTGAGGCAAGTTAGCGCCGCGTTTTATTGGACCATATGAGATCACCGAACGAGTTGGGCCAGTGGCATACCATCTTGCTTTGCCACCGTCCTTGGAGAGGATCCATAGTGTATTCCATGTTTCTATGCTACGGAAGTACGTTCGGGATCCGTCACACGTGTTGGATACACCGCCAGTAGAGGTTGCCAGTGACTTGTCGTTTCCAGCTCAGCTAGTGACTATCGTTGACGAGTCGATCAGGCAGCTTTGCAGTCGATTAGTCCCTATGGTTCGAGTTTCTTGCCGTAGTAGTAGTTCTGAGGAGCTTTCGTGGGAACCGACGAGTCTATGCGAGAGCGTTACCCTTATCTCCTCCAGTAGTACGATACGTAAATTTCGGGGATGAAATTGTTGTAAGGCGGGTAGGTTGTGAGACCTGTGGTGACGTGGAAAATTTTTGCCACGTCACCCACATATTAAAGCCTGCTTCCCGGCTATTTTCTTTCCCCCTCCCCCAAATTTTCTTCCAATTTTTCTCTCGTTCAATTACCTCCAATATCAAAACCAACGGTCTGATTTTCGAACCGTTTACACCATTGTGTTCCTCTCGTCATCACGATCAATCTGCCGTTGGTTTCACCTTCATCGAACCACGGACGCGCCCGGATCGGAGCTCGGAAGTTTCAAAATTCTCACAGGAAAATCGTCGATTCCGGCCAATCTGAAGTGAGTTTTAAAGTTTGGTTTTCGGATTCATAATCCTGATGTTTGTAGCTTCATATTGATGTAAAAATTTTCGGTTTTGGATGAAGTTGGAGTTTTCCGGCCACCGCCGGCGACCGTTGAACGGCGACCCGTTGACCCGACCCGTTGACCGACTGTTGACCGTTGACTTAAACCAAAAAGTGAAAACCTCCCCGTTAGATAATTTCGACGTCCTGATCGCAATGGCGTGATCCGTTTTTCCATTTGATGTGTCGTTATTGAGTTATAGTCATTTGAAAGTTAATATCCGTAAGTTGAGTCTAACCGTAATGTTGTGTTCTTAGGAAGATTCATTACGGTCAACGGATCGGAGCTCGGAAGTTTCAAAACTCTCACCGGAAAATCGTCGATTCTGGCCAATCTGAGGTGAGTTTTAAAGTTTGGTTTTCGGATTCATAATCCTGATGTTTGTAGCTTCATGTTGATGTAAAAATTTTCGGTTTTGGATGAAGTTGGAGTTTTCCGGCCACCGCCGGCGACCGTTGAACGATGACCCGTTGACCCGACCCGATGACCCGACCCGTCGATCCGTCGACCCGACCCGTCGACCCGTCGACCAGATCCGTTGACCCGTTGACCCGACCCGTTGACCGTTGACTTAGACCAAAAAGTGAAAACCTCCCCGTTAGGTAATTTTGACGTCCTGATCGCAATGACGTGATCCGTTTTTCCATTTGATGTGTCGTTATTGAGTTATAGTCATTTGAAAGTTAATATCCGTAAGTTGAGTCTAACCGTAATGTTGTGTTCTTAGGAAGAGCGAGTGTTGAGGACAAAGGCAAGAGTATCGTTTCCTCTTCTTCAGCCCGTAAGGTAGGGTCCTTACCGTATGTGGTTCATCATTAGTATTTCCTTGTTGAAAAATCCGTTTTACCTTGGTTTTGATTGATTCATTGTATAGTCCATCGGAGCCCATCCGATTGGTCCATTGTCCAAATTTCATTGTTCTCTTCCGTAGGTAGCTATAAAGTATCATAATGTAGGGTCTTTACCGTATATGTTTCATCATAAGTATTTCTTGATTTTTAAATCCGTATCGTGGTTTTAAATTGAATCGTTGTGTAATCCATCGGAGACCATCCGATGGATCCATTGTCCAAGTTATATTTACCTTTTCAGTACGTTCCTGTAAAGTATCATAATGTATCTCCAAAATTTCATGTGATCAATCAAAGTCCATTTGATTGATTTGTTGTGTAAATTGGGCTGATTCCGTATCATTGCTCGTAAAGTAAGAAAAAGATTGAAATCAAAGGTTCCTGTAACGGTATATGATAATATATCGTACTGTTGAGTTTTAATTGTAAAGTATGGTATTTCAGTGTTATTGAAAGTTAAACCAGTTTTTGTTTTGTAAAGTATGTAAGTTTTCATGTTACTCGTACTTATGTTCCGTTTGGCCAAACGTGGTGAGTGCTCGGTCTCTGAGAGTAAGCGGAGAGACACTCATCTGTTGGGACGTGTATGGTTGGAGTATGGTTACTGTATGTTCCCTGCTTCGCAGGATGATCTGAGAGGACTAGTTGATCTTTTACGTATACAATTTTGTTAATCAATCTAGTCTCGGACAACACTGGTAGAAAAGGCTATGTATGTAAATATTGTTTTTAAAAATGTGTATGTAAAACCTACCAGTGGGCTTTCGGTTTCCCTTTAGCGGGGGTTATTCGGGAAGTGATTTGCGGTCCGCCCATGTTTTCGTATTGACCCCTGTTGAGTTCTTTATTGAAAGCGAAAGTACATTTTCGGGTCCAATAAGTAAACGTTTTATAAAGTAAACGGTAAAGTTAAAGTTTTGAAAATTTACAAGTTTAGTGATGATCTAATGAGTTCTTTGTTGCTCCTCTCCTTTGTTAAGTTCCTCGTTGTTCCTCTCCTTTGTTAAGTTCCTCGTTGTTCCTCTCCTTTGTTAAGTTCCTCGTTGTTCCTCTCCTTTGTTAAGTTCCTTGTTGTTTCTCTCCTTTGATAAGTTCACCTTGTTGTCCCCTACTGAGATTCTCGAAAATCTCACCCCCTTCGTTTTTTGTTTCCCCTTCCCAGGATTAGATCGTGATCAGTAGCTGTTGTTAGTGTGAGCATTGAGACTACTCGCTGGGACTATTGCATCTGCATATGTTAGTATGATTTGGTTTTATTGGCACATTATTATGTATTTGTTGATTTGACATGTGGTTTCGTTTTCAGATACTTGGGGCTTGTGAGTTATGGTTTCACTTGTTTTGTCTTGTATTATTGTAATAAGACTTCCGCTGTTTTGAATGTTACTCAGTTATTTATTGTGCCATGTATTTAGTGCTTATCAGTCATGCTGTAATTTGTAAATATTTTAAATTTTAGTTTTGGGGATTTACGTTTGAAAAGTCAAAATAGCCTTGTGGAGTTCGGATTGGTCCACGTATTGGGCTTCTCCGGGTTTCACGGCGGTAAGGGCCCGATGTCCGGGTTTGGGTCCTTACAATACATGCCTATGTTGATGTGTTTGAGAGCATCCAGAGTTTGGCTACAGTGATGATTCAGGGGCTTTGGTTGCACCGCTCGTTGTCAAGCCTACTTTGCTTGACGAAATACGAACCAAGCAACTCGAAGATGCAGTAATGGTTCGAGTACGACAGCAGGTTGAGGGCGATGACGGTGGTACTAGCATGGCCAGTGAATATCGTATACGAGAGGATGGCATCTTGACATTTCGTGGTCAAGTGTGTATTCCCCGTGATGAGAAGCTGCGACAGTTAATTTTGATGGAAACACACAGTTCAACGTTTGCAATTCATCCAGGCAGCACCAAAATGTACAGAGACATACGAGAGTAGTATTGGTGGTCAGGGATGAAGAGACACATTGCAGAGTTCGTGGCAAAGTGTTTAGTGTGTCAGCAAGTCAAGCCAGAACATTAGAGACCTGCAGGATTACTACAATCATTACCTATTCCGGAATGGAAATGGGAATATGTGACAATGGATTTTGTGACAGGTTTGCCGAGGTCACAGCGAGGCCATGATACAATATGGGTGATAGTGGACAGACTGACGAAGGCTGCACACTTCCTCCCCATTAAAATGACGGATACACCAGAGAAATTGGCCATGAAATATCTTGACGAGATAGTGAAGCTACATGGAGTCCCAATATCCATTGTGTCAGATAGAGATCCGCGTTTTACTTCCAGACTTTGAAAGAAATTTCATAATGCCTTGGATACAAAGTTGAACTTCAGCACCGCCTTTCATCCACAAACAGATGGACAATCAGAGAGAACGATACAGACCTTGGAGGACATGCTTCGGGCATGTGTGTTGGAGAGACAGACGTCGTGGGAACGATGCTTACCGTTAGCAGAATTCACTTACAACAACAGTTTTCAGGTTTCCATTGGCATGACGCCATATGAAGCGTTGTATGGGAGACGATGCCGCACGCCGTTGTGCTGGGACGAAGTTGGTGAACGGAAACTTGATAGTCCTGAACTAATCGATCAGGCAGTGGAACAATTGACATTGATTCGGCAAAGGTTGAAGACAGCTCAAGACAGACAAAAGAATTATGCTGATAATCGCAGACGGATCTTGGAGTTTGCTGTGGGGGATAAAGTATTTTTGAAGGTAGCACCATGGAAAGGCGTAATCAGATTTCGACAGCGAGGTAAACTAACACCTCGATATATTGGTCCATACAGTATTACAACCCGAGTTGGGCCGGTGGCCTACCGGTTGAATTTACCGTCAGAGTTGGAGAGAATTCACAATGTGTTCCATGTGTCGATGCTAGGGAAGTATGTGCCAGATTCATCGCATGTTTTGGAGTCGCCGCCAATAGAGATCGCCAACGACTTGTCATATCAGACTCAACCGGTAGCGATAGTAGACAGAGCAGTGAAACAATTACGAAGGCGTTCCGTGCCGATGGTTTCAGTCTTGTGGCGAAGTGATGTGATGGAAAAACGGACTTGGGAACCAGAACAACTGATAAAAGAGCAGTATCCATAGTTGTTCAACAATTCGGGTAAGTGAATTTCGAGGACAAAATTCTTATAAGGAGGGGAAGATGTGAGACCTCACCCTTCTGAGAGTAGCTTACGATAGAGTGCAGATTCGATTCGTAAATTTTTTCTTGCGTTGGGTGCCTCAACCTTAGGGAGTCCTTAGCGTATTTGAGTGTGTTAAGGTGTCTAGGTGTGATCGAGAGTACGTTAGAATGCGTGATTGAGGATTGAGTCAGTGGAAATTGGAATTTGACAGATTATGACCCGTTTTGAGTGATCATGAATTTTTGGGTCGATTATTATTCATCGAGCCCAAATACTGTTCATCGAGCCCAAAAACTATTTGATTAACCAAAATCCAAGACACCGGTCTTGTGTGTTGGTTAGATGCCTTGTCCTATGTGCTTGCAAGATGCCCTTATCCTTGTGTGGTTTGGATGCCATAATCCTGTATGCTGGCTAGATGCCTTGTCCTATGTGCTGACAAGATGAATAGGCTTGTTGATTAGCATGTGTGCTAACCTTATACCCTTTGTGCAACAAAGCCTTGGACAACATAGGTGGAAGGGGATGACCTTTCCTACTGATGAGATTGATTGATGATTTACCTGCCTGCGTACTTCTGATTTTCAGAAGTGTTTGTAGTCCACCCTCAGCCTTAGCTTTCGGCCTTATCCCTTTTCGGTTGAATGATGATTGCGTGATTCCCTTTAGTTGTATAGGCTGATGTGATGTTGTTTGGGTCATGTTTGTTTAAGATTTCTGTAGATCTTATGATGTTGTGATATACTAAGATTTTTGTAATCTTATCCTGTTATTTTCACCTTTTTTCAAGCTTAGGTACATTCGTTGTTCGTGGTACCAGTGTGTGAGATCAAGGCTGCACGGCGGGGCGATATTGCATCATATTTGCATTCCTGTTTCCTTGGTTGCTTGCGCATACAACATGAACTTTGGTTGGAGTATTTTCTTGTTTTTCAAGTCCCTCCTTTGCTTGTTTGATTCCAGATTATATTGGAGGTTTACTTGTTGGATTTTTATATCCCTATGTGACTTGTATGTTGTGGTTCCAATGATTCAATTTAAAGACTTCCACTGATGTTTTATTCACTCCATATGATACCAAAATGTTTGTCTAATATCATGCTCCAATTATTATAAGTACAAAGAATAAATATACTAAAATTGGGAATTAAGATGGGTAAGCCTTGTGGGATTCAAATAGGTCATAGTTTTTGGGCTTGTTTGGGTTTTACGGCGGTAAGGGTCCTAAAGGAGCAAATAATAATAAATTAGGATCTGGGGTCCTTACAAATTCGCAACCCCTGTAGCTTGTTAACATGAAATCAGAATTTTCCTATTGCCCTATTCTTAGTGCCAAAAGTTGTATGTTGATTGGGATGAATATCACATCACACAACTAAGGGGGAGGCACTTACGACATCTGATCACTGGTTTCTGATAGGTTTGGTGAGTGGAATTAGTAAGGAAATAGGGTATTTACTTAGTTATTGAGTATGCATGCTTAGTTTGGTTTTGTCTTTGCCTTATGATGTTATAGTTAGTTCGGATCCCTTGAATAAAGGCAAAGGAATAGACTCTTGTTCAGAGACAAGAGAGGTAGGATCTATGTCTCATCTGTTTCTGTGAGACCTCACCCTTCTGAGAGTAGCTTACGATAGAGTGCAGATTCGATTCGTAAATTTTTTCTTACGTTGGGTGCCTCAGCCTTAGGGAGTCCTTAGCGTGTTTGAGTGTCTTAGGGTGTCTAGGTGTGATCGAGAGTACGTTAGAATGCGTGATTGAGGATTGAGTCAGTGGAAATTGGAATTTGACAGATTATGACCCGTTTTGAGTGACCATGAATTTTTGGGTTGATTACTATTCATCGAGCCCAAATACTGTTCATCGAGCCCAAACACTATTTGATTAACCGAAATCCCAGACACCCGTCTTGTTACGCAAAATTTTATTCGGGTCATTTGGGATGATACGGGCTGTGAAATTAGAATTTCTGTACTTGGTAGACCTTGGGATTTAGCCCAATTCAGTCTCAGCCCAAATCCATTGTGTCAGCTCATATACTAGCTAACCCATTAGTTACACTTAAGTCTTGCCAAGTCTTGCCATTTGTGCATTAAACCCAGCAGACCATTTATTTCATCTGCCCTAAATGCCTTTCCCCGTTTTTCTTTCCTCTCTACCATCCAAGAGTACCAACATTCACCTTCAACTCAGTTTTACCTCAGAAATCGTTAGGGGATCATACCCTAACACTTCCCCAGTGTTTTCAACACGTTTCCACTGGTAGTTTGGTGGGTAGGAGTGATTTCTACACTGTTTTCATTCTGGACGAAAATTGAGGGTTTACTGGTAAGTGGTTTAACTCTTGCTTCCATGCTTCTAAGTTAGTTTCTTTAGGTTACTAGTAATGTTGCTGAGCTAATTTAGTGAGTGATTGTGTCTGGAAACACCCTGAAAGCTTTGTGTAATTCTCGGGTGAACAGTGTCAGAGGGTGGAATTCGAAAGTTCTCGATGAATTGGGTGTATTGGTTGCTTGGGTGGTACTGCAATGTGTGAATGTTTGCTGGTCAGAGTTGTGATTAAGGGGGAATGGTTGTGAGTTTATGGAGTGGTTAAATTGTTCAATTGCAGAGGAGTGTTGAGTGGTAATTGTGAGAGGGTCCTTTAGGTTTTAATTTCAGTTTTAGTTTCTGATCACTTGAATTCAGATTAGCTTACGGTTCTATGACTTCCTTATGTGTATAGGTGATATTGCGGCAGCTGAGAAAGGCAAAGGTGTCGCTGGTACGTCGTCAGCGCGACAAGAGGTGGGAGTTTAAGTTTCATCTGCATATGCGTACTGGTTGATTTGTTTAATTAAAATTGAATTGCATGGTTTGATTTGAAAAGAGGCATTGCTGGTACTCTGATGACTAATCATGTTAGACTCATATGAATGCTTGTCATGCTTTGGAACGCATTAAATATATGTTCAAAACTAAGCATGATGGCTGTGTGATGTGCATTGTGTTGCCATGAGTGGATTGCTGCTTGTAACTGAGTGTGTGGCAACACAAGGGAGACTTGTTAAAAATGTGAGATCGGCCTGATGTGGAACGGTATAAATACATAGCATGCATTACAAGTTTTTCCTAAACAATATAGTATAAGTATTTTCTTAGGGATTTACTGGAATTGACGAACTATGCTTGATCAAGCTAGGTAAGTATATGGGGATCCCAGCTGAGGGGACAGTTGTTTACCTTGGAGGGTTATGGAGGATATATCTTTATGAATGGTTACTCAAGTGCACTATAAACGATCAGTCCTCATAATGCTATATGCATGTATCTACGAAACTGAGATGGAATCTGATAATTTGATTTCTTCATTTAGTTTCGGACAACCTTGATGGTAGGGGTTTGAATACATATGAAACTGTTAAATTAAAACCATCAATGGGCTTCCAGGTGATCCTTTAGCGGGGATTATTCGGAAGTGGTTTGTGTCTGTCCCGGTAGGTTTTGGGCATATTAGCCGTTGCATAATGTTTTGATAATCACCCATCGTGCATTGTGCATTGTGCATTGTGCATTGTGGATTTCGTTATGTGCATATATGAGCATGAGACTCAATTGTGTTACGTACTTGGTTTGTAAACTGATTTAGTAATTGCCTCTATTCCCCCGTTGTGCTTATGACGCGGTACTCCCACTGAGGTCCTTTGATCTCACCCCCTCCCTTTATTTTTCTCAGGGCTAAATTGAGAGACTAGCAGTTCAGCTTCCAGGTAACCATTCCATTATTGGTCGTAGGGCTGGACATTGTACTCCACATATTTTGGACACTCGGCATTATTTGTGTTGTAGGTACACACTAGACGTGTGCATATGTATGCTAAACGTGTGAATCTGGGATTTAAATTTTATACTGCATAAGTTTAAATGACAGTGCGATATTATGTGAAATGTGTGACAGAATTATATCGTGGGTTGATATGTGTGAGATAAAAGACTTCCGCTAATAATTCCGTTGTTGATTTTGCCGAGTTTTTATAATAACATGCCATGCTTCAATTTCAAAGGAAAGTTTCAAGATTTGGAAATGATTTTACAGTAAGCCTTGTGTGGTTCCGATTGATCCACCCATTGGGTCGATCGGGGTTGCACGGCGGTGAGGTTCCCATTTACCGGGAGCGGGTCCTCACAGTTTCTCTTGAGATCTTTGTTGTTGATTGTTATTTTCGATGCATGACTTTGTATTGTTGTATGCGCATATGTGAGGTAGTGTATGCATGAGTTACGAATTGATTTGAGACTTACATAGGCAATGTTGAACCCTTGAGATAGGTTATGTGTGCCTAATTTACACATGTTGTGTGTATTGAACATGCTAACTGTGTTCTGACATGATTGAGGATACCTTGTTGTAGTATCGTGTATTGTGCTTGCCTGTGTGTGCTTGTACGTATTTGTGTGTCAGGATCCTTTTTCGGTGGCCATTCGGGGTAAGCGCTGATGTTCCTTGGGATGGAGAGGTTCTTACTTGTATAGGAGTCGTATGGGAGGCAATCCCCAGCAAGAGCTCATTAGATGCCTAGTCCTGTGCTGGCAAGATGCCCTTATCCTTTAGTGGTTTAAATACCCTAATCCTGTGTGCCAATTAGGATGCGTAGTCCTTTGTGCTGGCAAGATGAATAGGCTTGCTGATTAGCTTGTGTGCTAACCTTTTACCTTTGTGCAGCAAAATCTTGGACAACATAGGTAGAAGGGGATGACCTTTCCTGTTGATGCATTTGATTGATGATTTACCTGCTTGTGTACTTCCAATTTTTGGAAGTGTTTGTAGTCCACTCTCAGACTTAGCTTTCGGCTCTACCCCTTTGAATTTTTTGAATGATGATTGCGTGATACCATTTAGTTGTATAGGCTGATCTGATGTTGTTTAGGAGATGCTTGTTTAAAATTTCTGTAGATCTTATGATGTTGTGACCCTACTGAGATTCTTGTAATCTCATCCTGTTGTTTTCATCACTTTTCAGGCTTAGTTACATTCGCTGTTCGTGGTACCAGTGTGTGAGATCAAGGCTGCATGGCGGGACAATATTGCATCTTATTCGCATTCTTGTTTCCTTGGTTGCTTGCGCATATAGCATGAACTTTGATTGGATTATTTTCTAGTTCTTCAAGTCCCTCCTTTGCTTGTTTGTTTCTGGATTATGTTGGTTGGACCATAACGAGCAACATAATCCAAATCAAACATGTATGTCAGTAAAGTATGAAAATATCAAAACACAAAATAAGCCGAGCTTCCAAGACGTGCAAGTGCAATAGTCCAACCCTAAGATCAACACCGGGAAAAGATGACCTAAAAGATGCACGACTACGGTGAAGGATCTATCCTTGTTAAGATCAACAAGAGGGGGTGAGATCAAAGACCTCAGTGAAAGTTATAGCATCATAAGTATATCCGGTGGAATAGAGACATACGATAAATCAATTATAAGACAGTTGCTTAAAACACCATTATCATCCATGCATACTAATGTGCACTCAATATATTTCACAAACAAGTAAGCATAATGCATGATTTGCAAACACTATGCAATAAAGACTAGCCCAATAGGTTTCATAAATTCACAGCACATAACATTGTTACACAGACTACTATGCCCCAAAAAAATATCGGGATGGATCACAAAGCACTTTTAAGTAACCCCTGCTGAAGGAAAACCGAAAGCCCACTGATAGCTAATTTTTCATTTACAAAATACATATATGTCCCCTACTACCAATGTTATCCAAAAACTAAGTGGAGAAATCACACTATCGTACTCAATCACAATCCACACACATATAAACACATAGCCTACTAAGTCATAGCAAATTTAGGTACACATATATAATCCATCCATACAACAACTATAGGTATGTTATATTCCCTTCTATTGGGATTCTATTTACTTACCTTTCTTGGCCAAACATTAGCCATCAATTCCAAGAGTATATAGCTTTTATATAGAAAACCTAATGATGCATGAAATGCAAGAAACAACAAGTGGCCCTCATATGAGGTTGATTAGGGTGTGATTTGATGTTTATTTGGTATTGAGTAGATTTAGGCTAGGTTTGGGGTGTCAAAATGGGGTACATGGATTACATGAAAGGTATAGGAGAAGCTGGGATAGGTACATGGGCGTGTGGAATTTAAACCGAGGGTGACAGAGTGGTATTTGGCTTGGTGTACATAACCATGTACTCTTATACGCAGGTTGTGTACTATTCTATCCAGATTAGTACACGGGCTATTGGATGAGTACACGGGTGTGTACTCATCCCGGACGAGCTACGTGTAACGACCCTAACTCCTAACCTATTATTAATTGCTCTGATTAGGGCCCTTACCGCCGTGAAACCCAAACAAGCCCAAAAACCAGGACCTATCTGAATCCCACAAGGCTTACTCATCAAATTCTCAATTTTTAGCATGTACATTCTTTATGTTTATCAACAATTGGAGCATGATAATGGATAAGTATTCGGGTATCATACGGAGTGAATGAAATATCAGCGGAAGTCTTTTAAATAAAATCAGTGAATCCACAACACACAAATCCTATAGGGATCCAAATATCCAGTATGTTAACCCCCAACTTAAATCGGACACAACAAGTAAAGGAGGAATCTTGAAAAAAAAACAGAAAGTAATCCAATCATAATTCATGTTATATGCGCAGGCAATCAAGGAACAGGTATGCAAATGTGATGCGAATATCGCCCCGCCGTGCAGCTTTGATCTTACACACTGGTGCCATGGACAGTGGATGTACCTAAACCTGAAAAATGGTGAATACAATAGGATGAGATTACAAGAATCTCAGTAGGGTCACAACATCATAAGATCTACAGAAATTTTAAACACAAATCTCCCGAACAACATCAGATCATCCCTACACAATTATGGGTATCACGTAATTCAAGAATCAATCAAAGGGATAAGGCCGAAACTAAGGCTGACGGTGGACTACAACACTTCCGAAAATCAGAAGTACACTGGCAGGTAAAACTCATCAGATTACTCTCGGCACTAGAAAGTAGGAAAGATCATCCCCTTCCACCTGTGTTGTCCAAGGTTTACTGCACAAAGGGTAAAAGGTTAGCACAGAAGCTAATCAGCAAACCTATTCATCCTGCCACACAAGGACAAGACATCCAAGCCACACAAGGACAAGGCTTCCAGCCACACAAGGACTAGGCATCCAAGCCACACAAGGACAAGGTTTCCAGTGCGCGCATGTTGGGGATTGCCACCCTCACAACTCCCATACTAGTAAGAGCCTCTCCTCTCCTAAGGAGCATCAGCGCTTACCCCAAATGGCCATCGGAAAAGGATCTTGACACACAAACATGTACAAGCATACAAAAACAAGGGTAAAGCATAATACCACGACAGGATATTTTCAATCATGTCAGAACACAATTATATGCAATTCAGGCACTCAAAACCTAACTCAAGTGTTCGGTATGGCCTATAGGATTCATATCTCAATCCGCTTTTCATGCACATATCCTACAATCAATTTGGATACAATAATAACAAGGTCAGGTATCAAAAATAACAAACAAACAATAGGGATCTCTGGAGAAACCGATAAAGCATAGATCCTACCTCTCTTGTCTCAGAACAAGAAGCTATTCCTTTGCCCTTATTTAATAATTCCAAACCACCTATAGCATCACAAGGCAAAGAAAAAACCAAACTAAGCATGCATACTCAATAACCAAGTAAGTATCCTATTTCCTTACCAATTTCACTCACCAAACCTATCAGAAACCAGTGGTCAGATGATGCAGGTGCCTCCTTTTTGGATGTGTAATGTGATAGCCAAGAACTTAACAAGATTCAACCTGAATTACCACCCTAATTTAACTATGTATATTTCGGCACTAAGCATAAGACACAAGATAATTTGTGATTTCATGTTAGCGAGGTGTAAGAGTTGCGATTTCATGTTAACAAAGAAGGATTAAGTGTTTATAACTTATACAATCAAAAGAAAGAAGATCAGAATCTAATAGGTTAATCAATTAATCAAGATAGGCAATAATAGGGTAAGGGTAGGGCATATGAATTTCATGTATAGAAAAGAATTAAAGGATGAATTCATGATTTTTTAACATGAATGGATGCTAAACAATCATATGAACAAGTGGAACAACAACAGAAATCAATTGAAGACACAATCACACAATTTTGAAACCTAATCCTGCCGAAATATGATTGAGCGTTCGACAAAGAAAAACTAACTTCAAGAAAAAAAATCCTATATTGTTGGAAAGAGGATGAAGAGAGCTTTCCAACAAGCTATTATTTGCAAGAATCTGATAAAGGACGAGAGAGTTATGTTATTTTGAAGTTCAAGCAAATTTTAGCAATTCTGTCGAAATACGATTTAACTTTTGACATAGAAAAATAACCTCCAGAAAATAAACCAAATATATTTGGAAATTGGATTAAGAGATCTTTTCATCAAGCTACTATTTTCAAGAATCTAACAAAGGACAAGAGAGTTATGCTATTTTGAAGTTCAAGCAGATTCAGGCAATTCCGTCGAAATATGATTTAACTTTGGACAAAGAAAAACTAACCTCCAGTTGATAAAGCAAAGATGATTGGAAATAATATTAAGAGAGATTTTGAACAAGCTATTATTTTCAAGAATCTGACAAAGGATGAGAGAGTTATGCTGATTTGAAGTTCCAGCGGATTTCGGCAGAAATTGGGAGGTGTAAGATTTTTAGGTTTTACCAATTTTGTGTGTTTTATGTATAAGATTTTTGTGTGGCTGGCTTCCTATTTATATAAGGTGGTTATGGGATTAAAATCTCTATTTTAAATGCTTGATTAAAGTAAGATAATTATCATAATTAAATTCTATAATTATCCCCCTTTAATTTTAGAGATTTTGATTTCTAAGGTAATTATCAACCTATAAAGAACTATATTAAAAAAAATTAAAACCAAAATTAATTACTGGACATTTCTTACCAATTTCGGCCATCACACATCCTTTTCTTCAGGAAAAAAATGGTCTTTTCACCTGCACTGGCTTTTGGACTTTTAGGACTGAAAGCTCGGGGTCTCACATCCTCCCCTCTTTATAAGAATTTCGTCCTCGAAATTTTAGCACAAGTACCTAAACAAACAGGTAAAGAAATTTCACACGCATAGATTCCTCAATTTGGCCATTACGTCAATTAACTCGTACCATAGGCACGCTTCGATTGCGAAGCTGTCGAACTGACCTATCTAGTATGACAATTGGCTATACGGGATAGGATAGGCCTTCAACAACTTCGACTGGGGTTTCTTTGAGCACATGGGTAGGGTCTCGCATATATATTCTCAATATTGAAATGTGAAACATGTTGTGAATTCTTTCCATATTTGGATGTAAGGCAAGTCAGTATGTAACATCCCGAATTATGAGTCCTAGAAGTCCAGAAGCTAGTGCAGGTGAAAAGACCATTTTTTCCCTGAAGAAAAGGATGTGTGATGGCCAAAATTGGTAAGGAATGTTTGGTAATTATTTCTGGTATTAATTCCTTTTAATTTGGTTCTTAATTTGTTGATAATCACCTTAGGAATTAAAATCTCTAAAATTAAAAGGGGATAATTACAAAATTTAAATCTGGTAGTTATCTTATTTTAATAAAGCCTTTAAAGTAGTAATCTTAATTCCATACCCATCCATTATAAATAGGAAGCCAACTCCACAAAAATCATTCATAGAAAACACACAAAACTCGTATAGCCTAAAACCCTTACACGTCCCTATATCTGCCAAAATTCGCTGAAACTTTAAACCAGTTTAACTCTCGCATCGTTTGTCGGATTTCTGAAAATAATAACTTGTTGGAAAGCTCTTTTTATCCTCTTTCCAACCATCTTTGGTTTTTTGTCAGAAGCTTAGTATTTCTTTCTCCTAAGATAAGTCGAAACTCAGCGGAACTGTCAAAATCTTCTTGAAATTCAATGTAGCATAACTCTTTCATCGTTTGTCAAATTCATGAAAATAATAGCTTGTTGGAAAGATCTCTTAATCCTTTTTCCAACCATATTTATTTTGTTGTTTGGAAGTTTGTATTTTTTTGTCAGAAGTTAAGTTGAAAATCGGCGGCGGAATTAGGTTTTAAGATTTGTATAATTTTGCCTTTGATTGATCTCTGATGTTGTTGCCCTTATTCATATGATTGTTTAGAATCCATTCATAGTGAACAATCATGAATTCATCCTTTGAATCTTTTCTATACATGAAATTAGTATGCCTTACCTTTGCCCTACTGCCCTATTGTTGCCTATCTTGATCAATTGATTAACCTATTGGATTCTGATCTTGTTTCTTTTGATTATACATGTTATAAACCCTTAATCCTTCCTTGTTAACATGAGATCGCAACTCCTACAACTTGTTAACATGAAATCGCAACTTGCCCTATTGCCCTATTCTTAGTGCTGAAAATTGTATGATAATTAGGGATGATAATTCAGGTTGTTTCTTATTAAATTCTTGGCTATCACATCACACATCCAAGGGAGAGGTACCTGCGGCATCTGATCACTGGTTTCTAATAGGTTTGGTGAGTGGAATTGGTAAGGAAATAGGGTATTTAATTGGATATTGGATATACATACTTAGTTTAGTTTTGGCTTTGCCTTGTGATGCTATAGGTAGTGCAAAATTATTGAATAAAGGCAAGGGAATAACTTCTTGTTCAGAGATAAGAGAGGTAGGATCTATGCCTCATTGGTTTCTCTAAAGACCTCGTTGTTTGCTTAATTGATTTTGGTACCTATGATTGTGAAACTGTATGCGCATTCATATTAAATAATAAATGCTTGAGTTGCGGATTGAACTGAGGAATTTCTAGGCTATACCGAGTCTCTTAAGTTAGGTTAGGAATGCCTAACTTGCATGTGTGATGTGTATTGAACATGCTGAATATGATCTGACAGAATTGAGAATACCTTGTTGTGGTTTTGTGCCTTGTGCTTGCCTGTGTGTGCTTGTACTTGTTTGTGTGTCAGGATCCTTTTCCGGTGGCCATTCAGGGTAAGCGCTGATGCTCCTAGTGAGAGGGGAGGTTCTTACTGGTATGGGAGTCGTATGGGTGGAAAATCCCAGCAAGAGCTCACTGGATGACTGGTGTGTGGCCATAAGCCCTGTCCTTGTGTAGCAGGAACCCCTTATCCTTGTGTGGTTTGGGATGCCTTTGTCCTTGTGTGGTTTGGGATGTTTTGTCCTTGTGTGGCAAGATGAATAGGCTTGCTGATTAGCTTGTGTGTTAAACAATTACCTTTCGTGCAGTAAGCCTTGGACAACACAGGTGAAAGGGGATGACCTTTTCTTCTTCATTGCCGAGAACAATCTGATGAGTTCTGTCTGCTTGTGTACTTTTGATACATTTCGGAAGTGTTTGTAGTCCCCTTTAGCCATAGATTCGGCTCTATCTTTTTTGATTGAATTTTTGAATTGCATGAATCCCTTTAGTTGCGTAGGAATGATCAGATATTGTTCGAGAGATTGTGTTTATGGTTTCTGCAGATCTTATGATGTTGTGACCCTACTGAGATTCTTGTAATCTCATTCCGTTGTTTTCACCATTTTTTTCAGGCTTAGGTACATTCACTGCTCGTGGTACCAGTGTGTGAGATCAAGGTTGTATGGCGGGGCGATATCGCATCACTTTTGCATACCTGTTCCTTGATTACTTGCGCATATAACTTGAATAAAAATTGGACTACTTTCTGGTTTATTTTAAGATTCCTCCTTTGCTTGTTATTTTCAACTATGTTGGAGGAATTCTTACTGGTTATTTGGATCCTTTTGGGACTTGTGTGCTATGAATCCAGTGATTTAATTTAAAAACTTCCGCTGATGTTTTTACTCACTTCGTATGATACAGAATGATTGTCCAATATCATGCTCCAACTGTTATTAAACATGTAGAATGAACATGCTAAAAGTAAAAAACTTAGTGAGTAAGCCTGGTGAGATTCAGATAGGTCCTAGGTGTCTTTGGGCTTGTTTGGGTTTCATGGTGGTAATGACCTTAATTGGAGCAAATATTAATAGGTAGGAATTGGGGTCGTTACAAGTTTGGTAGCGGAGCATGGTTTAGGGAAAATAATTTGTTATATGCTTACTTATTTGTTGATTTTGGTGTTTGTAGGTAAGGACATGCACACACACTCACTCACTTAGGGGCTAGTACTGAAAGTGAACTAATGCTAAAATGGAATTGATTTCTAAGATTTAAATGATGAGGATGATAATCTGATGTGATGTTTGTTCGTGTATGTTCTTATGCCTGGTATGCCATGATATGTTTTGGTGAGTGTTTGTTGTGTTTCATATCATTGCTGAGAATGTGTGTTTTGATTTATGTATGCTGCCGAGTATCCCTATTTGACTCCTGTATTGCTGAATGTATATGTAAGTGATTGGCTGGTGTGTATTGCTGAATATGGATGTTGTGTAAATCCATGCTTGCTTGATGTTTGATGATGATTTACGAGAGTATATATGAGTGTTGATGTAATTGCCGAGAATACTTTTGCATGTGTGCATGTGATTTCTGAAAATTTGTATGTTACTTTCCAGCATATGCGTATCGTCCGGTGCATGCCTCTCCACCAGGTACCACTTCTTTTCCTAGTATCGTATTTAGTTATGTGTAAGTAACAATCGTATGCTTAAATAGTATGACAAGGTTGACTGCTACGAGGGATCGACGGGGGTAGGAATGGGATTCAGGCCGAACAACAACCTGTTGAGCAAGAGGAGCCGAATCCACAAGATGACCAAGAAGGGCAAGCTGAGCCCGAAAAATCAACCTGAGCCACCAGCTGCACCAGTCATTGATCCTGTGATGGCACAAATATTAAACGTATTACAAGAAATTGCTGCAAATCAGTAGCGTATGGAGACGCAATTTCAGAATGCTCCTTCACCTGCACCAGTGGAAGAACCTATTCCTCCACTTGAACCTGTACAGCCGGCACATCCTAAGGAAGCCGAGATACTCCCCGTCGTGATTACAAAATTGTTGAAGGAAGCTTGACAATTGGGATGTAAAGATTTCAATGGTTCAGCCGGAGCTGCCGCCGCTCGTGAGTGGATAGGCACCTTATGTCGAGTATCCTTGTTCTTACGTATCTCGAATGATGACAAACTTGTCATCGCCACTTTCCTACTCGAGGGAGAAGCCCTCGCATGGTGGACATCTGTTAGCTAGCGATTCGGCAATCATTTGCCAACTTGGGAGGAATTTCGGTACGAATTCGACGAAAGATTTTATACGAGGTTCCATAAAAACGAGCAGTGACAAGCTTTTTACAAACTTGAACAAGGCACCCGTTCGGTGCTGGAATATGAGAAAGTGTTAAGGGAGTTGTCCCGATTTGCACCAGAAGAAGATTGTACACCGTACGAGCTTGCGAGACGATTTCAGGATGGGTTGAGTACTGAACTCAAAACCATTGTAGGTACGACACCGGTGCAGAATTTGCAAGAACTAATCATTGCCATAACCGAAGCCGAAAGGATCGTGCAAACCAAGAAGCTATCCACAACCACTAGTGGCGGATCCTATAGGCGAGATTCGAAGTTCAATCGACGAACGAGACCCTATCCTTTAAGAAGCTATCCTCCGAAAATTAATGGCAATGGAAATACCAACAAGAAGAACTTTTCTGGTTCAAATTCCATTGGATCTTCGTGGAATTCTCAGCAATGTCGATGTTACAACTGTGGCGAGATGGGACATGTTCAGAGGGAATGCCCGAAACCAAGGCGAATCACAGGTGTACCAAATGCAGGCCAAGGTGGAAATGCCAACCCCGCCAGACCACCAACACGCGCACTAGGAGGACCACCCAACTGATCCACAAGCGAGGCGCAACCAAGACCAAGAAGGCTCTTCACCCTAACTGATGCCGAGGCTAATCCTGATGTCGTGACAGGTACTATTTCAGTCTTTTCTCAAAATGGTAAAGTATTATTAGATCCCGGAGCAAATAGATCATTTGTAAGTCCAAGGATAACACTTAGCACGGATCGGCCTCTATCTCCCTTGACTCTTCCTATTGCGGTTCTATCTCCATTGGGAGAGCAACTGATTTGTAACCTAGTCTACATCGGTTGTGCGGTACGTATGGGTCCGAATGTACTTAAAGTGGATCTGATTCCATTAGACATCCGAGAGCTTGATGTGATCCTAGGCATGGACTGTCTGGTGAAATATCAAGCCCGTATGGAGTGTTTCACCAAACGTGTGTGGTTCATATTTCCTGATGGTGCCGAGTACTATTTTGAAGGTGATAGGCGAGTTGTTCCAACTTGCATGATTTCATGGCTTGAAGCGAAGCGATTGATCCACAAAGGATGTACAACGTACCTCGTGTGACGACCTCAATTCCTAACTATTACTATTTACTCCGATTAAGGTCATCACCGCCGTGAAACCCAAATACGCCCAAATGATACCTAGGACCTATCTGAATCTCACCAGGCTTACCATTAACTTTCGATTTTTATAGCATGTTTATTCTAATGTTTAACAACTATTAGAGCATGATATTGGACAAATATTCTGGTAACATATGGAGTAAATAAAACATCAGCGGAAGTCTTTAGATTAAATCAATGGGTTCATAACACACAAGTCCCATAGGGATCCAAACAATCAGCAAGAAATCCTCCAACATATTTCGGAAATAGCAAGCAAATGAGGGATCTGAAAATAAACCAGAAAGTAGCCCAATCATTCATGTTATATGCGCAAGTAAACAAGTATGTAAATGTGATGCGATATTGCCCCGCCGTGCAGTCTTGATCTCACACACTGGTACCACAGACAGTGGATGTACCTAAGCCTGAAAAATGGTAAACACAACGGTACGAGATTACAAGAATCTCAGTAGGGTCACAACATCATAAGATCTGTAGAAATCCTAAACACAAATCTCCCAATTCACATTAGATCATTCCTAAACAACTAAAGGGGATCACGCAACTCAAGAATCAATTAAAAAAAGGTTAAGGCCGAATCTATGGTTGAGGGAGGACTACAAACAACTTCCGAAAAATCAGAAGTACACAGGCAGGTAGAACTCATCAGATTACTCTCAGCAATGAAGAAGAAAGGTCATCCCCTTCCACCTATGTTGTCCAAGGCTTACTTCACAAAGAGAAGATGGTTAACACACAAACTAATCAGTGAGCCTATTCATCTTGCCTCACAAGGACAAGTCATCTTGCCACACACAGACAAGCCTTCCCAAGCCACACACGGACTAGGGCATCCCAAACCTCGTAAGGATAAGAGCTTCCTGCTTAGCAGGAACAGAAATCCAGCGCGCACATGCTAGGGTTTGCCACCCATACAACTCTCATACCAGCAAGAACCTCTCCGCTTCCTAAGAGCATCAGCCCTTACCCCGAATGGCCACTGGAAAAGGATCCTGACACACAAACACGTACAAACACAAACAGGCAAGTACAAAGCATAATACCACAACAGGGTATCCTCAGTCATGTCAGAACACAATCAGCATATTCAATTCATGTAACATATGCAACCCAGGCACTCAACACCTAACTCAGGGGTTTGATTTAGCCTATGAGATCCATATCTCAATCCGAAATTCGTACTCTCACACTATAATCAATCGCATGCAACACAACAAGGGCAAGTATAAAAAATATCAAGAAAACAACATGGGTCTCTGGAGAAACCGATGAGGTGTAGATCCTACCTCTCTTGTCTCTGAACAAGAAACTACTCCTTTCCTTTTATTAGGTAATTTCGAACTACCTATATTATCACCAGGCAAAGACGAAAACAAACTAAGCATGCATATTCAATAATCAATTGAACACCCTATTTCCTTACCAATTCCACTCACCAAACCTATCAGAAACCAGTGATCAGATGCTGCTGGTACCTTCCCCTTGGATGTGTGATGTGATAGCCAGGAACTTAACAAGATTCAACCTGAATTACCATTCTAATCAACTATGCAAATTTCGTCGCTAAAAGTAGGGCATAGGACAATTTTGACTTGAAGCATAGAGAAGTTTAAAAGAAATAAATTCATGATCATGCATCATGAATAAATGCTAAGAAATCATAAAAACACGCGAAATGACAACAGAAATCAACCGAAGACAAAAACTGTAGAAATCTAAAAACGAAGAGCTAATTCCGTCGCTGACTTTCGACTTAACTAATAGACAAGAAAATATTTACGTCCAAATAACAAAATATATATGGTTGGAAATAGGATAAAAAGAGTTTTCCAATAAGCTATTATTTGTAGGGATCCGACAAACGATGAGAGAGTTATGCTATTCTGAAGTTCAAGAAGATTTGGCAAAAACCTAATTCCGCTGCCGATTTTCAACTTATCTTTAGAGAAAGAAATACTAATCTCCTGATGAAAAAACAAAAAATGTTAGAAAGAGGATGTAGAGATATTTCCATCAAGTTATTATTTGCAAGGATCCGATGAACGATAAGAGAGTTATGCTGGTTTAAATTTTCAGCAAATTTTGTCGGCTATAGGGAGGTGTAGGGTTTTAAGCTTATACGAATTTTGTATGTTTTCTCTGAATGATTTTTGTGAGGTTGGCTTCCTATTTATAATGAATGGGTATAGAATTATGATTACTATTTTTAAGATTTTATTAAAAATAAGATTATTTACCAGATAATTAAATTCTTTAATTATCTTCCCCTATTCTTAGGGATTTTAATCTCTAAGGCAATTATCTATCTATAAGGACTTAGATTAAAGGGAATTTATACCATAATTAACTACCATACCACTCTTACCAATTTCAGTCATCAAACATCCTTTCCTTCAGGAGCAAAATCGTCTTTTCACCCGCACTGGCTTCTGGATTTGTAGGAGTCGAAATTTGGGGTTTCAATTTTAACATAAGTACCTAATCAAACAGGTTAGGAAATTTTGCACGCATAGATTCCTTGGTCTCCCAATACTGTTCTTCAATTTGGCCATTACGGAAAACAACTCGTACCATAGGCACGCTTCGACTGCGAAGCTGTCGAACTGACCAATCTAGTATGGCAACTGGTTGTACGGGATAGGATAGGTCTTCAGCAACTTTAACTGGCAGGTCTTTAAGCACATGGGCAGGATCTCACATATACTTTCTTAGCATTGAAATGTGAAATATGTTGTGAATTCTTTCCATTTTTGGAGGTAGTGCAAGTCGGTATGCAACAGGGCTGATTCTTTTAACAATGTCATATGGACCAATGTAGCGAGGTCCTAACTTACCTCGATATTGAAAACGTAGGACTCCCTTCCATAGGGCGACTTTCAAAATACTTTGTCTCCTACCGCAAATTCCAGCTTCATTCGTCGATTGTCGGCGTAGCCTTTCTGCCGATCCTGAGCTGCTTTTAGCCTTTGTCAAGCTTAATTGTTCTGTTGCTTGGTCAATTAATTCCGGATTGTCTAGGCGTCTCTCGCCTACTTCATTCCAGCAAAGGGGGGTTCTGCAGCTTCTCCCATATAGTGCTTCATAGAGTGCCATACCGATGCTTACATGAAAGCTATTGTTGTAAGAAAATTCTGCCAATGGCAGGCATCGATCCCAGCCGGTTTGGTGGTCCAATACACTCGCACGTAGCATGTCTTCAAGTGTCTGAATTGTCCTTTCTGATTGACCATCGGTCTGGGGATGAAATGTTGTACTGAAAATCAATCTCGAATCCAGTGCATTCTGGAAGTTCTCCCAAAATCGTGAAGTGAAACGAGGATCACGATCATAAACAATACAAACTGGTACTCAATGCAAACAAAAAATCTCGTCCAAGTAACGAACTGCCAAATTTTCTGGTGTATCTGTCACACGTATAGGAAGAAAGTGTGCAGATTTCGTCAGTCGATCCACAATCACCCAAATGACATTGTATCCTCGCTGCGATATAGGTAAACCGGTCACAAAATCCATTGTGACGTGCTCCCACTTCCATTATGGAATCGGAAGTGACTGAAGTAGACCAGGGGGTCTTTGATGTTCGATCTTTACTTGTTGACATACGAGGCATCGAGCAACAAATGCAGCAATATGACGTTTCATATTTGGCCACCAATACTGCCCCTTCAAATCTCGGTACATCTTAGTGCTTCCAGGATGAATAGCGAACTTCGAACTATGCACCTCTGATAGAATAAGATTACGAATATCAACATTTTGTGGAACACATACCCAATTTCTGAAGACTAGTACTTTGTCATCTCGTATCACGAACTATGGCATCAACACCATCAGAAAGTTGCTTCCGAATTTCAGTAAATTTTGGATCCTCTAATTGTTGATTCCGGATTTCTTCAATTAAGGTAGGTGCGACTTCAATTCGTGCCAACAACGAACCAGAGAAATCGGTGCTAAGATGCACACTATTAGTTTTCAGTTCCAACATCATCGGTAAGTAATGGGTGCACATGTAGGCCAAAAACTGATGGGGAAGGAGGATGATACTTTCGGCTCAAGGCATGAGTAACAACATTCGTCTTTCCAGGATGATATTCGATGATTAAATCATAGTCTTTAATCAGCTCCACCCATCGTCGTTGTCTCATATTTAATTCTTTTTGTGTAAGGAGGTACTTCAAGCTTTTGTGATCAGTGAAGATTCGACACGTCTCGGCGTATAAATAATGTCGCCATATTTTTAAGGCAAATACCACGGCTGCAAGTTCCAGGTTATGTGTAGGGTAGTTTATCTCGTGCGGTCGCAATTTCCTTGAAGTGTAGGCAATGACTTTCCCATCTTGCATCAATACACATCCAAATCTAGATTTTGACTCGTCGCTGTAAACCACATACTCCTTTCTGCAAATAGGTAAGGTAAGGATAGGTGCAGAAACTAACTGATTCTTTAGTTCTTCGAAACTTTGTTGGCATTTCTCGTTCCGTACGAACGGCTCACCCTTGCATGTCAGTTTTGTCAATGGTCCGACAAGTGATGAAAAATTTTCCACAAAGCAACGGTAGTTTCCTTCTAAGCCTAGGAAACTACGAACTTCGAACACACTTCGCGGTGGTTCCCAAGCAATCACGGCTTCAATCTTCTTCGGATCAACAAACACACCTTGGGCGGAAACAATATGGCCCAGGAAACTCACTTCAAGTAACCAGAATTTCCATTTTGAGTACTTTGCGAACAACCGTTGATCTTTCAAGATTTTAAGCACAATCCTCAAATGCATAGCATGATCCTCTTCCGATATTGAGTAAATCAGAATGTCGTCGATGAAGACTATCACAAATTTATCCAGGAATTCACGGAACACACAATTCATCAAGTCCATAAACACAGCTAGTGCATTGGTCAAGCCGAATGGCACAACCAGAAATTCATAGTGGCCATATCGCGATCTGAACGCGGTCTTTGGAATATCAGTATCACGAACTCGCAATTGATGGTATCCAGATCTGAGATCAATCTTGGAGAACACGGCTGCACCTTGGAGTTGGTCAAACAAATCGTCGATGCGTGGCAAAGGGTATTTATTTTTCACGGTCACACGGTTCAGCTGCCGATAATCGATGCACAATCGCAGCAAACCGTCTTTCTTTGTCACGAACAGAACAAGTGCTGCCCGGGTGACACACTAGGTTGAATAAAACCACGATCCAGCAAATCTTCCAATTGCATTTTTAGTTCCTTCATTTCCGCAGGAGCCATATGATACGGAGGAATGGAAATCGGATTCGTACCTGGCACTAGCTGTGAGACCTCATCCTTCTGAGAGTAGCTTACGATAGTGTGCAGATTCGATTCGTAAATTTTTTTCGTTGGGTGCCTCAGCCTTATAGAGTCCTTAGCGTGTTTGAGTGCTTTAGGGTGTCTAGGTGTGATCGAGAGTACGTTAGAATGCGTGATTGAGGATTGAGTCAGTGGAAATTGAAATTTGACAGATTATGACCCGTTTTGAGTGACCATGAATTTCTGGGTCGATTACTATTCATCGAGCCCAAATACTGTTCATCGAGCCCAAACACTATTCGTAAGCCCAATTGATTAACCGAAATTCCAGACACCCGTATTGTCATGCAAAAATTTTATTCGGGACATTTGGGATGATACGGGCTGTGAAATTAGAATTTCTGTACTTGGCAGACCTTGGGATTTAACCCAATTCAGTCTCAGCCCAAATTCATTGTGTCAGCCCATGTACTAGCTAACCCATTAGTTACACTTGTGTCAGCGCATGTACTAGCTAACCCATTAGTTACACTTAAGTCTTGTCATTTGTGCATTAAACACAGTAGACCATTCATTTCATCTGCCCTAAATGCCTTTCCCCGTTTTTCTTTTCTCTTCACCATCCAAGAGTACCAACATTCACCTTCAACTCAGTTTTACCTCAGAAATTGTTAGGGATTCATACCCTAACACTTCCCCAGTGTTTTCAACACATTTCCACTGGTAGTTTGGTGGGTAGGAGTGATTTCTAAACTGTTTTCATTCTAGACGAAAATTGAGGGTTTACTGGTAAGTGATTTAATTCTTGCTTCCATGCTTCTAAGTTAGTTTCCTTAGGTTGCTAGTAATGTTGCTGAGTTAATTTAGTGAGTGATTGTGTCTGGAAACACCCTGAAAGCTTTGTGTAATTCTCGGGTGAACAGTGTCAGAGGGTGGAATTCGAAAGTTCTAGATGAATTGGGTGTATTGGTTGCTTGGGTGTTATTGTAAGGTGTGAATGTTGCTGGTCAGAGTTGTAATTAAGGGGGAATGGTTGTGAGTTTATGGAGTGGTATGAGTTTGAGCAGTGACATTAAATTGTTCAATTGCAGAGGAGTGATGAGTGGTAATTGTGAGAGGGTCCTATAAGTTTCAATTTCAGTTTTAGTTTCTGACCACTCGAATTCAGATTAGCTTACGGTTCTATGACTGCCTTATGTGTATAGGTGATAATATTGCGGCAGCTGAGAAAGGCAAAGGTGTCGCTGGTACGTCGTCAGCGCGACAAGAGGTGGGAGTTTAAGTTTCATCTGCATACGCGTACTGGTTGATTTGTTTAATTAAATTTTGAATAGAGGCATTGCTGGTACTCTGATAATTAATCATGTTAGACTCATATGAATGCTTGTCATGCTTTGGAACGAATTAAATGTATGTTCAAAACTAAGCATGATGGTTGTGCGATGTGCATTGTGTTGCCATGAGTGAATTGCCGCTTGTAAATGAGTGTGTGGCAACACAAGGGAGACTTGTTAAAAATGTGAGATTGGCCTGATGTGGAACTGGATAAATACATAGCATGCATTACAAGTTTTCCCCAAAAAAATTCTTAGGAATTTTTTAGAATTGACGAACTATGCTTGATCAAGCTAGGTAAGTATATGGGGATCCCAGCTGAGGGGAAAGTTGCTTACCTTGGAGGGTTATGGAGGATATATCTGTATGAATGGTTACTCAAGTGCACTCTATAAACGATCAGTTCTCATAATGCTATATGCATGTATCTACGAAACTGAGATGGAATCTGATAATTTGATTTCTCCATTCAGTTTTGAACAACCTTGATGGTAGGGGTTTGAATACATATGTAACTGTTAAATTAAAACCATCAAGGGGCTTCCAGGAGGTCTTTTAGCGGGGATCATTCGGAAGTGGTTTGTGTCTGCCCCGGTAGGTTTTGGGCATACTAGCCTTTGCATAATGTTTTGATAATCACGCATCGTGCATTGTGCATTGTGCATTGTGGATTTCGTTATGTGCATATATGAGCATGAGACTCAATTGTGTTACGTACTTGGTTTATAAACTGATTTAGTAATTGCCTCTATTCCCACGTTTGTGCTTATGACGCGGTACTCCCACTGAGGTCCTTTGATCTCACCCCTCCCTTTATTTTTCTCAGGGCTAAATTGAGAGACTAGCAGTTCAGCTTCCAGGTTACTATTCCATTGTTGGTCGTAGGGCTGGACATTGTACTCCACATATTTTGGACATTCGGCATTATTTGTGTTATAGGTATAGACTTGACGTGTGCATAAGTATGCTAAACGTGTGAAGCTGAGATCTAAATTTTATCCTGCATAAGTTTAAATGACAGTGTGATATTATGTGAAATGTGTGACAGAAATATATCGTGGGTTTGATATGTGTGAGATAAAAGACTTCCGCTGAAGGTTAATAACTCCGTTGTTGATTTTGCCGAGTTTTTATAATAACGTGCCATGCTTCAATTTCAAAGAAAAGTTTTCAGATTGGCAAATGATTTTACAGTAAGCCTTGTGTGGTTCCGATTGATCCACCCGTTGGGTCGATCGGGGTTGCACGGCGGTGAGGTTCCCATTTACCGGGAACGGGTCCTCACACTAGCTCAATGCCGAATTCCACATCCCTTGATGGTGGTAGCCCGGTTATGTCTTCTGGAAATACTTCTGGAAATTCGCAAACCACAGGAACAGAATCCAGATCTGAGGATTCTTTAGAAATATCATGTACGTGCGCGAGGTACGCTGTACATCCTTTGTTGATTAATCGCTTCGCCTTAAGCCAAGAAATCATGCAAGTTGGTACAACTCGCCTATCACCTTCAAAACAGTATTCGGTACCATCAGGAATAATGAACCACACCCGCTTGGTGAAACACTCCATACGGGCTTGATATTTCGCCAAGCAATCCATGCCTAAAATCACATCCAGCTCCCTGATGTCTAATGGAATTAGATCCATTGTCACCACATCAGGACTTGCCTCGACATAAATCAAAGTAAAGAGCCTTTTTTATCTCGGTTGCGTCTCACTTGTGGATCCGTTGGGTGGTCCTTCTGGTGCTCGTGTTGGTGGTCTGGCGGGGTTGGCATTCCCACCTCGGCCTGCGTTTGGTACACCTGTGATTTGCCTTGGTTTTGGGCATTCCCTCGAAACATGTCCCATCTTGCCACAGTTGTAACATCGTCGTTGCTGCGAACTCCACGAAGATCCATTGGAATTTGAACCAGAAAAGTTCTTCCGGTTGGTATTTCCATTGCCATTAATTTTCGGAGGATAGAACCTTAATGGATAGGGTCCCCTTCGCCGATTGAACCTCGAATCTCGCCTATAGGATCCGCCACTAGTGGCTGCGGTTGACTTCTTGGTTTGCACGATCTTTTTAACCTCAGTTGTGGCAACAATTAGTTCTTGTAAATTCTGCACCGGTGTCGTACCGACGATGGTTTTTAGTTCGGTACTCAACCCATCCTGAAATCGTCTCGCAAGCTGGTACGGTGTACGATCTTCTTCAGGTGCAAATCGGGACAACTCTCTTAACACTTTTTCATATTCCATCACCGAACGGGTGCCTTGTTCACGTTTGTAAAAAGCTTGTACCTGCTCGCTTTTATGGAATCTCGTATAAAATCTCTCGTCGAATTCGTACCGGAATTCTTCCCATGTTGGCAAACGATCGCCGAATCGCAAGCTAACAGATGTCCACCATGCGAGGGCTTCTCTATCAAGTAAGAATGTAGCAATGGAAACCTTGTCATCATCCGAGATATGCAGGAACAAGGATACTCGGCATAAGGTGTCCATCCACTCACGAGCGGCTGCTGCTCCAGCTGATCCACCAAAATCTTTTCATCCAAGTTGTCAAGCTTCCTTCAGCAACTTTGTAATTATAACGGGAAGTCTCTCTGTTTCCTTATGATGTGCCGGCTGCACAGGTTCAAGTGGAGGAATAGGTTCTGGTGCAGGCGCAGGAGCATTCTGAAATTGTGCCTCCATTCGCTGCTGATTTGCAGCAATTCATTGTAACACGTTTAAGATTTGTGCCATAACAGGGTCAATGTCTAGTGCGGCTGGTGCCTCAGGTTGGTTTTTAGGCTCAGCTTGCCCTTCCTGCTCAATTTGTGCATTTGGCTCCTCCTGCTCAACAGGTTGCTATTCAGTCTGAATCTCAAACCTACCCCGTTGGTCCCTTTGTTACCTCGAGCGTGCCATACTACACAAATACACCTTTACTACTCATGCTAAATATAATACTAGTAAAAGGAGTGGTACCTGGTGGAGAGGCATGCACCGGACGATACGCATATGCTAGACAACAATATGCAAATTTTTGAAAATCACATGCACACATGTAAAGGTATTCACGGCAATTCCACTCATAAATCAAACATCACGCAAGCATAGACTCACACATCATCCACATTCCGCAATTCACATCATGAATCACATGCCTATACATTCGGTAATGACAAGAAAGACATATGAAGGCATATGAACAATCAGCACATTAGTTTATTATTCCCATCATTTAAACCTTACAACTTAATCCCATTCTAGCCTTAGTTCCCTTTCCGTATTAGCCCCTAAGTGAGTGAGTGTGTGCCCATGTTCTTACCTGAAATCACCAAAATCAACAAATATGTTAGCATATAACAATTTTCTATTCCCTAAACCGTGCTCCGCTACCAAACCTGTAACGACCCCAATTCCTAACTAGTAAAAATTGCTCCGATTAAGGTCATTACCACCGTGAAACCCAAATAAGCCTAAATGACACCTAAGACCTATTTGAATCTCACCAGGCTATTCATAAATTTCCGATTTTAAGCTTGTTAATCTTATTGCTTATCAACAATTGGAGCATGATATTGGACACATATTCTGGTATCATACGGTGTAAATAAAAACATCAGCAGAATTCTTAAATTAATTCATTGGGTTCATAACACACAAGTCCCATAGGGATCCAAATAACCAGCAAGAAAATCCTTCAACAAGTTTCGGAAATAGAAAACAAAGAAGGGTGCTTAAAATAAACCAGAAAGTTGCCCAATCATTCATGTTATATTCGCAAGTAACAAGTATGCAAATGTGATGCGATATCACCCCGCCGTGTAGCCTTGATCTCACACACTGGTACCACGAATAGTGGATGTACCTAAGCCTAAAAAATGGTAAACAACAACGGTATGAGATTACAAGAATCTCAGTAGGGTCACAGCATCATAAGATCTGCAGAAACCCTAAACACAAGTCTCCCAATCTACATTAGATCAATCCTAAACAACTAAAGGGGATCATGCAATTCCAGAATAAAACGAAAAGTTTAGGGCCGAATCTATGGCTGAGGGAGGACTACAAACACTTCCGAAAGTTCAGAAGTACACAGGCAGGTGAAACACATCAAATTGCTCTCAGCAATGAAGAAGAAAGGCCATCCCCTTCCACCTGTGTTGTCCAAGGCTCACTGCACAAAGGGTAGATGGTTAACACACAAGCTAATCAGTAAGCCTAGTAAGTCATCTTGTCACACACGGACAAGTCTTCCCAAGCCACACACAGACTTGGGCACCCCAAACCACACAAGGATAAGGGCTTCCTGCCACACAAGGACAGAGTTCCGGCCACACAAGGACCAGACCTCCAGCGAGCTCTTGCTGGGTTTTTCCGCCCATACAACTCTCATACCAGTAAGAACCTCTCCTCTCCCAAGGAGCATCAGCGCTTACCTTGAATGGCCACCGGAACAGGATCCTGACACACAAACACGTACAAGCACATACAGGGAAGTACAAAGCATAATACCACAACAGGGTATCCTCAATCATGTCAGAACACAATCAGCATATTCAATTCACATAACATATGCAACCCAAGCACTCAATACCTAACTCAGGGGTTCGATATAGCCTATGAGATCCATATCTCATTCCGAATTACATACTCTCACCCTATAATCCAATCGCATGCAATACAACAAGGGTAGGTAACAAAAACATCAAGAAAATAACAGGGGTCTCTGGAGAAACTGATGAGGCGTAGATCATACCTCTCTTGTCTCTGAACAAGAAGCTACTCCTTTTCCTTTACTAATTAAATCCGAACTACCTACAATATATAACCAGGCAAAGAAAAAAACAAACTAAGCATGCATATTCAATAATCAACTGAATTCCCAATTTTCTTACCAATAATACTCACCAAACCTATCAGAAAACCATTGATCAGACATTGCAGGTGCCTCCCCCTTGGATGTGTGATGTGATAGCCAGGAACTTAACAAGATTCAACCTGAATTTACCATTCCAATTAACTATGCAAATCTTGTCGCTAAAAGTAGGGGTATAGGACGATTTCGACTTAACCTTAAAACAAGAAAATATTTACATTAAAATTGCAAAACAAATATTGTTGGAAAGAGCTTTCCAACGAGCTATTATTTGTAAGGATCTAACAAACGATTAGAAAGTTATGCTATTTTGAAGTTTAAGAAGATTTGGCGAAAACCTAATTTCGCCACCGATTTTCAAATTAACCATAGAAAAAGAAATACGAACCTTCTGATAAAAAAAAATATGGTTGGAAAGATCATGAAGATACCTTTCCAACAAGATATTATTTTCAGAGATATAACAAACAACGAAAGAGTTATGCTATTTTGAATTTCAAGAAGAGTTGGCAGTGCCGCCGAATTTCAACTTGACCTTTGAGAAAGAAATACTAATCTTCTGACAAAACATCAAAGATGGTTGGAAAGATGATGAAGAGAGCTTTCCAACAAGCTATTATTTGTAGGGATCCAACGAACGATGAGTGAGTTATGCTGGTTTAAAGTTTCTGCGAATTATGGAGGCTATAGGGAGGTATAGGGTTTTAGGCTCATACAAATTTTGTAAGTTTTCTATGAGGGATTTTTGTGAGGTTGGCTTCCTATTTATAATGAATGAGTGTAGAATTATAATTACTACTTTTACTCACTTTATCAAAATAAGATAATTTACCAGATAATTAAACTCTTAAATTTTCTTCCCTATTTTTAGGGACTTAATCTCTAAGGCAACTATCTATCTTTAAGGATGATTTCTAAGACAATTACCCATTCATAAGGACCTAGATCTAAAGGAATTTAAAACAATTAACTACTAAACAAGCTTACCAATTTTGGCCATCACACATCCTTTCCTTCAGGGGCAAAATCGTCTTTTCACCTGTACTGGCTTCTGGACTTCTAGGACTCAAAATTCGGGGTCTTACAAGAGGTACTTCAGGCTTCACCCATCTTTGTTGTCTCATATTCAATTTTTTTTGCGTGAGGAGGTACTGCAGGCTTTTGTGGTCAGTGAAGATTTGTCATGTCTTGCCATATAAGTAATGTCGCCATATTTTTAAGGCAAACACCACGGCTGCAAGTTTCAAATCATGCGTAGGGTAATTGCTCTCTTGTGCTCGCAATTGCCGGGAAACGTAGGCGATGACTTTCCCATCTTGCATCAATATGCATCCAAGTCTAGATTTTGACGCATCGTTGTAAACCACATACGCCTTTCCGCAAATAGGTAGGGTAAGGATAGGTGCAGAAACTAACCGATTCTTTAGCTCTTCGAAACTTTGCTGGCATTTCTCGTTCCATACAAACGGCTCACCCTTACGTGTCAGTTTTGTCAATGGTCCGAAAAGTGATGAAAAATTCTCCACAAAGCAACACTAGTATCCTGCTAAGCCAAGGAAACTACGAACTTCAAACACACTTCGTGTTTCCCAAGCAATCACAGCTTCAATCTTCTTTGCATCAACTAACACACCTTTGGGCGGAAACAATATGGCCAAGTTAACTAACTTCACGTAACCAGAATTTGCATTTTGAGTACTATGCAAACAATCGTCGATCCTTCAGGATTTTAACCACAATTCGCAAGTGCATAGCATGATCCTTTTCCAATTTTGAGTAAATCAGAATGTCATCTATGAAGACTATCACAAATTTATCCAAGAATTCGCAGAACACACGATTCTGAGTAAGGCGAATGGCATAACCAGAAATTTGTAGTGACCGTATCGCGATTTGAACGCGGTCTTCGGAATATCAGCATCACGAACTCTCAATTGATGGTATCCAGATCTGAGATCGATATTAGAGAATACGGCTGCACCCTGGAGTTGGTCGAACAAATCATCGATGCACGGCAAAGGGTATTTGTTTTTCACAGTCACACGATTCAGCTGCCGATAATTGATGCACAATCGCAACGAGCTGTCTTTCTTTTTCATGAACAGAACAGGTGCTCCCCAAGGTGACACACTAGGTCGGATAAAACCACAATCCAGCAAATCTTCCAATTGCGTTTTTAGTTCCTTCATTTCCGCAGGAGCCATACGATATGGAGGAATGGAAATCGGATTCGTACCAGGCACTAGCTCAATACCGAATTCCACTTCCCTTGCTGGTGGTAGACCGGCTATGTTTTCTGGAAATACTTTTTGAAATTCGCAAACCAAAGGAACAGAATCCAGATCCGAGGATTCTTTAGAAATATCATGTACGTGCGCGAGGTACACTGTATATCCTTTGTTGATTAATCGCTTCGCCTTAAGCCAGGAAATCATGCAAGTTGGAACAACTCGCCTATCACCTTCAAAACAGTATTCGACACCATCAGGAAAAGTGAACCACACATGCTTGGTGAAACACTCCATACGGGCTTGATATTTCGCCAGAGAATCCATGCCTAAAATCTCATCCAGCTCTATGATGTCTAATGGAATCAGATCCACTTCAAGTACATTCAAACCCATACGTACAGCACAGCCAATGTAGACTGTCACCACATCAGGACTAGCCTCAGCATCAGTTAGAGTGAAGAGCCCTGTTGGTCTTGGTTGCGCCTCGCTTGTGGATCCGTTGGGTGGTCCTCCTGGTGCGCGTGTTGGTGGTCTGGCGGGGTTGGCATTCCCACCGCGCCTGTGTTTGATACGCCTGTGATTCGCTTTGGTTTCGGGCATTCGTTCTGAATATGTCCCATCTTGTCACAGTTGTAACATCGCCGTTGCTGAAATTTCCATGAAGATCCATTGGAATTTGAACCAGAAAAGTTCCTCCTGTTGGTATTTCTATTGCCATTAATTTTTGGAGGATATGACCTTAAAGGATAGGGTCCCGTTCGTCGATTGAACTTCGTATCTCGCCTATAGGATCCGCCACTAGTGGCTGCAGATGGTTTCTTGGTTTGCACGATCTTTTCGGCTTCAGATTCGGCAACAATTAGTTCTTGCAAATTCTGCACCGGTGTCTTACCAACGATGGTTTTGAGTTCAGTACTCAACCCATCCTGAAATCGTCTCGCAAGCTGGTACAGTGTACGATCTTCTTCTGGTGCAAATCGGGACAACTCCCTTAACACTTTCTTATATTCCAGCACCGAACGGGTGCCTTGTTCAAGTTTGTAAAAAGCTTGTCGCTGCTCGTTTTTATGGAATCTCGTATAAAATCTTTCGTCGAATCCATACCAGAATTCTTCACAAGTTGGTAAACGATCGCCGAATCGTAAGTTAACAGATGTCCACCATGCGAGGGCTTCTCCCTCAAGTAAGAATGTAGCAATGGAAACCTTGTCATCATCCGAAATACGCAAGAACAAGGATACTCGGCATAAGGTGTCTATCCACTCACGAGCTGCTGCGGCTCCGGCTGAACCACCAAAATCTTTACATCCAAGTTGTCGAGCTTCCTTCAGAAATTTTATAATCATAATGGGAAGTCTCTCTGCCTCCTTATGCTGTGCTAGCTGTACAGGTTCAGGTGGAGGAATAGGTTCTTCCACTGGTGCAGGTGTAGGAGCATTCTGAAATTGCGCCTCCATACGCTGCTGATTTGCAGCAATTCCTTGTAATACGTTTAAGATTTGTGCCATGACAGGATCAATGACTGGTGCAGCTGGTGCCTCACATCGGTTTTCGGGCTCAGCTTTCCCTTCCCGCTCATTTTGTGCATTCGGATCCTCTTGCTCAACAGGTTGATGTTCAGCCTGAATCTCTCACCTACCCCATTGATCCCTTTGTAGCCTCGAGCGTGCCATACTACACGAATACACCTTTATTACTCAACATATAACTAAATATGATAAACAGAAGTGGTACCTGGTGGAGAGGCGTGCACCGGACGATACGCATATGCTGGAAAGCAACATACAAATTTTCGAAAATCTCATGCACACATGCAAAGGTATTTTCGGTAATTACATCAACACTCATATATACTCTCGGAAATCACCTTCAAACATTAAGCAAGCATGGTTTCACACAACATCCATATTCGGCAATACACACCAGCAATCACATACATATACATTCAGCAATATAGGAGTCAAATAGGGACACTCGACAGCATGCATCAATCAACACACACATTCTCAGCAATGATAAGAAACACAGCAATGATAAGTTAGCATATAACAAATTATTTTTCCTAAACCATGCTCCGCTACCAAACCTGTGACGACCCCAATTCCTAACTATTACTATTTGCTCCGATTAAGGTCATCACCGCCGTGAAACCCAAATATGCCCAAATGACACCTAGGACCTATCTGAATCTCACCACGCTTACCATTAACTTTCGATTTTTATAGCATGTTTATACTAATGTTTAACAACTATTGGAGCATGATATTGGACAAATATTCTGGTAACATATGGAGTAAATAAAACATCAGTGGAAGTCTTTAGATTAAATCAATGGGTTCATAACACACAAGTCCCATAGGGATCCAAACAATCAGCAAGAAATCCTCCAACATATTTCGGAAATAGTAAGCAAATGAGGGATCTGAAAATAAACCAGAAAGTAGCCCAATCATTCATGTTATATGCGCAAGTAAACAAGTATGTAAATGTGATACGGTATCGCCCCGCCGTGCAGCCTTGATCTCACACACTGGTACCACGGACAGTGGATGTACCTAAGTCTAAAAAATGGTAAAAACAATAGTATGAGATTACAAGAATCTCAGTAGGGTCATAGCAACATAAGATCTACAGAAATCCTAAACACAAATCTCCCAATTCACATTAGATCATTCCTAAACAACTAAAGGGGATCACGCAATTCAAGAATCAATTAAAGAGAGGTTAGGGCCGAATCTATGGTTGAGGGAGGACTACAAACACTTCCGAAAAATCAGAAGTACACAGGCAGGTAGAACTCATCAGATTACTCTCAGCAATGAAGAAGAAAGGTCATCCCTTTCTACCTATGTTGTCCAAGGCATACTGCACAAAGGGTAGATGGGTATCACACAAACTAATCAGTAAGCCTATTCATCTTGCCTCGCAAGGACAAGTTATCTTGCCACATATGGACAAGTCTTCCCAAACCACACACGGACTAGGGCATCCCTAACCTCGCAAGGATAAAGGCTTCCTACCTCGCAAGAACAGGGTTCCGGCCTCACAAGGACAGACATCCAGCGCGCGCATGCTGGGGTTTGCCACCCATACAACTCCCATACCAGTAAGAACCTCTCGTCTCCCTAGGAGCATCAGCGCTTACCCCGAATGGCCACCGGAAAAGGATCCTGACACACAAACACGTACAAGCACACACATGCAAGTACAAAGCATAATACCACAACAGGGTATCCTCAATCATGTCAGAACACAATCAACATATTCGACTCATATAACATATGCAACCTAGGCACTCAATACCTAACTCAGGGGTTCGATAAAGCCTATGAGATCCATATCTCAATCTGAAATCCTACTCTCACACTATAATCAATCGCATGCAACACAACAAGCGAAAGTATCAAAAACATCAAGAAAATAACAGGGGTCTCTAGAGAAACCAATGAGGCGTAGATCCTACCTCTCTTGTCTCTGAACAAGAAGCTACTCCTTTGCCTTTATCAGGTAATTTCGAACCACCTATATTATCACCAGGCAAAGACGAAAACAAACTAAGCATGCATATTCAATAATCAATTGAAAATTTCCTTACCAATTCCACTCACCAAACCTATCAGAAACCAGTGATCAGATGCTGCTGGTGCCTCCCCCTTGGATGTGTGATGTGATAGCCAAGAACTTAACAAGATTCAACCTGAATTACCATTCCAATCAACTATGCAAATTTCATCGCTAAAAGTAGGGCATAGGACAATTTCAATTTTAAGGATAGAGAAGTTTAAAAGAAAGAAATTCATGATCATACATCATGAATAGATGCTAAGCAATCATAAGAACGCGTGAAATGACAACAAAAATCAACCAAAGACAAAAACAGATTTCCAACAAGCTATTTTTTGTAGGGATCCAACAAACGATGAGAGAGTTATGCTATTCTGAAGTTCAAGAAGATTTGGCAAAAACCTAATTCCGCCGCTGATTTTCAACTTATCTTTAGAGAAAAAAATACTAACCTCCTGAAAAAAAAACCAAAGATGGTTGGAAAGAGGATGAAGAGAGCTTTCCAACAATCTATTATTTTCAGGGATCCGATGAACGATAAGAGAGTTATGCTGGTTTAAAATTTCAGCGAATTTTGGCGGCTGTAGGGAGGTGTTGGGTTTTAAGCTTATACAAATTTTATATGTTTTCTATGATTGATTTTTGTGAGGTTGGCTTCCTATTTATAATGAATGGGTATAGAATTATGATTACTATTTTTAAGATTTTATTAAAAATAAGATAATTACTAGATAATTAAAGAATTTTATTATCTTCCCCTATTCTTAGGGATTTTAATCTCTAAAGCAATTATCTATCTATAAGGACTTAGATGAAAGAGAATTTATACCAGAATTAACTACCATACCACTCTTACCAATTTCAGCCATTACATATCCTTTCCTTCAGGGGAAAATTGTCTCTGCACTGGCTTCTGGACTTTTAGGACTCGAAATTTGAGGTCTCACATCTCGTGCACGTACATGATATCTCAAAAGAATCCTTTGTGAGGACCCGTTCTCGGTAAATGGGAACCTCACCGCCGTGCAACCGCGATCGACCCAATGGGTGGATCAATCGGAACCACACAAGGCTTACTGTAAAATCATTTCCCAATCTGAAAACTTTTCTTTGAACTTGAAGCATGGCACGTTATTATAAAAACTCGGCAAAATCAACAACGGAGTTATTAACCTTCAGCGGAAGTCTTTTATCTCACACATATCAAACCCACGATATATTTTTGTCACACATTTCACATAATATCACACTGTCATTTTAACTTATGCAGGATAAAATTTAGATCTCAGTTTCACACGTTTAGCATACTTATGCACACGTCAAGTGTATACCTACAACACAAATAATGCCGAATGTCTAAAATATGTGGAGTACAATGTCCAGCCCTACGACCAACAATGGAATAGTAACCTGGAAGCTGAACTGCTAGTCTCTCAATTTAGCCCTGAGAAAAATAAAGGGAGGGGTGAGATCAAAGGACCTCAGTGGGAGTACCGTGTCATAAGCACAAACGTGAGAATAGAGGCAATTACTAAATCAGTTTACAAACCAAGTACGTAACACAATTGAGTCTCATGCTCATATATGCACATAACGAAATCCACAATGCACCATGCACAATGCACAATGCATGATGCGGGATTATCAAAACATTATGCAAAGGCTAGTATGCCCAAAACCTACCGGGGCAGACACAAACCACTTCCGAATGATCCCCGCTAAAAGACCACCTGGAAGCCCCTTGATGGTTTTAATTTAACAGTTACATATGTATTCAAACCCCTACCATCAAGGTTGTTCGAAACTGAATGGAGAAATCAAATTATCAGATTCCATCTCAGTTTCGTAGATACATGCATATAGCATTATGAGAACTGATCGTTTATAGAGTGCACTTGAGTAACCATTCATACAGATATATCCTCCATAACCCTTCAAGGTAAGCAATTGTCCCCTCAGCTGGGATCCCCATATACTTACCTAGCTTGATCAAGCATAGTTCGTCAATTCCAGTAAATTCCTAAGAATTGTTTTGGGGAAAACTTGTAATGCATGCTATGTATTTATCCAGTTACACATCAGGCCAATCTCACATTTTTAACAAGTCTCCCTTGTGTTGCCACACACTCAGTTACAAGCGGCAATTCACTCATGGCAACACAATGCACATCGCACAACCATCATGCTTAGTTTTGAACATATATTTAATGCGTTCCAAAGCATGACAAGCATTCATATGAGTCTAACATGATTAATTATCAGAGTACCAGCAATGCCTCTATTCAAATCAAACCATGCAATCCAATTTTAATTAAACAAATCAACCAGTACGCGTATGTAGATGAAACTTAAACTCCCACCTCTTGTCGCGCTGACGACGTACCAGCGACACCTTTGCCTTTCTCAGCTGCCGCAATATCACCTATACACATAAGGCAGTCATAGAACCGTAAGCTAATCTGAATTCGAGTGGTCAGAAACTAAAACTGAAATTGAAACTTAAAGGACCCTCTCACAATTACCACTCATCACTCCTTTGCAATTGAACAATTTAATGTCACTGCTCAAACTCATACCACTCCATAAACTCACAACCATTCCCCCTTAATCACAACTCTGACCAGCAACATTCACACCTTACAATAACACCCAAGCAACCAATACACCCAATTCATCTAGAACTTTCGAATTCCACCCTCTGACACTGTTCACCCGAGAATTACACAAAGCTTTCAGGGTGTTTCCAAACACAATCACTCACTAAATTAACTCAGCAACATTACTAGAAACCTAAGGAAACTAACTTAGAAGCATGGAAGCAAGAATTAAACCACTTACCAGTAAACCCTCAATTTTCGTGCAGAATGAAAACAGTTTAGAAATCACTCCTACCCACCAAACTACCAGTGGAAATGTGTTGAAAACACTGAGGAAGTGTTAGGGTATGAACCCCTAACGATTTCTGAGGTAAAACTGAGTTGAAGGTGAATGTTGGTACTCTTGGATGGTGAAGAGAAAAGAAAAACGGGGAAAGGCATTTAGGGCAGATGAAATGAATGGTCTGCTGTGTTTAATGCACAAATGGCAAGACTTAAGTGTAACTAATGGGTTAGCTAGTACATGGGCTGACACAAGTGTAACTAATGGGTTAGCTAGTACATGAGCTGACACAATGGATTTGGGCTGAGACTGAATTGGATTAAATCCCAAGGTCTGCCAAGTACAAAAATTCTAATTTCACAGCCCGTATCATCCCAAATGTCCCGAATAAAATTTTTGCATGACAATACGGGTGTCTGGAATTTCGGTTAATCAATTGGGCTTACGAATAGTGTTTGGGCTCGATGAATAGTAATCGAACCAAAAATTCATGGTCACTCAAAACGAGTCATAATCTGTCAAATTCTAATTTCCACTGACTCAATCCTCAATCACGCATTCTAACGTACTCTCGATCACACCTAGACACCCTAAAGCACTCAAACATGCTAAGGACTCCCTAAGGCTGAGGCACCCAACAAAAAAAATTTACGAATCGAATCTGCACTCTATCGTAAGCTACTCTCAGAAGGATGAGGTCTCACATCCTCCCCTCCTTATAAGAATTTCGTCCTCAAAATTCACTTACCCGAATTGTTGAACAACTGTGGATACTGCTCTTTCATCAGTTGTTCTGGTTCCCAAGTCCGTTCTTCCATCACGTCACTTCGCCACAAAACTGAAACCATCGGCACGGAACGACTTCGCAATTGTTTCACTGCTCTATCTACTATCGCTACCGGTTGAGTTTGATATGACAAGTCATTGGCGATCTCTATTGGCGGCGACTCCAACACATGCGATGAATCTGGCACATACTTCCGTAGCATCGACACATGAAACACATTATGAATTCTCTCCAACTCTGACGGTAAATTCAACCGGTAGGCCACCGACCCAGCTCGGGCTGTAATACCATATGGGCCAATATATCGAGGTGTTAGTTTACCTCGCTGTCGAAATCTGATTACGCCTTTCCATGGTGCTACCTTCAAAAATACTTTATCCCCCACAGCAAACTCCAAGTTCCGTCGGCGATTATCAGCATAGTTCTTTTGTTTGTCTTGAGTTGTCTTCAGCCTTTGCCGAATCAATGTCAATTGTTACACTGCCTGATCGATTAGTTCAGGACTATCAAGTTTCCGTTCACCCACTTCGTCCCAGCACAACGGCGTGCGGCATCGTCTCCCATAAAACGCTTCATATGGCGCCATGCCAATGGAAACCTGAAAACTGTTGTTGTAAGCAAATTCAGTTAACGGTAAGCATCGCTCCCACGACGTCTGTCTCTCCAACACACATGCCCGAAGCATGTCCTCCAAGGTCTGTATTGTTCTCTCCGATTGTCCATCTGTTTGTGGATGAAAGGATGTGCTGAAGTTCAACTTTGTATCCAAGGCATTATGAAATTGCTTCCAAAATCTAGAAGTAAAACGCGGATCTCTATCTGACACAATGGATACCGGGACTCCATGTAGCTTCACTATCTCGTCAAGATATTTCATGGCCAATTTCTCTGGTGTATCCGTCGTTTTAATGGGGAGGAAGTGTGCAGACTTCGTCAGTCTGTCCACTATCACCCATATTGCATCGTGGCCTCGCTGTGACCTCGGCAACCCTTTCACAAAATCCATCGTCACATATTCCCATTTCCATTCCGGAATAGGTAATGATTGTAGTAATCCTGCAGGTCTCTGATGTTCTGTCTTGACTTGCTGACACACTAAACACTTTGCCACGAACTTTGCAATGTGTCTCTTCATCCCTGACCACCAATACTGCTCTCGTATGTCTCTGTACATTTTGGTGCTGCCTGGATGAATTGCAAATGTTGAACTGTGTGCTTCCATCAAAATTAACTGTCGCAGCTTCTCATCACGGGGAATACACACTCGACCACGAAATGTCAAGATGCCATCCTCTCGTATACGGTATTCACTGGCCACGCTAGTACCACCGTCATCGCCCTCAAGTGTATACCTACAACACAAATAATGCCGAATGTCCAAAATATGTGGAGTACAATGTCCAGCCCTACGACCAACAATAGAATAGTAACCTGGAAGTTGAACTGCTAGTCTCTCAATTTAGCCCTGAGAAAAATAAAGGGAGGGGTGAGATCAAAGGACCTCAGTGGGAGTACCGCGTCATAAACACAAACGTGGGAGTAGAGGCAATTACTAACTCAGTTTACAAACCAAGTACGTAACACAATTGAGTCTCATGCTCATATATGCACATAACGAAATTCACAATGCATAATGCACAATGCACGATGCGTGATTATCAAAACATTATGCAAAGGTTAGTATGCCCAAAACTTACCGGGGCAGACACAAACCACTTCCGAATGATCCCCGCTAAAAGACCACCTGGAAGCCCCTTGATGGTTTTAATTTAACAGTTACATATGTATTCAAACCCCTACCATCAAGGTTATTCGAAACTGAATGGAGAAATCAAATTATCAGATTCCACCTCAGTTTCGTAGATACATGCATATAGCATTATGAGAACTGATCGTTTATAGAGTGCACTTGAGTTACCATTCATACAGATATATCCTCCATAACCCTCCACGGTAAGCAACTGTCCCCTCAGCTGGGATCCCCATATACTTACCTAGCTTGATCAAGCATAGTTCGTCAATTCCAGTAAATTCCTAAGAATTGTTTAGGGAAAACTTGTAATGCATGCTATGTATTTATCCAGTTCCACATCAGGCCAATCTCACATTTTTAACAAGTCTCCCTTGTGTTGCCACACACTCAGTTACAAGCGGCAATTCACTCATGGCAACACAATGCACATCGCACAACCATCATGCTTAGTTTTGAACATACATTTAATGTGTTCCAAAGCATGACAAGCATTCATATGAGTCTAACATGATTAATTATCAGAGTACCAGCAATGCCTCTATTCAAATCAAACCATGCAATCCAATTTTAATTAAACAAATCAACCAGTATGCGTATGCAGATGAAACTTAAACTCCCACTTCTTGTCGCGCTGACGACGTACCAGCGACACCTTTGCCTTTCTCAGCTGCCGCAATATCACCTATATACATAAGGCAGTCATAGAACCTTAAACTAATCTGAATTCGAGTGGTCAGAAACTAAAACTGAAATTGAAACTTAAAGGACCCTCTCACAATTACCACTCATCACTCCTCTGCAATTGAACAATTTAATGTCACTGCTCAAACTCATGCCACTCCATAAACTCACAACCATTCCCCATTAATTACAACTCTGACCAGCAACATTCACACCTTACAATAACACCCAAGCAACCAATACACCCAATTCATCTAGAACTTTCGAATTCCACCCTCTGACACTGTTCACCCGAGAATTACACAAAGCTTTCAGGGTGTTTCCAGACACAATCACTCACTAAATTAACTCAGCAACATTACTAGCAACCTAAGGAAACTAACTTAGAAGCATGGAAGCAAGAATTAAACCACTTACCAGTAAACCCTCAATTTTCGTCCAGAATGAAAACAGTTTAGAAATCACTCCTACCCACCAAACTACCAGTGGAAATTTGTTGAAAACACTGGGGAAGTGTTAGGGTATGAACCCCTAACGATTTCTGAGGTAAAACTGAGTTGAAGGTGAATGTTGGTACTCTTGGATGGTGAAGAGAAAAGAAAAACGGGGAAAGGCATTTAGGGCAGATGAAATGAATGGTCTGCTGTGTTTAATGCACAAATGGCAAGACTTAAGTGTAACTAATGGGTTAGCTAGTACATGGGCTGACACAAGTGTAACTAATGGGTTAGCTAGACATGGGCTGACACAATGGATTTGGGTTGAGACTGAATTGGGTTAAATCCCAAGGTCTGCCCAAGTACAGAAATTCTAATTTCACAGCCCGTATCATCCCAAATGTCCCGAATAAAATTTTTGCATGACAATACGGGTGTCTGGAATTTTGGTTAATCAATTGGGCTTATGAATAGTGTTTGGGCTCGATGAACAGTATTTGGGCTCGATGAATAGTAATCCACCCAAAAATTCATGGTCACTCAAAACGGGTCATAATCTGTCAAATTCCAATTTCCACTGACTCAATCCTCAATCACGCATTCTAACATACTCTCGATCACTCCTAGACACCCTAAAGCACTCAAACACGCTAGGGACTCCCTAAAGCTGAGGCATCCAACGAAAAAAATTTACGAATCGAATCTGCACTCTATCGTAACCTACTCTCAGAAGGATGAGGTCTCACATCCTTGGATCTGGATTCTATCCTAGTGGTTCGAGAATTTTCAAAAGTATTTCTAGAAGACATAGCCGGTCTACCACCAGTAAGGGAAGTGAAATTCGACATTGAGTTAGTGCTTGGTACGAATCCGATTTCCCTTCCTTCATACCATATGGCTCCTGCGGAAATGAAGGAACTAAAAACGCAATTGGAAGATTTGCTGGATCGTGGTTTCATCTGACCAAGTGTGTCACCTTGGGGAGCACCTGTTCTGTTCGTGAAAAAGAAAGACCATTCGCTGCGATTGTGCATCGACTATCGGCAGCTGAATCGTGTGACTGTGAAAAACAAGTACCCTTTACCACGCATCGATGATTTGTTCGACCAACCCTAGAGTGCAGCCGTATTTTCCAAGATTGATCTCAGATCTGGATACCATCAATTGCGAGTTCGTGATGCTGATATTCCAAAGACTGCATTCAGATCGCGATATGGTCACTACAAATTTCTGGTTATGCCATTTGGTTTGACCAATGCACCAGCTGTGTTTATGGACCTGATGAATCGTGTGTTCCATGAATTCCTGGATAAATTTGTGATAGTTTTCATTGACAACTTTCTGATATATTCAAAATCGGAAGAGGAGCATGCTAAGCATTTGCAGATTGTGCTGAAAGTCTTAAGCGATCAACGATTGTTCGCAAAATACTCCAAATGCAAATTTTGGTTACTCGAAGTTGGCTTCCTTGGCCATATTGTTTCCGCCCAAGGTGTGACAGTTGATCCAAGGAAGATTGAAGATGTAGTTGCTTGGGAACCCCCACAAACTGTGTTTGAAATTCGCAGTTTCCTTGGCTTAGCAGGTTATTACCGTCGCTTTGTGGAAAATTTTTCATCGCTTGTCGGACCATTGACAAAACTGACGTGAAAAGGTGAGCCATTCGTGTGGAACAAGAAATGGCAGTGAAGTTTTGAAGAAATGAAAAACCAGTTAGTTTCCACATCTATCCTTACTTTACCTATTTGCGGAAAGGTGTATGTGGTTTACAGAGATGTGTCGAAATTCAGACTTGGATGCATATTGATGGAAGATGGGAAAGTCATTGCATATGCTTCTTGACAGTTACGACCGCATGAAAGCAACTATCCTACATATGATTTTGAGCTTGCAGCCATAGTGTTTGCGTTGAAAATATGGCGACATTACTTATACGGCGAGACATGCCGAATCTTCACCGATCACAAAGCTTGAAGTACCTACTCACGCAAAATGAATTGAATATGAGACAACGAAGATGGGTAGAGTTGATCAAAGACTATGATTTGATCATCGAATATCATCCTGGAAAGGCAAATGTTGTTGCTGATGCCTTAAGACGAAAGTTTCATCCTCCTTCCCCATCAGTTTTGGATTATATGCGCGCCCATTACATGCCTATGTTGCTGGATTTGAGGACTAATCGTGTGCATCTTGGCACTGATTATTCTGGTTCATTGTTGGCATGAATTGATGTCACACCTACCTTGATTGAGGAAATCCGGAATCAGCAATTAGAGGATCCGAAACTAATTGAAATTCGGAAGCAATTTTCTGATGGTGTTGGTACCATAGTTCGTGATTTCAGAATACTAGATGAAAAAGTGCTTGTCTTCAGAAACCGAGTATGTGTTCCACAAGATATTGATATTCGTAACCTTATTCTATCGGAGGCGCATAGTTCGAAGTTCGCTATCCATCCCGGAAGCACTAAGATGTACCAAGATTTGAAAGAGCAGTATTGGTGGCCAAACATGAAATGCCACATTGTTGAGTTCGTTGCCCGATGCCTCGTATGTCAACAAGTAAAGATCAAACATCAACGACCCACTGGACTACTTCAGTCACTTCCAACTCCAGAATGGAAGTGGGAGAATGTCACAATGGATTTTGTGGCTGGTTTGCCTAGGTCACAGCGAGGATACGATGCCATTTGGGTGATCGTGAATAGATTGACAAAATCTGCACACTTCCTTCCTATACGTATGATGGATACACCTGAGAAATTGGCTATTTGTTAGTTAGATGAGATTTTTCGATTGCATGGAGTGCCAGTTTCCATCGTTTCAGATCATGACCCTCGTTTCACCTCACGATTTTGGGAGAAATTCCAAATTTTGCTGGGTTCGAAATTGAATTTCAGTACAGCATTTCATCCTCAGATCGATGCTCAATCAGAAAGGACGATTCAGACACTCGAAGACATGCTACGAGCGAGTGTGTTGGATCAGCAAACCAGTTGGGATCGATGCCTGCCGTTGGCGGGAATTTTCTTACAACAATAGTTTTCATGTAAGCATCGGTTTGGCACCTTATGATGCATTATATGGGAAACGTTGCAGGACTCCCATTTGCTGGAATGAAGTAGGCGAAAGACTCCTAGACAATCCGGAATTGATTGATCAAGCAACAGAACAGTTGAACTTGATCCGACAACGGCTAAAAACAGCCCAGGATTATTAGAAAAACTACGCCGATAATCGACGGAGGGAGCTAGAATTTGTGGTAGGTGACAAAGTGTTTCTAGAGGTCTCCCCATGGAAAGGAGTCCTTCATTTCAAGCAGTGAGGTAAACTAGCACCTCGCTACATTGGTCCGTATGACATCGTTGAAAGAATCGGCCCTGTTGCATACCAACTTGCCTTACCTCCAAATATGAAAAGAATTCACAACGTGATTCACGTTTCAATGTTGAGAAAGTATGTACAAGACCCTGCTCATGTGCTCGAAGAACCCCCAATGGAAGTTTCTGAAGACCTATCCTATCCGGTCCAGCTAGTTGTCATACTAGATTGGTCAGTTCGATAGCTTCGCAGTCGAAGCGTGCCTATGGTACGAGTTGTTTGGCATAATGACCAGATTGAGGAACAGTCTTGGGAGACTGAGGAATCTATGCATACAAAATTTCCTTACTTGTGCTAAAATTTCGAGGACGGAATTCTTATAAGGAGGGGAGGATGTGAAACCCTGAATTTTGAGTCGTAGAAGTCCAGAAGTCAGTACAGGTGAAAAGACCATTTTTCCCCTGAAGAAAAAGATGTGTGATGACCGAAATTGGTAAGGAATGTTTGGTAATTATTTCTGTTATTAATTCCTTTTAATTTGGTTCTTAGTTTGTTGATAATCACCTTAGGAATTAAAATCCCTAAAATTAGAAGGGGATAGTTACAAAATTTAAATCTGGTAGTTATCTTACTTTAATAAAGCCTTTAAAGTAGTAATCTTAATTCCATACCCATCCATTATAAATAGGAAGCCAATCTCACAACAAAAATTCATAGAAAATATACAAAACTCATATAGCCTAAAACCCTTACACCTCCCTATATCTACCAAAATTCACTGAAATTTAAACCAGCATAACTCTTTCATTGTTTGTAGGATTCCTGAAAATAATAGCTTGTTGGAAAGCTATTTTCATCCTCTTTCCAGCCATATTTTTTTTGTTGTTTGGACGTTTGTATTTCTTTGTCAGAAGAAAAGTTGAAAATCGGCGGCGGAATTAGGTTTTAAGATTTGTATAATTCTGTCTTTAACTGATCTCTGATGTTGTTGCCCTTATTCATATGATTGTTTAGAATCCATTCATAGTGAACAATCATGAATTCATCCTTTGAATCTTTTCTATACATGAAATCAGTATGCCCTACCTTTGCCCTACTGCCCTATTGTTGCCTATCTTGATCAATTTATTAACCTATTGGATTCTGATCTTGTTTCTTTTGATTATACATGTTATAAACCCTTAATCCTTCTTTGTTAACATGAGATCCCAACTCCTATAACTTGTTAACATGAAATCGCAACTTGCCCTATTGCCCTATTCTTAGTGCTGAAAATTGTATGATAATTAGGGATGATAATTCAGGTTGTTTCTTGTTAAGTTCTTGGCTATCACATCACACATCCAAGGGGGAGGTACCTGCGGCATCTGATCACTGGTTTCTAATAGGTTTGGTGAGTGGAATTGCTAAGGAAATAGGGAATTTAATTGGATATTGGATATGCATACTTAGTTTGGTTTTGGCTTTGCCTTGTGATGCTATAGGTAGTGCAGAATTATTGAATAAAGGCAAGGGAATAACTTCTTGTTCAGAGACAATAGAGGTAGGATCTATGCCTCATCAGTTTCTCCAGAGACCTCGTTGTTTGCTTAATTGATTTCAGTACCTATAATTGTGAAATTGTATGCGCATTCGTATTAAATAATGCATGCTTGAGTTGTGGATTGAATTGAGGAATTTCTAGGCTATACCGAATCCCTTAAGTTAGGTTAGGAATGCCTAGCTTGCATGTGTGATGTGTATTGAACATGCTGAATGTGATCTGACAGAATTGAGAATACCCTGTTGTGGTTTTGTGCCTTGTGCTTGACTATGTGTGCTTGTACGTGTTTGTGTGTCAGGATTCTTTTCCGGTCGCCATTCGGGGTAAGCGCTGATGCTCCTAGTGAGAGGGGAGGTTCTTACTGGTTTGGGAGTCGTATGGGTGGTAAATCCCAGCAAGAGCTCACTGGATGACTGGTCCTTGTGTGGCCAGAAGCCCTGTCCTTGTGTGGCAGGAACCCTTTATCCTTGTGTGGTTTGGGATGTTCTTGTCCTTGTGTGGCTTAGGATGTTTTGTCCTTGTGTGACAAGATGAATAGGCTTGCTGATTAGCTTGTGTGTTAACCAATTACCTTTCGTGCAGTAAGCCTTGGATAACATAGGTGGAAGGGGATGGCCTTTTCTTTTTCATTGCCGAGAACAATCTGATGAGTTCTGCCTGTGTGTGTACTTCTGATACATTTTGAAAGTGTTTGTAGTCCCCCTCAGTCTTACATTCGGCCCTACCTTTTTTGATTGAATCCTTGAATTGCATGAATCCCTTTAGTTGTGTAGGAATGATCAGATGTTGTTCGGGAGATTTGTGTTTATGGTTTCTGCTGATCTTATGATGTTGTGACCCTACTGAGATTCTTGTAATCTCATTCCATTGTTTTCACCATTTTTTTTCAAGCTTAGTTACATTCACTGCTCGTGGTACCAGTGTGTGAGATCAAGGCTGTATGGAGGGGCGATATCGCATCACTTTTGCATACCTGTTCCTTGATTATTTGCGCATATAACTTGAATAAATATTGGACTACTTTCTGGTTTATTTTAAGATTCCTCCTTTGCTTGTTATTTTCGACTATGTTGGAGGAATTCTTGCTGGTTATTTGAATCCTTATGGGACTTGTGTGTTACGAATCCAGTGATTTAATTTAAAGACTTCCGCTGATGTTTTTACTCACTCCGTATGATACCAGAATGATTATCCAATATCATGCTCCAACTGTTATTAAAACATGTAGAATGAACATGCTAAAACTCGAAAACTTAGTGAGTAAGCCTGGTGAGATTCAGATAGGTCCTAGGTGTCTTTGGGCTTGTTTGGGTTTCACGGCGGTAATGACCTTAATTGGAGCAAATATTAATAGGTTCTTGGGGTCGTTACACGGTATGCAACAGAGCCGATCCTCTCGACAACATCATATGGACCGATGTAACGAGGTGCTAGCTTACCTCACTGCTGAAAACGAAGGACTCCTTTCCATGGGGAGACCTTCAAAAACACTTTGTCACCTACCGCAAATTCCAGCTCCCTTCGACGATTATCAGCGTAGTTTTTCTGTCCATCCTGGGCTGTTTTTAGCCGTTGTTGAATCAAGGTCAACTGCTCCGTTGCTTTATCAATCAATTCTGGATTGTCTAGGCGTCTCTCGCCTACTTCATTCCAGCAAATGGGAGTTTTGCAACATCTCCCATGTAGTGCTTCATAAGGTGTCATACCGATGCATACATGAAAACTATTGTTGTAAACAAATTCTCCCAACGGCAGGCATCGATCCCAACCAGTATGCTGGTCACACTCGCACGTAGAATGTCTTTGAGTGTCTAAATCGTCCTTTCTGATTGACCATTGGTATGGGGATGAAATGTTGTATTGAAATTCAATCTCGACCCAACGCATTCTAGAATTTCTCCCAAAATCGTGAGGTGAAACGAGAGTCACGATCTGAAACAGTGGAAACTAGCACTCCATGCAATCAAACAATCTCGTCTAGGTAACGAACAGCCAATTTCTCAGGTGTATCCGTCACACGTATAGGAAGGAAGTGTGCAGATTTTGTCAATCGATCCATGATTACCCAAATGGCATCGTATCCTTGCTGAGATCTAGGCAAACCGGTCACAAAATCCATTGTGACATGCTCTCACTTCCATTCTAGAATCGGAAGTGACTACAGTAAACCAGCGGGTCGTTGATGTTCGATCTTTACTTGTTGACATACAAGGCATCGGGCAACAAACTGAGCAACGTGGCATTTCATGTTTGACCACCAATACTACTCCTTTTAAATCTCGGTACATCTTAGTGCTTCCGAGATGAATAGCAAACTTCAAACTATGCGACTCCGATAGAATAGGGTTACCAATATCAACATCTGGTGGAACACATACTTGGTTTTTGAAGACAAGCACTTTGCATCTCGTATTCTGAAATCACGAATTATGGCATCAACACCATCAGAAAGTTGCTTCTGGATTTCAATTAGTTTTAGATCCTCTAATTGTTGATTCCAGATTTCCTCAATCAAGGTTGGCGTGACTTTGATTCGTGCCAATAACGATCCAGAAAAATCAATGCCAAGATGCGCACGGTTAGCTTTTAAATTCAACAATATAGGCATGTAATGGGTGTGCATGTAAGCCAAAACCAATAGGGAAGGAGGATCAAACTTTCGGCTCAAGGCATCAGCAACAATATTCGTCTTTCCAGGATGATATTCAATGATCAAGTTGTAGTCCTTAATCAGCTCCACCCATCTTAGTTGTCTCATATTCAATTCTTTTTGCGTGAGGAGGTACTTTAGACTTTTGTGGTCAGTGAAGATTTGGCACATCTCGCCATATAAGTAATGTCACCATATTTTCAATGCAAACACCACAGATGCAAGCTCTAAATTATGTGTAGGATAGTTGCTTTCGTGCGGTTGTAACTGTCTGGAAGCATAAGCAACGACTTTCCCGTCTTGCATCAATACGCATCCAAGTCCGGATTTCGACGCATCGTTGTAAACCACATACTCCTTTCCGCAAATAGGTAAGGTAAGGATAGGTGCGGAAACTAACCGGTTTTTCAGTTCTTTGAAACTTTGCTGGCATTTCTCGTTCCACACGAATGGCTCACCCTTGCACATCAGTTTTGTCAATGGTCCGGCAAGCGATGAAAAATTCTCCACAAAGTGACGGTAGTATCCTGCTAAGCCAAGGAAACTACGAACTTCGAACACAGTTCTCGGAGGTTCCCAAGCAACTACGGCTTCGATCTTCTTCGGATTAAATAACACAGTTTGGGAGGAAACAAAACAACATGGCCAAGGAAACCAACTTTGAATAACCAGAATTCGTATTTGGAGTACTTTGCGAACAACCACCGATCCTTCAAAATATTCAGCACAATCTGCAAAATGCTTAGCATGTTCCTCTTCCGATTTTGAATAAATTAGAATGTCATCGATGAAGACTATCACAAATTTATCCAGGAACTCATGGAACACACGATTCATCAGGTCCATGAACACAGCTGGAGCATTGGTCAAACCGAATGGCATAACCAGAAATTCATAGTGGCCGTATAGCGATCTGAACGCGGTTTTTGGAATATCAGCATCACGAACTCGCAATTGATTGTATCCAGATCTAAGATTGATCTTGGAGAACATGGCTGCACCCTGGAGTTGCTCGAACAAATCGTCGATGCCTAGCATAGGGTACTTGTTCTTTATGGTCACACGATTCAACTGCCGATAGTCGATGCATAATCGCAGCGATCCATCTTTCTTCTTTACAAACAAGACAGGTCCTCCCCAAGGTGACACACTAGGTTGGATGAAACCACGATCCAGCAAATCTTCCAATTGTGTTTTTAGTTCCTTTATTTTTGCAAGAGCCATACAATACGAAGAAATGGAAATCGGATTTGTACTCAGGCACTAACTCAATGTCGAACTTCACTTCCCTTGCTGGTGGTAAACTGGCTATGTCTTCTGGAAATACTTCTGCAAATTTGCGAACTACTGGAACAGAATCCAGATCTGAGGATTTTTTAGAAATATCATGTACGTGCGCGAGGTACGCTGTACATCCTTTGTTGATCAATCGTTTTCCATCAAACCAAGAAATCATGCAAGTTGGAACAATTCGCCTATCACCTTCAAAACAGTACTCGACACCATCAGGAAAAATGAACAACACACGTTTGGTGAAACACTCCATACGGGCTTGATATTTCGCCAGACAGTCCATGCCTAAGATTACATACAGCTCTCGGATGTCCAATGGAATTAGATCCTCTTCAAGTACATTTGGACCTGTACGAACAGCACAGTCGATGTAGACTAGATCACAAATTAGTTGTTCTCCCAAAGGAGTCAAGGGAGATAGAGGCCGATCTGTGCTAAGTGCCATCCTTGGACTTACAAATGATTTATTTGCTTTGGGATCTAATAATACTTTAGCATTTTGAGAAAAGACTAAAATAGTACCTGTCACCACATCAGGACTAGCCTTGGCATTAGTTAGGTCGAATAGCCTTGTTGGTCTTGGTTGCGCCTCACTTGTGGATCCGTTGGGTGGTCCTCTTAGTACGCGCGTTGGCGGTTTGGTGGGGTTAGCATACCCACCTTGGCCCGCACTAGGTGCGCTTGTGATATGTCTCAGCTTCTGGCATTCCCGATGAATATGCCCCATTTCACCACAATTGTAACGTCGATGTTGCTGAGAATTCCACGTAGACCCAATGGAATTCGAACAAGAAAAGTTCTTCTTGTTGTTACTTCCATTGCTACTAATTTTTCTGAGGATAGGACCTTAAAAGATAGGGTCCCGTATGCCGATTAAATTTCGAATCTCGCCTGAAGGATCCACCACTAGTGGCTGCAGATAGCTTGTTGGTTTGCACGATTTTTTCAACTTCAGTCGTGGCAATAATTAGTTCTTGCAAATTCTGTACCGGTGTCATACCAACGATGGTTTTGAGTTCGGTACTCAGCCCATCCTGAAATCGTCTCGCAAGCTGGTATGGTGAGCGATCCTCTTCAGGTGCAAATCGGGACAACTCCCTTAATGCCTTCTCATATTCCAGCACTGAACGGGTGCCCTGTTCAAGCTTGTAGAAAGCTCGTCGCTGCTCGCTTTTATGGAATCTCGTATAGAATCTTTCGTCAAATTCATACCGAAATTCCTCCCATGTAGGCAGACGATCGCCAAATCGCAAGCTCACAGCTGTCCACCATGCGAGGGCTTCTCCCTCAAGTAGAAAAGTGGCGATGGCAACCTTGTCATCATCAAGATACGTCAGAAGAAGGACACTCGTCATAAGGTGTCGATCCATTCACGAGCGGCAGCAGCTTCGGATGGACCATTAAAATCTTTACATCGTAATTGTCGAACTTCCTTCAACAATTTTGTAATCACAATGGGAAGTCTCTCAGCTTCCTCAGGATGCGTCGGCATTACAGGTTCAGGTGGAGGAATAGGTTCCTCCATGGGCGCGGGTGCAGGAGCATTCTGAAATTGCGCCTCTATACGCCGCTGATTCGCAACAATTCCTTGCAATACATTTAGGATTTGGGCCATCACATGATCGATGGCTGGTGCGGCTGGTGCCTTAGGATGGTTTTCAGACTCAGCTTGCCCTCCTTGCTCAGTTTGTGCATTTGGCTCATCTTGCTCAACAGGTTGCTGTTGGGCCTGAACCTCATACCTACCCTGTTGATCCCTTGTAACATTCAACCTTGCCATACTATACAAGCATACGATTGTTATTGAACACATAAGTAAATACGATTCTAGAAAAAGAAGTGGTACCTGGTGGAGAGGCGTGCACCGGACGATACACATGTGCTGGAAAACAATATACAAATTTTGGAAATCATATGCACACATGTAAATGCATACTCATCACTCATATCATCACACATATGTATTCTCGGAAATCACCATCAAGCATTAAGCAAGTATGGATTCACACAATCCATATTCGGCAATCATGCAAACTCACACCCCATCTATTTGGCAATACACATGTCACGCCCCGGAACTCACAAGACATGACGCACCCAGCCATGCTCACCTTCACACACCTCCAAGGAGATATGATCGGGTTCACACGAAGCTTAGCACATTAACTCTTTTAATTTAAAACTCGCACACACATAAATATTAGTTTAAATGAGCACGCGGAGAAAACATAAAAATAAAATAATGCATTACACATTATATGAAACTTTAACAACAATGGAAGTCTTTATTTAAAACCACGCATCGGATATTCATATGAAGTATGAAACGATGCACTCATACAAAGAAATATGTCATGAGTTTCAAAGGTGACTAGGCCTAAATAAGTTCACCAAAATAAAAATACATGATATGCTTAAGGAAATGATATGTGTGCTCCTATGTGTGCTACCTCACGTACAGTGCCACCAGCAACTAAGCGACCAACCAGACAAGATCGCTAACCTCGAGCTAAACCTCAACTCGATCTAACCTGAAAATCACAACGATGAGAGGAGTGAGATTCGCTAGGAATCTCAGTGAGAGACCGAACGTCATATCAAAATCCGGAAATGGATAGTAGCAATATCATAAAACATCAGATGAAGAAATATTATTTATACACAAACTCATTTTGTCCATTCTATCATGAATCCCTATACCATGCCAACATGCTTAATTATATATCTCGATAATTAAAATATTGTGCGATATGATATTATGTAACGAAAACATGCATGTTCAAACATGCACAATAAGATTCAAAACTTGGTAAGGCATAAGGCAAACTGCCTAATATTTTCTCATCAAGATGAGTAATGGTCTGTTTCACCCACTTGTCATCTGAAACTAAATAGAAGGACAGATGAAACTATCCGACCATAAATCATCACTAGCATTTAATCATATAAATAAACAAGTGAATCACCATATCCCTCCAAGTTTAATCGTGCCTTCGGATAACTCACCAGTATGCCTACCGTGCCTTTGCTACACGATTGACTAAGCCCTGGCCAGTGCTAACTTATTTCATACTTCGAAAACTCATAAAACAAAGGAGTCCTTACCACTCCTTATATCATATAATTTATATTAAAGATATAATACTCATAGGTCCCAAGGACCATATCTCATATCAGTGGAATGTTCAATGCATGAAAGAAACAATATGTATGCAGCCTATAATAATTTTACAGACAAGTATTTCCTACCCCGAATTATCCTACACTCAGATAAAGAATTTTGATTCAAACTTATGAATCTAAGGGATTAAAATTTCTAAGTCTTTTAAATCCATCTTATATTTCAATCTTAAGGTATAGAAAAATTATTCTAAGGATTTAGGATGATTAGAAAGTGATCACAAAGGTTTCTAGTTACAGATGTTGTTTTGAAACAACAACAAAGGCTAAAAACATTGAAAATTCTGCATAAAAATTTCTGCAAAGAGTTTTCAACCACCCATATTTTGGATACTGAAAACCTATCTTCCACGACTTCAAATTCAACACAATTTTTCATGTGCAGAGACTTACATAGCCTCTTTCGAATGCAAGAAGAATCAACTCAAAATAATAAATAGGTAAAAAGTTACGGGGTGTTAAAGTTGGCCACAAAATAAGAAAAGTGCAGATATTTCTGCAAAATCTGTTTCATTCACCCAACTTTGGGATAACCAAAAACTATGTTATACAATTCTGAATTTTACCAAATTTCGTACACTAGTAGGCTAGTGCACAGACTCTACAATGGAACAAGAATCACTCCAAAATAATTATTCTACATAGAATTAGGAAGTGTCAAAGTTCATCGAAAGCCATATTTTTTTGGAAATTTCCAGAATTGATTCCTCAATTCAAACTTCAAATCAACCCATTCAAATCTATAAATTCTATATACTCAACTCACGTACTACCTAGCATGCAACACATGCATTCCAACAACGTCAATAGTAATGTCATTTGCATTTAAAATCAGACTTAAAACCAAATTTCACACATCATTTCAAAGCATGGTATGAATTCTAATGCATTCAAATATATTTCAAATGAATTACTACTATCAAAACATTAAATTCACTTCCAGTTTTAATTATCAAAACACAATGTTTTACCATCAAATAATATGAAATTAAGTCTGCTCACCTCTCGATGCGTGTGAAGAACTCGGCTCCTTGCCTCGGTACTCGACACGTTCGGAAACACCTAAACCACACCAAACATCGGATTAAACTCAATCCGATTAACTAGAACAAAACAAATCAGAATATCCTATGGGTTCCAACTTCTGCCCAACAATTCCAGAACCTAAACCAAGGCTCTAGACACAACCAGAAACATCTCATTACCCCATAAACAACCCTCACAAACTAACTCAATGCTCGGACAATCAAACCCAAAATTATCAAACCTGAAAATTCAACTAGAACACCAATCTTGTGTTCACAATAAAACTAAGGAATCCAGTGACATCAACAGGTCACAATAAAGCTATCTCAACCAACAGAATATCGCAATTTACGAAGAGATAACAAAATTCCATTCCAAACTACTCTGAAATTTTACCATCACAGAATCTCACGAAATTAACAGGATAGCTATTCCTAACCATCAGTAACATACCCCCAGAATATCAAGTCAAGTAACTGAACCAAGAGAGAAAAAATTGGAATTTACCCAAATCTGGACGAACTGAAAATGGCTCACTGGCACAGGAATAAGATGATTCAGAAAACAATTCTGGTAACAAAAGAAATTTCTTGCCGATACGAAACCGTAGCAACAAGAATCACTCAATTCTGACTTACGGTTTGAGAGTTATGGTGATTTTAATTTTGTAAGACAAACAATATTTTATTTGAGAGAAAATCGTGAGAGAAAAACGATTTTCAGAAAATAGGCTGTAATTTTCGGGTTTTTTGGACTTTTATAGTGTTTTCGGATTTTGGACCAAAATCGAAGATTATTTTTTCACGATCTCAAATGTGGAAACGAAATATCAAAAATCAATATAGAATAGTCGTACGGGCTTCAAGAAGTAAATTGGGCCCGAAATCGGTAAATGGGCTTGTAGGCCCAAATCAACAAATGGATAATGTTACTTCCTTGAAGATGCTAACCCAACATCAAAACACTCACCAAAGCCCAGCGTGTACCTCGACACGCTAATTAAAACACAAAGACTAACACATACCCACACATTTATAGACACAGGCTCTAACTTAAAGGGTACGAAAAACTCAGGTTTCACAACACATCAGCAATCACACGCATATACATTCGGCAATATAGAAATCACATAGCAACACTTGGTAATATGCCCCAACAACATACACATTCTCGGCAATGACAAGAAACATAGCAAACATTCACCAAAACACATCAAGGCATATTAGGCATAAGAACATACATAAACACACAGCAAATCAAATTATCATTCTCATTATTTAAATCAATCCCTTTTTAGCATTAGTTCATTTTCGGTAGTAGTCCCTAAGTGAGTGAGTGTGTGCGCATGTTCTTACCTACCAAACACAAAATCAACAAACAAGTTAGCATACCAATTTTTTTCCTCAAACCATTCTCCGCTACCAAAACTTGTAATGACCTTAACTCCTAACCTATTATTAACTGCTCCAATTAGGGCCTTTACCGCCGTGAAACCCAAACAAACCCAAGAACCAGGACCTATTTGAATCTCACAAGGCTTACTCATCAAATTCTCGATTTTAGCATGTACATTTTTTATGTTTATCAACAATTGGAGCATGATATTGGACAAGCATTTGGGTATCATACGGAGTGAATGAAATATCAGCGGAAGTCTTTAAATAAAATCATTGAATCCACAACACACAAGTCCCATAGGGATCCAAATATCTAGTATGTTAACCCCCAACATAAATCGGACACAAAAAGTAAAGGAGGAATCTTGAAAAAAAACCAGAAAGTAGTCCAATCATAATTCATGTTATATACGCAGACAATCAAGAAACAGGTATGCAAATGTGATGCGATATCCCCTCGCTGTTCAACCTTGATCTCAGACACTGGTACTATGAAACCTGAGTTTTTCGTACCCTATAAGTTAGAGCCTGTGTCTATAAGGGTGTGGGTATGTGTTAGTCTTTGCGTTTTAATTAGCGTGTCGAGGTGCACGTTGGGCTTTGGTGAGTGTTTTGATGTTGGGTTAGCATCTTCAAGGAAGAAACATTACCCATTTGTTGATTTGGGCCATTTGGGCCTACAAGCCCATTTACCGATTTCGGGCCCAATTTACTTCCCGGAGCCCGTACGACTATTCTATATTGATTTTTGATATTCCGTTTCCACATTTGAGATCGTGGAAAAATAATCTTCGATTTTGGTCCAAAATCCGAAAACACTATAAAAGCCCAAAAACCCGAAAATTTACAATCTATTTTCTGAAAATCGTTTTTCTCTCACGATTTTCTCTCAAATCGTTTTACAATCTATTTACAATCTATAAAATCACCATAACTCTCAAACCGTAAGTCAGAATTGAGTGATTCTTGTTGCTACGGTTTCGTATCGGCGTGAGCTTTCTTTTGGTACCAGAATCGTTTTCTTAATCATCTTATTCCGGTGCCAGTGAGGCATTTTCAGTTCATCCAGATTTGGGTAAATTCCAATTTTCTCTCTCTTGGTTCAGTTACTTGACTTGATATTCTGGGGGTATGTTACTGATGGTTAGGAATAGCTATCCTGTTCATTTCGTGAGATTCTGTGATGTTAAAATTTCAGAGTATTTTGGATTGGAATTTTGTTATTTCTTCGTAAATTTCGATATTCTGTTGGTTGAGATAGCTTTATTGTGACCTGTTGATGTCACTGGATTCCTTAGTTTGATTGTGAACACAAGATTGGTGTTCTATTTGAATTTTCAGGTTTGATAATTTTGGGTTAATGTCGGGTTTGATTGTCCGAGCATTGAGTTAGTTTGTGAAGGTTGTTTATGGGGTAATGAGATGTTTCTGGTTGTGTCTAGAGCCTTGGTTTAGGTTCTGGAATTGTTGGGAAGCAGTTGGAACCCATAGGATATTCTGATTTGTTTTGTTTTAGCTAATCGGATTGAGTTTAATCCGATGTTTGGTGTGGTTTAGGTGTTTCCGAACGTGTCGAGAACCGAGTTCTTCACACGCATCGAGAGGTGAGCAGACTTAATTTTATATTATTTGATGGTAAAACATTGTGTTTTGATAATTAAAACTGGAAATGAATTGATTGTTTTGATAGTAGCAATTCATTTGAAATATATTTGAATGCATAAGAATTCATACCATGCTTTGAAATGATGTGTGATATGAAATGTGAAATTTGGTTTTATGTCTGATTTTAAATGCAAATGACATTACCATTGACGTTGTTGGAATGCATGTGTTGCATACTAGGTAGTACGTGAGTTGAGTATGCAGAATTTATAGATTAGAATGGGTTGACTTGAAGTTTGAATTGAGGAATCAATTCTGGAAATTTGCTAAAAAATATGGTTTTTGATGAACTTTGGCACTTCATAATTCTGTGTAGAATAATTCTTTTGGAGTGCTTCTTGGTCCATTGTAGAGTCTGTGCACTAGCCTATTAGTGTACGAAATTTAGTAAAATTCAGAATTGTATAACATAGTTTTTGGTTATCCCAAAGTTGGGTGAATGAAACAGATTTTGCAGAAATATCTGCACTTTTCTTATTTTGTGGTCAACTTTAACACCCCGTAACTTTTTGTCTATTTATTATTTTGAGTTGATTCTTTTTGCATTCGGAAGAGGCTATGTAAGTCTCTGCACATGAAAACGTTTGTTGAATTTGAAGTCGTGGAAGATAGGTTTTCAGTATCCAAATTATGGGTGGTTGAAAACTCTTTGCAGAAATTTTTATGCAGAATTTTCAATGTTTTTAGCCTCTGTTGTTATTTCAAAACAACAACTGTAACTAGAAACCTTTGTGATCACTTTCTAATCATCCTGAATCCTTTGAATAATTTTTCTATACTTTAAGATTGAAATATAAGATGGATTTAAAAGACTTAGAAATTTTAATCCCTTAGATTCGTAAGTTTGAATCAAAATTTTTTATCCGAGTGTAGGATAATCCGGGGTAGGAAATACTTGTCTATAAAATTATTATAAGCTGCATACATATTGTTTCATGCATTGAACATTCCACTGATATGAGATATGGTCCTTGAGACCTATGAGTATTATATCTTTAATATACTGATATATGATATAAGGAGTGGTAAGGACTCCTTTGTTTTATGAGTTTTCGAAGTATGAGATAAGTTATCACTGGCCAGGGCTTAGTCAATCGTGTAGCAAAGGCACGGTAGGCATACCGGTGAGTTATCCGAAGGCACGATTAGACTTGGAGGGATATGGTGATTCACTTGCTTATTTATATGGTTAAATGTCAGTGATGATTTATGGTCGGATAGTTTCATCTGTCCTTCTATTTAGTTTCAGATGACAAGTGGGTGAAACAGACCATTACTCATCTTGATGAGAAGATACTAGGCAGTTTGCCTTACATCTTACCAAGATTTGAATCTTATTATGCATGTTTTCGTTACATAATATCATATCACACAATATTTTAATTATCGAGATATATAATTCAGCATGTTGGCATGGTATAGGGGTTCATGATAGAATGGACAAAATGAGTTTGTGCATAAATAATATTTCTTCATCTGATGTGTTATGATATTGCTACTATCCCTTTCCGGATTTTGATATGACGTTCGGTCTCTCACTGAGATTCCTAGCAAATCTCACTCCTCTCACCTTTGTGATTTTCAGGTTAGATCGAGTTGAGGTTTAGCCCGAGGTTAGCGATCTTGTCTGGTTGGTCGTTTAGCTGCTGGTGGCACTATACATGAGGTAGCACACACAGGATTTCCTTAAGCATATCATGTATTTTTATTTTGGTGAACTTATTTAGGCCTAGTCACCTTTGAAACTCATGACGTATTTCTTTGTATGAGTGCATCGTTTCATACTTCATATGAATATCCGCTGCGTGGTTTTAAATAAAGACTTCCATTGTTGTTAAAGTTTCATATAATGTGTAATACATTATTTTATTTTTATGTTTTCTCCGCGTGCTCATTTTAGACCTATCATCAACATCTGCTGCTTGCTCTCGGCGTGCCGGTCTCCTAACCTTCTTCTTAGGTGCCATCTAATCACACTGAACACAAAACCATAGTACAAGCCTAAAATCAACACCACTAATAACAACTAGACCCATTCTATGCTGGACAATGCACGTGTTGTGAGTGTGATGCGTTTGTAAACTATTCTAGTTCAAAATCAGTTTGCACATCCCGTACACACGAAACAACCATGCTCCGCTACCAACCCTGTGAGGACCCGTTTCCGGTAAATGGGAACCTCACCGCCGTGTAACCCCGATCGACCCAACGGGTGGATCAATCGGAACCACACAAGGCTTACTGTAAAATCATTTCCCAATCTGAAAATTTTTCTTTGAAATTGAAGCATGGCACGTTATTATAAAAACTCGGCAAAATCAACAACGGAATTATTAACCGTCAGCGGAAGTCTTTTACACATATCAACCCACGATATAATTCTGTCAAACATCGCACTGTCATATAAACTTTGCAGTATAAAATTTAAATTCCAGATTCACACGTTTAGCATACATATGCACACGTCAAATGTATACCTACAACACAAATAATGCCGAGTGTCCAAAATGTGTGGAGTACAATGTCCAGCCCTACGACCAACAATGGAATCGTAACCTAGAAGTTGAACTGCTAGTCTCTCAATTTAGCCCTGAGGAAAATAAAGCAAAGGGGTGAGATCAAAGGACCTCAGTGGGAGTACCGCGTCATAAGCACAAACGTTGGAATAGAGGCAGTTACTAAATCAGTTTGTAAAGCAAGTACGTAACACAATTGAGTCTCATGCTCATATATGCACATAACAAAATTCACAATGCACAATGCACAATGCACAATGACCAAAACATTATGCAATTCCAGAAAATCATCTTTCTGATACAAGGCTAGTATGCCCAAATTCTACCGGGGCAGACACAAACCACTCCCGAATAATCCCCGCTAAAGGATCACCTGGAAGCCCATTGATGGTTTTAATTTAGCAGTTCAAAACCCCTACCATCAAGGTTGTCCGAAACTGAATGGAGGAAATCAAATTATCAGATTCCATCTCAGTTTCGTAGATATATGCATACAGCATCATGAGGACTGATAGTTTATAGTGCACTCACGTAACCATTCATACAGATATATCCTCCATAATCCTCCAAGGTAAGCAACTGTCCCCTCAGCTGGGATCCCCATATACTTACCTAGCTTGATCAAGCATAGTTCGTCAATTCCAGTAAATTCCTAAGAATTGTTTAGGGAAAACTTGTAATGCATGCTATGTATTTATCCAGTTCCACATCAGGCCAATCTCACGTTTTTAACAAGTCTCCCTTGTGTTGCCACACACTCAGTTACAAGTAGCAATTCACTCATGGCAACACAATGCACATCACACAACCATCATGCTTAGTTTTGAACATATATTTAATGCGTTCCAAAGCATGACAAGCATTCATATGAGTCTAACATGATTAATTATCAGAGTACCAGCAATGCCTCTATTCAAATCAAACCATGCAATCCAATTTTAATTAAACAAATCAACCAGTACGCGTATGCAGATGAAACTTAAACTCCCACCTCTTGTCGCGCTGACGATGTACCAGCGATACCTTTGCCTTTCTCAGTTGCCGCAATACCACCTATACACATAAGGCAATCAGAGACCCGTAAGCTACCCTGAGTTCAAGTGATCAGAAACTACAACTGGAATTGAAACCTAAAAGACCCTCTCACAATTACCACTCAACACTCCTCTGCAATTGAACAATTTAATGTCACTGCTCAAACTCATACCACTCCATAAACTCACAACCATTCCCCCTTAATCACAACTCTGACCAGCAAGCATTCACACATCATAATAACACTTAATGACAAAACCTGTATCCCTCAACTCACATTCCATACATACAGAACTTATCTCAAGCAACCAATACACCTAATTCATCAAGAACTTTCAAATTCCACTCTCTGACACTGTTCACCCGAGAATTACACAAAACTTTCAGGGTGTTTCCAGACACAATCACTCATTAAATTAACTCAGCAACATTACTGGCAACCTAAAGGAACTATCTTAGAAGCATGGAAACAAGAATTAAACCACTTACCAGTAAAACCTTAATTTTCGTCCAGAATGAAAACAGCTTTAGAAATCACCCTTACCCACCAAACTACCAGTGGAAATGTGTGGAAAACTGTGAGGAACCCCCCCAGGAGGAACCTACCCCATATCAGGTATTGTCTGGCCCTCGGCCCTCAGCCCACGGCTGGCAACCGGCAACCAGGAGCCCTCGGCCCAAAGGCCGGCAACTCTGGCCCATGACTATTCGATCCCCTGGCTGCAGCCACTGAGACTCGAACCCCTGTCATGGCACCTTTTATTCCTCCTAAGAGGACGCCTCTTACCAATTCAGCTGCAGCTGAATTGGTAAGAGGCGTCCTCTTAGGAGGAATAAAAGGTGCCATGACAGGGGTTCGAGTCTCAGTGGCTGCAGCCAGGGGATCGAATAGTCATGGGCCAGAGTTGCCGGCCTTTGGGCCGAGGGCTCCTGGTTGCCGGTTGCCAGCCGTGGGCTGAGGGCCGAGGGCCAGACAATACCTGATATGGGGTAGGTTCCTCCTGGGGGGGTTCCTCACATAAAAGGCGCCTTTTATGTGAGGAACCCCCCCAGGAGGAACCTACCCCATATCAGGTATTGTCTGGCCCTCGGCCCTCAGCCCACGGCTGGCAACCGGCAACCAGGAGCCCTCAGCCCAAAGGCTGGCAACTCTGGCCCATGACTATTCGATCCCCTGGCTGCAGCCACTGAGACTCGAACCCCTGTCATGGCACCTTTTATTCCTCCTAAGAGGACGCCTCTCACCAATTCAGCTGCAGCTGAGTTGGTGAGAGGCGTCCTCTTAGGAGGAATAAAAGGTGCCATGACAGGGGTTCGAGTCTCAGTGGCTGCAGCCAGGGGATCGAATAGTCATGGGCCAGAGTTGCCAGCCTTTGGGCTGAGGGCTCCTGGTTGCCGGTTGCCAGCCGTGGGCTGAGGGCCGAGGGCCAGACAATACCTGATATGGGGTAGGTTCCTCCTGGGGGGGTTCCTCACATAAAAGGCGCCTTTTATGTGAGGAACCCCCCCAGGAGGAACCTACCCCATATCAGGTATTGTCTGGCCCTCGGCCCTCAGCCCACGGCTGGCAACCGGCAACCAGGAGCCCTCAGCCCAAAGGCTGGCAACTCTGGCCCATGACTATTCGATCCCCTGGCTGCAGCCACTGAGACTCGAACCCCTGTCATGGCACCTTTTATTCCTCCTAAGAGGACGCCTCTCACCAATTCAGCTGCAGCTGAATTGGTGAGAGGCGTCCTCTTAGGAGGAATAAAAGGTGCCATGACAGGGGTTCGAGTCTCAGTGGCTGCAGCCAGGGGATCGAATAGTCATGGGCCAGAGTTGCCAGCCTTTGGGCTGAGGGCTCCTGGTTGCCGGTTGCCAGCCGTGGGCTGAGGGCCGAGGGCCAGACAATACCTGATATGGGGTAGGTTCCTCCTGGGGGGGTTCCTCACGCAGCTGAATTGGTAAGAGGCGTCCTCTTAGGAGGAATAAAAGGTGCCATGACAGGGGTTCGAGTCTCAGTGGCTGCAGCCAGGGGATCGAATAGTCATGGGCCAGAGTTGCCGGCCTTTGGGCCGAGGGCTCCTGGTTGCCGGTTGCCAGCCGTGGGCTGAGGGCCGAGGGCCAGACAATACCTGATATGGGGTAGGTTCCTCCTGGGGGGGTTCCTCACATAAAAGGCGCCTTTTATGTGAGGAACCCCCCCAGGAGGAACCCCTTCCAAGGTATTGTCTGGCCCTCTGGCCCTCAGCCCAAGGCTGGCAACCAGGCAACCAGGAGCCCTCGGCCCAAAGGCCGGCAACTCTGGCCCATGACTATTCGATCCCCTGGCTGCAGCCACTGAGACTCGAACCCCTGTCATGGCACCTTTTATTCCTCCTAAGAGGATGTCTCTCACCAATTCAGGTACCATGACAGGGGTTCGAGTCTCAGTGATTGCAGCCAGGGGATCGAATAGTCATGGGCCAGAGTTGCCGGCCTGTGGGCCGAGGGTTCCTGGTTGCCTGGTTGCCAGCCTTGGGCTGAGGTCAGAGGGCCAGATAATACCTTGGAAGTGGTTCCTCCTGGGGGGTTCCTCACAAAAACACTAGGGAAGTGTTAGGGTATGATCCCCTAACAATTTCTGAGGTAAAACTGAGTTGAAGGTGAATGTTGGTACTCTTGGATGGTGAAAAGAAATGAAAAACGGGGAAAGGAATTTAGGGCAGATGAAATGAATGGTCTGCTGTGTTTAATGCACAATTGGCAAGACTTAAGTGTAACTAATGGGTTAGCTAGTACATGGGCTGACACAAGTGTAACTAATGGCTTAGCTAGTACATGGGCTGACACAAGTGTAACTAATGGGTTAGCTAGTACATGGGCTGACACAATGGATTTGGGCTGAGACTGAATTGGGTTAAATCCCAAGGTCTGCCAAGAAGGGTGAGGTCTCACATCCTCCCCTCCTTATAAGAATTTCGTCCTCGAAATTCACTTACCCGAGTTGTTGAACAACTGTGGATACTGCTCTTTCATCAGTTGTTCTGGTTCCCATGTCCGTTCTTCCATCACGTCACTTCGCCACACGACTGAAACCATCGGCACGGAACGACTTCGCAATTGTTTCACTGCTCTGTCTACTATCGCTACCGGTTGAGTCTGATATGACAAGTCGTTGGCGATCTCTATTGACGGCGACTCCAACACATGCGATGAATCTGGCACATACTTCCGTAGCATCGACACATGGAACACATTATGAATTCTCTCCAACTCTGACGGTAAATTCAACCGGTAGGCCACCGGCCCAACTCGGGCTGTAATACTGTATGGACCAATATACCGAGGTGTTAGTTTACCTCGCTGTCGAAATCTGATTACGCCTTTCCATGGTGCTACCTTCAAAAATACTTTGTCCCCCACAGCAAACTCCAAGTTCCGTCTGCGATTATCAGCATAGTTCTTTTGTCTGTCTTGAGCTGTCTTCAGCCTTTGCCGAATCAATGTCAATTGTTCTACTGCCTGATCAATTAGTTCAGGACTATCAAGCTTCCGTTCACCAACTTCGTCCCAGCACAATGGCGTGCGGCATCGTCTCCCATACAATGCTTCATACGGCGCCATGCCAATTGAAACCTGAAAATTGTTGTTGTAAGCGAATTCTGCTAACGGTAAGCATCGCTCCCACGACGTCTGTCTCTCCAACACACATGCCCGAAGCATGTCCTCCAAGGTCTGTATCGTTCTCTCCGATTGTCCATCTGTTTGTGGATGAAAGGCTGTGCTGAAGTTCAACTTTGTATCCAAGGCATTATGAGATTGCTTCCAAAATCTGGAAGTAAAACGCGGATCTCTATCTGACACAATGGATACCGGGACTCCATGTAGCTTCACTATCTCGTCAAGATATTTCATGGTCAATTTCTCAGGTGTATCTGTTGTTTTAATGGGGAGGAAGTGTGCAGACTTCGTCAGTCTGTCCACTATCACCCATATTGCATCGTGGCCTCGCTGTGACCTCGGCAACCCTGTCACAAAATCCATCGTCACATATTCCTATTTCCATTCCGGAATAGGTAATGATTGTAGTAATCCTGCAGGTCTCTGATGTTCTGCCTTGACTTTCTGACACACTAAACACTTTGCCACGAACTCTGCAATGTGTCTCTTCATCCCTGACCACCAATACTGGTCTCGTATGTCTCTGTACATTTTGGTGCTGCCTGGATGAATTGCAAACATGGAACTGTGTGCTTCCATCAAAATTAACTGCCGCAGCTTCTCATCACGGGGAATACACACTCGACCACGAAATGTCAAGATGCCATCCTCTCGTATACGGTATTCACTGGCCACGTTAGTACCACCGTCATCGCCCTCAACCTGCTGTCGTACTCGAACCAATACTGCATCTTCGAGTTGCTTGGTTCGTATTTCGTCAAGCAAGGTAGGCTTGACAACAAGCTGTGCAACCAAAGCCCCTGAATCATCACTGTCTAGCCGAACTCTGGATGCTCTCAAACACATCAACATAGGCATGTATTCTGCTCGTACGTAAGCTAAGGACGTTACCGTCTTCCTACTCAATGCGTCCGCTACAACATTCGCCTTGCCTAGATGATAGTCGATTACCAGGTCATAATCTTTGATCAATTCAAGCCATCTACGCTGTCTCAAATTCAACTCCTTTTGAGTGAGCAGATACTTGAGACTTTTGTGATCAGTGAACATTCTGCACGTCTCACCGTACAGTAGTGTCGCCAGATTTTAAGCGCGAATACCACTGCTGCCAATTCCAGATCATGAGTCGGATAATTTGTCTCGTGCGGCCGCAACTGTCTCGATGCATATGCCACCACTTTTCCTCCTTGCATCAACACACAGCCCAATCCCATCCTTGATGCATCGCTGTATACCACATACCCCTTACCGCTGGTCGGTAAAGTGAGAATTGGTGCGGATACTAGTCTGGACTTCAGTTCCTGGAAACTTTGTTCACATTTCTCTGTCCATTCAAAAGGAACTCCTTTGCGTGTTAAACGCGTCAATGGTCCAGCCAAAACAGAAAAATTCTCCACAAAGCGTCTGTAATAGCCTGCCAATCCAAGGAAACTGCGAATTTCTGTAACACTTCGTGGGGGTTCCCAAGACACAATTGCTTCTATCTTCTTGGGATCGACTAGAATGTCGTCGGCTGACACTACATGTCCCAAAAACCCAACTTCACGCAACCAGAATTCACACTTTGAAAATTTGGCATATAGTTGCCGAGTTCGAAGTATGTCTAACACAGTCTTCAAATGCAACAAATGCTCCTCTTCTGACTTGGAATAAACCAAGATGTCATCTATGAACACAATGACAAATTGATCAATATACTCCTGGAACACTCTGTTCATAAGGTCCATGAACATAGCTGGAGCGTTAGTCACACCAAACGGCATCACCAAAAATTCATAATGGCCGTAGCGTGAGCGAAAAGCTGTCTTCGGAACGTCAGCTTCGCGAACCCTCAGCTGATGGTAACCAGATCGCAAATCGATCTTTGAAAACACTGATGCTCCTTGCAGCTGGTCGAACAAATCATCAATCCGCGGCAATGGATATCGATTCTTCACTGTGACCCGATTTAGCTGTCTATAGTCGATGCACAAGCGAAGTGTGTCATCCTTCTTCTTCACGAATAATACTGGTGCACCCCACGGAGAGACACTGGGTCTGATAAACCCTCTGTTCACCAAATCTTCCAACTGCGTCTTCAATTCCTTTAACTCTGCTGGTGCCATCCGGTACTGGGCAATGGAGACAGGAGAGGTACCCGGCAATAGTTCAATCTCAAACTCAATCTCCCTCTCCGGTGGTAAACCTGTTACTTCTTCAGGAAATACATCGGGATAGTCTTTCACCACGGGCACACTACTTAATTCCGGGAATTTGGCTGTTACATCACGAACATGTGCCAAGAATGCTACACAACCCTTGTTGATCATTTGTCCTGCACTCATCCACGAGATCACACAAGATGGAACTACTTTCCGTTCACCCACAAAACAGAATTCTGTACCATCGGGCAAACTGAACCATACTGTCTTCGTGAAACAATCCACTCGTGCTCTGTACTTGGCCAAACAATCCATACCCAAAATGACGTCCACTTCTCTGATATCCAATGGAACCAAGTCTACTTCAACCTCTGCAGTACCCATCTGCACAATACAATTCAGATACACATTGCTACAGCCCCGTTGTTCACCTAATGGAGTCAAAACCTCTATGGGTGGTTCTAGGGGTGACAACTTCCTATCTGCACTCCCAATTACTCTAGGACTGACAAAAGATCTATTCGCTCCAGGGTCTATTAATACTCTAGCAGGAATGGAAAAAACAGTAAGTGTACCTGTCACAACGTCAGGGTTGGCGCTTGCCTCCGTTTCCACCAAAGTAAACAAACGCGTCTGCGGCCTTTGCTGTGATCGATACTGTGACTGATCTGTGATCTCGCTACCAGATGGTCGTCCTGTTCTGCTCTGTGGTCTGGAAGATCCCTGTGAGCCCATATGACTCACACCAAACCTTTGTGCTACTGGCACTGGCATCACTGGAGCTCTTGGCTGATATGTCATGGTTCGCGATGTTTCTCCTCTAGGACACTCTCTTGCCATATGCCCAAACTGATTACAATTGAAACAGCGAGCTGGATGTGGACATGGTGGGAGGTGGAATTCTTTGCAATTCAGACACCTGGGATACGATGGTGGTCTACTGGAACTTAATGCTGACTGAGCTGGTTGTGCCCTGGTCACAAAGGAAGATGTTCCTTGTGATCGTGTTGGTGCAGTAAAGTAAGGAGTAAACCTCTTGTCAAATCTCCCACTATGTCTCGCAGAATCCCTCCCAAGGACAAATTCCCTCGGTCTACCAAACTGATTATTCTGTCCTCGAGCAATTGTTTCAGACTTAACAGCTTCCACCACTAACTTCTCGAAGTCTGTGCTTGTGTTTGGACCCATGATGGTCCGAATATTATGGTTCAGACCCTGCTCGAATCGACTGGCCAAAATTCTCATATCTTGTTCCAATTCCGGCACAAAATGAGTTAGTGCCCGAAATTCCGTTTCATATTCAGCCACTGTCTTGTTTCCTTGTCGTAACATATAGAACTCAGACCGTTTATCATCCTGGAAATGTGGCGGGAAAAATCGTTCATCAAACTCATGTTCGAATTCCCCCCACGTGGGCTGTCCCCCATATCTATTCCTGATGGTACTCCACCAGGTAGCCGCATCTCGTTCCAGTAAACGAGTAGCCAAGATCGTCCTCTCTTCGTCAGATACTCGCAGGTCTTGGGCAGTAAGCACAATTTTATCTTTCCACTTCCTGGCCACCATTGCATCGCTGGAGCCATAAAAACATTCACAACCCAAATGTCTGGCTTCTTTCAGCAACTTTGACACCTGAATTGGTAACCTAGCACCCTGAACTTCCTGTGCTTCTTGTTGTACTTCAGGCCGATTTGGTACCTGTACCTGTGGCTGTGCAGCTGCAGTTTGCATCATTTGCATAGTTTGCTGCATCTAACCCAACGTCGTTTGTAACGCAGCCAACACCTGTACTAATGCGGAATCCTCAGCTGTAGGTGCTGCCTGTCCTATCTGTGTCTGATGCGCTCCAACTGCTGGTCCATTAGCATCGGACCTATCATCAACATCTGCTGCTTGCTCTCGGCATGCCGGTCTCCTAACCTTCTTCTTAGGTGCCATCTAATCACACTGAACACAAAACCATAGTACAAGCCTAAAATCAACACCACTAATAACAACTAGACCCATTCTATGCTGGACAATGCACGTGTTGTGAGTGTGATGCGTTTGTAAACTATTCTAGTTCAAAATCAGTTTGCACATCCCGTACACACGAAACAACCATGCTCCGCTACCAACCCTGTGAGGACCCGTTTCCGGTAAATGGGAACCTCACCGCCTGTGTAACCCCGATCGACCCAACGGGTGGATCAATCGGAACCACACAAGGCTTACTGTAAAATCATTTCCCAATCTGAAAATTTTTCTTTGAAATTGAAGCATGGCACGTTATTATAAAAACTCGGCAAAATCAACAACGGAATTATTAACCGTCAGCGGAAGTCTTTTACACATATCAACCCACGATATAATTCTGTCAAACATCGCACTGTCATATAAACTTTGCAGTATAAAATTTAAATTCCAGATTCACACGTTTAGCATACATATGCACACGTCAAATGTATACCTACAACACAAATAATGCCGAGTGTCCAAAATGTGTGGAGTACAATGTCCAGCCCTACGACCAACAATGGAATCGTAACCTAGAAGTTGAACTGCTAGTCTCTCAATTTAGCCCTGAGGAAAATAAAGCAAAGGGGTGAGATCAAAGGACCTCAGTGGGAGTACCGCGTCATAAGCACAAACGTTGGAATAGAGGCAGTTACTAAATCAGTTTGTAAAGCAAGTACGTAACACAATTGAGTCTCATGCTCATATATGCACATAACAAAATTCACAATGCACAATGCACAATGCACAATGACCAAAACATTATGCAATTCCAGAAAATCATCTTTCTGATACAAGGCTAGTATGCCCAAATTCTACCGGGGCAGACACAAACCACTCCCGAATAATCCCCGCTAAAGGATCACCTGGAAGCCCATTGATGGTTTTAATTTAGCAGTTCAAAACCCCTACCATCAAGGTTGTCCGAAACTGAATGGAGGAAATCAAATTATCAGATTCCATCTCAGTTTCGTAGATATATGCATACAGCATCATGAGGACTGATAGTTTATAGTGCACTCACGTAACCATTCATACAGATATATCCTCCATAATCCTCCAAGGTAAGCAACTGTCCCCTCAGCTGGGATCCCCATATACTTACCTAGCTTGATCAAGCATAGTTCGTCAATTCCAGTAAATTCCTAAGAATTGTTTAGGGAAAACTTGTAATGCATGCTATGTATTTATCCAGTTCCACATCAGGCCAATCTCACGTTTTTAACAAGTCTCCCTTGTGTTGCCACACACTCAGTTACAAGTAGCAATTCACTCATGGCAACACAATGCACATCACACAACCATCATGCTTAGTTTTGAACATATATTTAATGCGTTCCAAAGCATGACAAGCATTCATATGAGTCTAACATGATTAATTATCAGAGTACCAGCAATGCCTCTATTCAAATCAAACCATGCAATCCAATTTTAATTAAACAAATCAACCAGTACGCGTATGCAGATGAAACTTAAACTCCCACCTCTTGTCGCGCTGACGATGTACCAGCGATACCTTTGCCTTTCTCAGTTGCCGCAATACCACCTATACACATAAGGCAATCAGAGACCCGTAAGCTACCCTGAGTTCAAGTGATCAGAAACTACAACTGGAATTGAAACCTAAAAGACCCTCTCACAATTACCACTCAACACTCCTCTGCAATTGAACAATTTAATGTCACTGCTCAAACTCATACCACTCCATAAACTCACAACCATTCCCCCTTAATCACAACTCTGACCAGCAAGCATTCACACATCATAATAACACTTAATGACAAAACCTGTATCCCTCAACTCACATTCCATACATACAGAACTTATCTCAAGCAACCAATACACCTAATTCATCAAGAACTTTCAAATTCCACTCTCTGACACTGTTCACCCGAGAATTACACAAAACTTTCAGGGTGTTTCCAGACACAATCACTCATTAAATTAACTCAGCAACATTACTAGCAACCTAAAGGAACTATCTTAGAAGCATGGAAACAAGAATTAAACCACTTACCAGTAAAACCTTAATTTTCGTCCAGAATGAAAACAGCTTTAGAAATCACCCTTACCCACCAAACTACCAGTGGAAATGTGTGGAAAACACTAGGGAAGTGTTAGGGTATGATCCCCTAACAATTTCTGAGGTAAAACTGAGTTGAAGGTGAATGTTGGTACTCTTGGATGGTGAAAAGAAATGAAAAACGGGGAAAGGAATTTAGGGCAGATGAAATGAATGGTCTGCTGTGTTTAATGCACAATTGGCAAGACTTAAGTGTAACTAATGGGTTAGCTAGTACATGGGCTGACACAAGTGTAACTAATGGCTTAGCTAGTACATGGGCTGACACAAGTGTAACTAATGGGTTAGCTAGTACATGGGCTGACACAATGGATTTGGGCTGAGACTGAATTGGGTTAAATCCCAAGGTCTGCCAAGAAGGGTGAGGTCTCACACATTTAAACTAATATTTATGTGTGTGCGAGTTTTAAATTAAAAGAGTTAATGTGCTAAACTTCGTGTGAACCCGATCATATCTCCTTGGAGGTGTGTGAAGGTGAGCATGGCTGGGTGCGTCATGTCTTGTGAGTTCCGGGGCGTGACAACCTTAGGGTGGTAGCGGAGCAGCTGGGTTTAGTTTTGTTTGGGTGTGGTTTATACTCAGCTGTTCTTTTTATTGAAATCATGTGTGGAAAATGTTTTCAATATAGGCCTATGCATATTTGAAAGAAGCATGCATTTGTTTATATGCATCATACTCATGGTAAAGTGGAAAATAAGAAAAATAATGGAATCAGATATTATATGATGAAAAACAAAGAGTGAAGAAGACAGATCATGCATGTAACATGAACATGCATACACTCACTTACACGTGTGCCAGCAGTAGAGTGTCGTGTGTCATAGTTGTCATGTTCCTTATCCTTTCTACCCTTAGCAGCTTTCAGACTCAGTACTTAGAGTTGAGCAGCATGCCTCAGAGACGAGCTGGTAGAGGTAGAGGCAGAGGCCGTGGGACTGGAAACAGGGAACATGATATAGATCAGACATCAGCAGTACCTGGAGTTATGCCATAACAGATACCAGAGGTGGTACAGCCAGCAGTGGCACCAGAAGTACAGCAGACAGTACAGATTCCTGTAGAGACTTTCCAAGCTTTGATGACTATGTTGACCAACATGGGTGAGATGCTGAGACAAAGACAGGAGACAGCTCCAGCACCACAGAGGCAGGATGCACTAGTTGTTCCACCTGGAGGAGCAGATGATGATGCTCCAAGGGGAGAAAATATAGCCCCTGTTAATCAGAGAGATGAAGCTAGAGATGGAGATACGGTGCAGGCCTCAGATGATAGACAAGGTCTACCTGTGAAGTTGTCTAAGATGGTCAAGGAAGCTAGGCATTTGGGTTGTGAGACCTTCTATGGCACCAGTGATGTTTTGGTGGCTAAGAATTGGATTGATAAGGTAGAGGACACCACTAAGGAAATGAGGTTACCAGATGCAGACAGGGTTTCTGTTGCAGGCCGTTTGATGGAACGCCATGCAGAGATTTGGTGGCGCAGTGTGAAAGGCAAATACCACGACATCATGACTTGGGCCGAATTCAAGGCTGAGTTTGATGAGCTACACAGTCCATGTGCAAGATGAAAAGAGAATAGAATTCTATGCATTGAAGCAAGGCAGCAAGTCAGTAGTGGAGTATGAGGAGGAGCTAAAAGACTTAGCTTGTTTTGTGCCAGATGTGGAGTCACAGGACAGGATTATGGCTTCAAGGTTTGAGGCAGGCTTGAACTATGACATTCGGATGGCAATAGGTATGTTCCAGGGCCGTGACCTAAGGACCTTGGTTTCTGAGGCAGTTAAGGCAGAGAAGTTGATGGCTGGAAGGAGGAAATTTCAGCAGAAGAGGAAGCACTTTGGAGGATCTTCTTCTTCTTCTTTGCAGTCACAGTTTCAGAAGCCGAAGCCATATTTTGATAGAGATAGACAGAGGCAAGCTGGATCTCATGCTTCGATGCCGGATAAAACTCAGGCTTCACTGTGAGGACCTCCCCCTAGGAGGAACCTATATCCAAGGTATTGTCTGGCCCTCTGGCTCAGGGTAACACCAACCGGCAACCAGGCAACCAGGAGCCCTCGGCCCAAAGGCCGGCAACTCTGGCCCATGACTATTCGATCCCCTGGCTGCAGCCACTGAGACTCGAACCCCTGTCATGGCACCTTTTATTCCTCCTAAGAGGACGCCTCTCACCAACTCAGCTGCAGCGAATTGATTATATGGGTGAGAGTATGAATTTCGGTTTGAGATGTGAATCTTATAGGCTATATCAAACCCCTGAGTTAGGTTTTGAATGCCTGAGTTGCATATGTTATGTGAATTGAATATGCTGATTGTGTTCTAACATGATTGAGGACCCTGCTATGGTATTATGCTTTGTACTTGCCTGTGTGTGCTTGTACGTGTTTGTCTGTCAGGATCCTTTTCCGGTGGCCATTCGGGGAAAGCCTTGATGCTCCTAGGGAGAGGAGAGGTTCTTACTGGTATGAGAGTTGTATGGGTGGCGAAACCCCAGCAAGAGCTCGCTGGATGTCTGGTCCTTGTGTGGCCGGAACCTTGTCCTTTTGTGGCAGGAAGCCCTTATCCTTGTGTGGTTTGGGATGCCCAAGTCCGTGTGTGACTTGGGAAGACTTGTCTGTGCGTGACAAGACGACTTACTAGGCTTACTGATTAGCTTGTGTGTTAACCGTTTATCCTTTGTGCAGTAAGCCTTGGACAACACAGGTGGAAGGGGATGGCCTTTCTTCTTCATTGCCGAGAGCAATCTGATGAGTTCCACCTACCTGTGTACTTCTGATACTTTCAGAAGTGTTTGTAGTCCTCCCTCAACCATAGATTCGGCCCTAACCCCTTTCTGATTGATTCTTGAATTGCGTGATCCCCTTTAGATGTCTAGGAATGATCTAATACGAATTGGGAGATTTGTGTTTAGAGTTTCTGCAGATCTTATGATGCTGAGACCCTACTGAGATTCTTGTAATCTTATAACCATTGTTTTTATTATTTTACAGGCTTAGGTACATCCACTGCCCGTGGTACCAGTGTGTGAGATCAAGGCTGCTTGGCGGGGCGATATCGCATCAGATTTGCATACTTAATCCTTGTTTACTTACTCATATAACATGAATCATTGGGCTACTTTCTGGTTTATTTATAGATCTTTCCTATTCTTGCTATTTCCGAAATATATTTGGAGGATTTCTTGCTGGTTGTTTGGATCCCTATGAGACTTGTGTGTTATGAACCCAATGATTTAATCTAAAGACTTCCACTGATGTTTTATTCACTCCGTATGTACCAGAATAATTGTCCAATATCATGCTCCAATCGTTGTTAAAAAAAATTAGAAATAAACATGCTAAAAATCAAAATTTAATGGTAAGCCTGGTGAGATTCAGATAGTTCCTAGATGTCATTTGGGCTATTTGGGTTTCACGGTGCTGATGACCTTAATCGGAGCAAATAGTAATAGTTAGAAATTGGGGTCTTACATTCTCCCCTCCTTATAAGAATTTCGTCCTTAAAATTTTTAGCACAAGTACCTAGGCAAACAGATAAGGAAATTTTGCACGCATAGATTCCTCAGTCTCCCAAGACTGTTCCTTAATTTGGCCATTACACCAAGCAACTCGCACCATAGGCATGCTTCAACTGCAAAGCTGTCGAACTGACCAATCTAGTTTGGCAACTGGTTGTACGGGATAGGATAGTTCTTCAACAATTACAACTGGGGGTTCTTTGAGCACATGAGCAGGGTCTTGCACATACTTTCTCAACATAGATACGTGGAACACATTGTGAAGTCTTTCCATATTTGGAGGTAAGGCCAGTTGGTATGCAACAGGGCCGATTCTTTCAACGATGTCATATGGACCAATATAGCGAGCTGCTAGCTTACCTCGCTACTGAAAATGAAGGACTCCTTTCCATGGGGTGACCATCAAAAACACTTTGTCACCTACCGCAAATTCCAGCTCCCTTCATCGACTGTCGGCGTAGCTTTTCTGCCAATCCTGGGCTGTTTTTTGCCGTTGTCGGATCAAGTTCAACTGCTCCGTTGCTTGATTAATCAATTCCGGATTGTCTAGGCAAGCAAATGGGAATCCTGCAACGTCTCCCATATAATGCTTCATAAGGTACCATACCGATGCTTACATGAAAACTATTGTTGTAAGCAAATTCTGCCATCGGCAGGCATCGATCCCAACCGGTTTGCTGATCCAACACACTTGCTCGTAGCATGTCTGTGATTCCGGATTTCCTCAATCAAGATAGACGTGACTTCGATTTGAGCCAACAATGAACCAAAAAAATCAGTGCCAAGATGCTCACGTATAGTTTTCAAATCCAGCAACATTAGCATGTATTGGGTGTGCATGTAAGCCAAAACCGATGGGGAAGGAGGATGAATCTTTCGGCTCAAGACATCAGCGACAACATTCGTTTTTCTAGGATGATATTCGATGATCAAATCATAGTCTTTAATCAGCTCCACCCATCTTCGTTGTCTTATGTTCAACTCCTTTTGAGTAAGGAGATACTTCAAGCTTTTGTGGTCGGTGAAGATTCGGCATGTCTCGACGTACAGATAGTGGTGCCATATTTTCAACACAAACACCACGGCCGCAAGCTCCAAATCATGCGTAGGATAGTTGCTTTCATGTGGACGCAACTGTTGGGAAACATAGGCAACGACTTTCCCATCCTATATCAATACGCATCCAAGGCCGGATTTTGATGCATTGCTGTACACTACGTACTCTTTTCCACCGACTGGTAAGGTGAGGATTGGTGCTGAAAATAACAGGTTCTTCAATTTTTCGAAGCTTCGTCAATGGTCTAGTAAGCGATGAAAAATTCTCCATGAAGTGACGGTAGTGTTTGGCTAAGCCAAGGAAACTGTGAACTTCGAACACAGTTCACGACGGTTCCCAATCAACTCTGGCTTCAATCTTCTTCGGGTCGACAATGACACCCTAGGAGGAAACAATATGGTCAAGGAAACCAATTTCGCTTAACCAGAATTCATGTTTGGAGTACTTCGTGAACAGGTGTCGATCCCTCAAAATTTTCAGCACAATCCGCAAATGCTCAGCATTTTCTTCTTCCAATTTTGAGTAAATCAGAATGTTGTCGATGAAGACTATCAAAAATCTGTCCAAAAACTCTCAAAACACACAATTCATTAGGTCTATGAACACAGCTTGTGAGACCCCGAATATTTTGACAGTAAACCACATACTCCTTTTCGCAAAAAGGTAGGGTAAGGATAGGTGCGGAAACTAACCGATTCTTTAGCTCTTCGAAATTTTGCTGGCATTTCTCGTTCCAGACGAATGGCTCACCCTTCCGTGTCAGTTTTGTCAATGGTCTGGCAAGTGATGAAAAATTCTCCACAAAGCGACGGTAGTATCCTGCTAAGCCAAGGAAACTACGAACTTTGAACACACTTCGCAGAGGTTCCCAAGCAATCATGACTTCAATCTTCTTTGGATCAACTAACACACCTTGGGTGGAAACAATATGGCCAAGGAAACCAACTTCGCGAATAACCGTCGATCTTTCAGGATTTTAAGCACAATCCGCAAGTGCATAGCATGATCCTCTTCCGATTTTGAGTAAATCAGAATGCCGTTGATGAAGACTATCACAAATTTATCCAAGAATTCGCGGAATACACGATTCATCAAGTCCATAAACACAGCTGGTGCATTGGTCAAGCCGAATGGCATAACCAGAAATTCGTAGTGGCCGTATCGCGAACTGAATGCGGTCTTCGGAATATCAGCATCACAAACTCTTAATTGATGGTATCCAGATCTGAGATCGATCTTAAAGAATACGGCTGCACCCTGGAGTTGGTCGAACAAATAGTCGATGCGCGGCAAAGGGTATTTGTTCTTTACGGTTACACGATTCAACTGCCGATAATCAATGCACAATCGCAGCGAACCATCTTTCTTTTTCACGAATATAACAGGTGCTCCCCAAGGTGACACACTAGGTCAGATAAAACCACGATCCAGCAAATCTTCCAATTGCATTTTTAGTTCCTTCATTTCCGCAGGAACCATACGATATGAAGGAATGGAAATCGGATTCGTACCAGGCACTAGCTTAATACCGAATTTCATTTCCCTTGCTGGTCGTAGACCGGCTATGTCTTATGGAAATACTTCTGGAAATTTGCGAACCACTAGAACAGAATCTAGATCCAAGGATTCTTTAGAAATATCATGTACGTGCGCAAGGTACGTTGTACATCCTTTGTTGATTAATCACTTCGCCTTAAGCCAGGAAATCATGCAAGTTGGAATAACTCGCCTATCATCTTCAAAATAGTATTCAGCACCATCAAGAAAAGTGAACCAGAAAAGTTCTTTCTGTTGGTATTTCCATTGCCACTAATTTTCAGAGGATAGGATCTTAAGGATAAGGATAAACCTTTAAACCATGCGTCCTACTTGAGGGAACAAAAGGCAGTGCATGGTGGTTCGAATCCTGGGCAGTGTGCCAAGGGATTAAAAGTGTTCCACTGCCAGACAATACCTGATATATGAGTGTGTGTTTGTTCTTCCAGCGAGGGGTCCTCACATAAAAATTGTCACAATCATTTCTAGCCATCACGCATCCATTTTCTCATGGTCAAAATAGTCATTTCAACTGCACTGGTACATGAACTTCTATGACATCTATCTAGGAAAGATCAGGATCTCACATCCTCCCCTCCTTATAAAAACTTTGTCCTTGAAATTTCAGCACAAGTACCTAAGAAAATAGGTGAGGAAATCTTGCTCGCATTGATTCCTCAATCTCCCAAGATTGCTCCTCGGCTCAGCCATTATGCCAAACAACTCGAACAATAGACACATTTTGACTGCGAAGCTGATAAACTGGCCAGTCTAGTATGACAACTGGCTGTACAAGGTAGGACAAGTCTTCAGCAACCTCAACTAGTGGTTATTTAAGAACATGAGCAGGATCTCGAACATACTTTCCAAACATCGAAATGTGAAACAAGTTGTGAATTCTCTCAATATTCGGGGGACAAGGCAAGTCGATATGCAACTGGGCCGATTCTCTCAATAATGTCATATGGACCAATATAACAAGTTGCATCTTTTGGACTATGTCGTTAGAAGTCCAACTCAGCGTAACAATTGTGATCCATCACATGTATAAACACGTCTGGCCTCGCTGAGCCGGGGGTCCGGGTCATGTAGCTGAATTGGTAACAACCATCCTCCTTGAATGAACAAAAGGCAATGGATAGTGGTTCAAACCCCAGTGGCAGCATGCCAAGGGATTAAAAGTGTTCCACTACCAGAAAATATCTAATATGTGAGTGTGTATGTTTGTTCCTTCAAGGAGGGAGGCCTCACAGGCAAAGGTGTGGCTGTTAGCGAGTCATCTGCAGGGCTTGAGGTGAGAGTCTATATCTCATTTGCATACGCATAATTATGTTTATTTTATTCATCTAAAACTTGCGTAAATATTTGGTTTGAGTAGAGGCAACACTTGCATTGTTTGAGCAGTGGCAACACTTGCATAGTTTGAGCAGTGGCAACACCTGCATTGTTTGAGCAGTGGCAACACTTGCATTGTTGTGAGAATGTTTGGAGACTGAGGATGTGAGTTGGGTCTTCTCCCAAAATATAAAAATAAAAAAAATAAAAAATAATTCCTTATGTTTTCCTACATCCCGAGGTTACCTAGATAAATTCTCATCCCCTTTTCAAATATTCTTAGCCTTTTCTATGAGTATGATAGTGGCCTTGAGAAATTTCTTGATGTACATGATTGCATGGTACATTTATTCTTGATTTTCATGCATTATGACATACACATTTTGAGAAATGCAAGTATATGCATATATATATAATTTCTAAGTATCACTTGCAATTGATGAACTGCGCTTGGACAATGCGAAGGTAAGTGGATGAGTATTGTGAGGACCCGTTCCTGGTAATCGGGAGCCTCACCGCCGTGCAGCTCCGATTGTCCCAACTGGTGGACCAAGCGGAACTACACAAGGCTTAATTTTGTTTTGCTAATCGTAGAAATACACAACATTTAACTTATTTCTTTCAAAACATGGCACGCATCAAATAATACTCAGCATAACTTACAAACAACGGAGTAACCAACACATGCAGCGAAAATATCAGATCACATACAACGGGCCTTACGGCCTCAAACATGCAACACCGTGAGTCCACACTCACAGATTCCCAGAAATTCAAAACAACACCACTTCTTATATATCCAAACATCAGAGTATGCAAGCATGAGTTGTACATATATGCACCAGCAAAATACACAAGTATGTAAATATACAAGAAGATGTGAAGGATGCTGAGTCCAAAAACGTGCATGTGCATTTGTCCAGCCCTATGACCAATACCGGGATAGTAACCTCGAAGTTGAACAGCTAACTCTCACAACTTAGTCCTGAAACAAAACAATAGAGAGGGGGAGTGAGATCAAAGACCTCAGTGGAAGTTACCGCATCATAAGCATAAACGGTGGAATGGAGACAAAACCAAAGCATAGTATCAAACATTTATTCAAACCAGTACAATCCATACTCTTCAATGTAGACATCATAAGTGCATACACCAAAATGCATAAAGAAGTAAAAACAACTTTGATACTTGGCTACTATGCCCAAAACATAACGGAGTGGACACAAACCACTTTCAAGTAACCCCACCCCCCCCCCCTCCCCCCCCTCCCCCCCCCCCCCCCGCTAAAGGGTTACCTAAAAGCCTACTGATGGTTTTCAGTTGTAGCATATATATAAACAAAACCCCACCATCAGCATTGTCCAAAATTGAATGGAGAAACACAAGCGATCACATTCAATTTTGTGCACACGTATATAACGTCGTTGTGAGACCTCACCCTTCTTGGCAGACCTTGGGATTTAACCCAATTCAGTCTCAGCCCAAATCCATTGTGTCAGCCCATGTACTAGCTAACCCATTAGTTACACTTGTGTCAGCCCATGTACTAGCTAAGCCATTAGTTACACTTGTGTCAGCCCATGTACTAGCTAACCCATTAGTTACACTTAAGTCTTGCCAATTGTGCATTAAACACAGCAGACCATTCATTTCATCTGCCCTAAATTCCTTTCCCCGTTTTTCATTTCTTTTCACCATCCAAGAGTACCAACATTCACCCTCAACTCAGTTTTACCTCAGAAATTGTTAGGGGATCATACCCTAACACTTCCCTAGTGTTTTCCACACATTTCCACTGGTAGTTTGGTGGGTAGGGGTGATTTCTAAAGCTGTTTTCATTCTGGACGAAAATTAAGGTTTTACTGGTAAGTGGTTTAATTCTTGTTTCCATGCTTCTAAGATAGTTCCTTTAGGTTGCTAGTAATGTTGCTGAGTTAATTTAATGAGTGATTGTGTCTGGAAACACCCTGAAAGTTTTGTGTAATTCTCGGGTGAGCAGTGTCAGAGAATGGAATTTGAAAGTTCTTGATGAATTAGGTGTATTGGTTGCTTGAGATAAGTTCTGTATGTATGGAATGTGAGTTGAGGGATACAGGTTTTGTCATTAAGTGTTATTATGATGTGTGAATGCTTGCTGGTCAGAGTTGTGATTAAGGGGGAATGGTTGTGAGTTTATGGAGTGGTATGAGTTTGAGCAGTGACATTAAATTGTTCAATTGCAGAGGAGTGTTGAGTGGTAATTGTGAGAGGGTCTTTTAGGTTTCAATTTCAGTTGTAGTTTCTGATCACTTGAACTCAGGGTAGCTTACGGGTCTCTGATTGCCTTATGTGTATAGGTGGTATTGCGGCAACTGAGAAAGGCAAAGGTATCGCTGGTACATCGTCAGCGCGACAAGAGGTGGGAGTTTAAGTTTCATCTGCATACGCGTACTGGTTGATTTGTTTAATTAAAATTGGATTGCATGGTTTGATTTGAATAGAGGCATTGCTGGTACTCTGATAATTAATCATGTTAGACTCATATGAATGCTTGTCATGCTTTGGAACGCATTAAATATATGTTCAAAACTAAGCATGATGGTTGTGTGATGTGCATTGTGTTGCCATGAGTGAATTGCTGCTTGTAACTGAGTGTGTGGCAACACAAGGGAGACTTGTTAAAAACGTGAGATTGGCCTGATGTGGAACTGGATAAATACATAGCATGCATTACAAGTTTTCCCTAAACAATTCTTAGGAATTTACTGGAATTGACGAACTATGCTTGATCAAGCTAGGTAAGTATATGGTGATCCCAGCTGAGGGGACAGTTGCTTACCTTGGAGGATTATGGAGGATATATCTGTATGAATGGTTACGCGAGTGCACTATAAACTATCAGTCCTCATGATGCTGTATGCATACATCTACGAAACTGAGATGGAATCTGATAATTTGATTTCCTCCATTCAGTTTCGGACAACCTTGATGGTAGGGGTTTTGAACTGCTAAATTAAAACCATCAATGGGCTTCCAGGTGATCCTTTAGCGGGGATTATTCGGGAGTGGTTTGTGTCTGCCCCGGTAGAATTTGGGCATACTAGCCGTGTATCAGAAAGATGATTTTCTGCAATTGCATAATGTTTTGGTCATTGTGCATTGTGCATTGTGCATTGTGAATTTTGTTATGTGCATATATGAGCATGAGACTCAATTGTGTTACGTACTTGCTTTACAAACTGATTTAGTAACTGCCTCTATTCCAACGTTTGTGCTTATGACGCGGTACTCCCACTAAGGTCCTTTGATCTCACCCCCTTGCTTTATTTTCCTCAGGGCTAAATTGAGAGACTAGCAGTTCAACTTCCAGGTTACGATTCCATTGTTGGTCGTAGGGCTGGACATTGTACTCCACACATTTTGGACACTCGGCATTATTTGTGTTGTAGGTATACATTTGACGTGTGCATATGTATGCTAAACGTGTGAATCTGGAATTTAAATTTTATACTGCAAAGTTTATATGACAGTGCGATGTTTGACAGAATTATATCGTGGGTTGATATGTGTAAAAGACTTCCGCTGACGGTTAATAATTCCGTTGTTGATTTTGCCGAGTTTTTATAATAACGTGCCATGCTTCAATTTCAAAGAAAAATTTTCAGATTGGGAAATGATTTTACAGTAAGCCTTGTGTGGTTCCGATTGATCCACCTGTTGGGTCGATCGGGGTTACACGGCGGTGAGGTTCCCATTTACCGGAAACGGGTCCTCACAGTCGTACTATATATACGAAGCAATTGCACGGCCTTTTCATTCATAGTGCACATAGCACTCCCCATCATTCATAGTGCGCACAGCACTCAAGATACATAAATATATCCAACCATACCTCTCCACGGTAAGCAACTGTCCTCTCTATAAGGACTCCATATGCTTACCTAACTGGATCCAGCATTAACCGTCAATTCCAGAACACAATGCATAAACACATAGCATAATTCATCAAGTATGAGTTATTAAATCTAAAAATTCATCAAATATTCCATGCATGCATTTAAACATTGCCATCTTATAAATCAGGTGCCAAACATCTCAAAATAATATTCGAAGTATTCAGCCACAATAGCAAAAATGTCTAAGAAGATGAAAAATCATATCGTATGGAAGGTTGCAAAACACGCATGAAATTTCGTGTACACCAAACAAATCAGCATGCTTCGGCTTTTGAACATACAGATGATACATTCAAACATGGCAAGAAAATTAGGATTCTAGATTAAACACAATTCAGGTCCTACCTCCATTCAAACCAAAACATTTGGTCATATTTAAATTCTGAAACAAAACGTTACGCGTATGCAAATGAAACATAAACTCCCACCTCTCGTTGCGTCGATGGTTCTCCAACAAGATCCTTGCCTCTACTGATCGATCCGGTACCGCCTAAACAAGCACAAACCATACAGCCATACTAAGCATAACCAATCCACGAATTAAAATGGAAAAGAATTGAAAGCAATCCTATGGACCCTCTCACGCTGCACACACATCTACATTCCCCTATCCAATCTAAACCGTCAAATCATATCCAATCTAAACAGCCAACTCATATCCAATCTAAACAACCAAATCACAGTGCTTCCGATACCCTCATTGTAACGACCCTAATTCCTAAACCATTATTCGTTGCTCCGATTAAGGTCATTACCGCCGTGAAACCCAAATAAGCCTCAACGTCACCTAAGACCTATTAGAATTTCACAAGGCTACTCATATGATACCGATTTTAATCTTGTTTATTTTGTTGCTTATCAATCAATTGGAGCATGATACTGGACACATATTCTGGTAACATACGGAGTAAAATAAAATCATCAGCGGAAGTTTTAAATCTATCCATTGGGTTCATAACACACAAGTCCCATAGGGATCCAAATAACCAGTAAGAAATTCATCAACAAATTTCGGAAATAGCAAGCCAAACGAATGCTTAAAAATAAACCAGAACAATGTCCAATCTTTCAAGTTATTTGCGCAAGTAACAAGTAATATTTGTGATGCGATATCGCCCCGCCGTGCAGCCTTGATCTCACACACTGGTACCACGATCAGAGGATGTACCTAAGCCTGAAAAATGGTAAAAATAACTTTTTGAGATTACAAGAATCTCAGTAGGGTCGCAGCATCATAAGATCTACAGAATCCCTAAACACAAATCTCCCAAATCACATAAGATCATTCCCTAAATAACTAAAGGGATCACGCAATTCAACAATAAACCAAAAGAGGTTAAGGCCGAGATTATGGCTGAGGGAGGACCACACTTCCGAAAGTTCAGAAGTACACAGGCAGGTGAAATACAACAAAATCACACTCAATGATGAAGAAAGGCCATCCCCTTCCACCTGTGTTGTCCAAGACTTACTGCACAAAGGGTAGATGGTTAACACACAAACTAATCAGTAAGCCTTTCACCTTATCCTCGCAAGGACAAATCGACTAGCCCCTCATGGAACAAGTCTTCCCTTAGTCGCAACCAGGGCATCCCCAAATCTCGCAAGATAAGGGCTTCCTGTCTCGCAAGACAGGGATCCGGCCTCGCAAGGACAGATATCCAGCGTGCACTTGCTGGTTCAACACCTATACACCTCCCATAAATCGGTATGTACCTCTCCTCTCACTAGGAGCATCAGTGCTTACTCTGCGTGGCCACCGTAACAGGATCCTGACACACAAACACGTACAAGAACACACAGGCAAGTACAAAGCATAATACCACAACAGGGTATCCTCAATCATGTCAGGAAACAATCAACACATCCAATTCATATAACAATAGCATCCCAGGCACTCAATTCCTAACTCAGGGGTTTGATATAGCCTAGGAGATTCATATCTCATTCCGGATTTCATATTCACACCCTACAATCCAATCACAATCAAATACAACAAGGGCAGGTAACAAAAACATCAGATAAGAGCAGGGGTTTCTGGAGAAACCGATGAGGCATAGATCCTACCTCCCTTGTCTCTGAATAAGAAGCTACCCCTTTTCCTTTATTAAGTAAATCTGAACCACCTAAATCATCACCAGACAAAGACAAAACAATCTAAGCATGCATATCCCAAAAATCAATTGTATACCCTATTCCATACCAGTACCACTCACCAAACCTATCAGAAAACCAGTGATCAGATGTTGCAGGTGCCTTCCCCTTGGATGTGTGATGTGATAGCCAGGAACTTATCAAGATTCAACCTGAATTTACCATTCCAATAAACTATGCAAAACCTATCGCTAAAAGTAGGGCATAAGACGATTTCGTCTCGACCCAAAACAACGAAATATGTACATCCAAGCTGCGATTAATATAGGGTTGGAAAGAGGATGAAAAGATCTTTCCAACGAGATATTATTTGCAAGATTCCAACAAACGAGTAGAAAGTTATGCTATTTTGAAGTTCAAGAAGATTTGGCGAAAACCTAATTCGGCCGCCGATTTTCAAAGTAACATTAGACAAAGAAATACTAATCTACTAATGGAAAACAAAAGATGGTTGGAAAGAGGATGAAGAGATCTTTCCAACAAGCTATTATCCGCAGAGATCCAATGAACGATGAGGGAGTTATGCTGGTTTAAAGTTTCAGCAAATTCTGACGGTTAATGGGAGGTATAGGGTTTTAAGCCTATACGACTTTTGTAAGGTTTTAGGGGACAAATTTTGTGGGGTTGGCTTTCTATTTATATCCAATGAGTATAGAATTATGTATACTACTTTTAATCAATCTATCAATCTATCAATCCAATATAATTCACTAAATAACCAAAACTCTTAAATTACCTTCCCTATTTTTAAGGACTTAATCTCTAAGGCAACTATCTACCTTAAAGGATGGTTCCTAAAGCTATTACCCATCTACAAGGACCGAAATCAAAAGGAATTAGAAGCAAATTAATTTACTGAACAATCTTACCAATTTCGGCTATCACACATCCTTCTCTTCAGGGACAAAATCGTCTTTTCACCTGCACTGGCTTCTGGACTTCTAGGACTCAAAATTCGGGGTCTTACACTCATTACCAGTTCAACATCACTTCCGCACATAATCAACACACTTCATCTTCATATCAATACTGACCACAACCACTCAATTAACATGAATAACCACACCAACATGATCAAGAACATGAAGAAACAACCCCCTGATACTGTTCATCCGAAATTCATACAAGAATCAGAGGTTGTTTCCATGCATTTCCATACATCAAAAACACTCAATCACATCACTAGCAACCTGAATAAACCAACCAATCCAAAAGAAAACCAACAATTAAGCACTTACCAACAACTCTGGAATTTTCGGCCAGAATGAAGAACACCTCAAAATCAGGCCTTAGACACCAATCTAACAGTGGAAAAGTGTAGAAAATTGATGGGAAAGTGTTTTGGAACAATCCCCCACAAGTTTTTGAGGTCAAATTGAGCAAAGTGTGGATTTTGGTAGGTTGGAAGGGTGAAGGAAGGAGAAAAACGAGTTAGGTCTGGAATGTGCTGGTCACTTCTGGAAGAGAAGTGTTTAAAGGATGAAGTGTGGGCTTGAGCTGATGGGTTTCAGGCCCAAGGGCTGATGGACTTCAGGCCCAAAAGTTCAACAAGGCTGGACCATGCCATCGACGGCCCGTTTCATCACAAATGAGCCCAATTGACATTGAAATGTCCACCAAATGGCCCAAAAACTTCTGTGAGTATGTAAAGCTATAACATAAGGGTTGGGCCCGAAAAAAACAAAATCGGAAACAGCCCAACACACAAAATTTTGGCCCAAATGGCCCGCGGTCGCTTAAAATAGACCGAAATCAACCTGGTTTGTTTTTCACTGACTCAACCTCGATCTTCTAACCTATCTCACTCACAATCATACTTAAACACTCTCAGATTCACTATGGGTTGTTTAAAGGCTTCCTACAGTCATGTTCACAAACCAACAACGTAGCATCGGCGCGCTGCCGCTGGCACTAACGCTACCGTTGACGCTGCCACTGACCGGCACTACAATAGACGGGATCTTACATCCTCCCCTCCTTATAGAAATTTCGTCCCCGAAATTTACTTACCAAGGTCGTCGAATAACTGTGGATACTGTCGCCTCATCATCTGCTCGGTTTCCCATGTCCGTTCCTCCATGACATCGCTACGCCACAACACGGATACTATTGGCACTGTGAGGACCCGATCCCGGATACCGGATCTCACCGCCGTAGGACTCGAATTGACCCCACCGAGGGACCAACCAGAATCCTACAAGGCTTCTCTTACAAAATCCGTAAAGTTATAAAATTCTGGTTGCCGTTTATCAGCAATACAACCAAGTTTATTGGATTCTCATATATTCAAGGAAACCCTTACTAAATCATAAAAACTGTTTGACCATGGTTCTAAAATGTTTATATTTGTAAGGGGTTTGAAAATATTTATTAAAAGAACAACTTAGATTATTTCAAACACCAAGTTGCGGAGTTGTTTAGCGGAAGGCTTTGTAAAAGAAAAAAAAAACAAAACATTTATTTTGAAAATACAATCCGGGAAAACATTTCAACAAAAAAATAAAGAAAACAATGGAAAACCAAATCAACCCAAAAAGGATGAAAGTCCAGTCCAAATTATTTATTACAGTCCAAAATATAAAAATCAAAGTAATGTAAAATGCATGCAAACCACAAACATAACTGCATAGCCATAGTTCAGCACCTACTGTCCAATGTTCTAGGGGAGGCTAGGCTTCTCCTCAGCTGAACCTGAAAGGGATAACAAATGGGGGTGAGATCACTAGGACCTCCGTGAGAGACACAGCATCATAAGCATTCACGGGGAGTGAGTAGAGGCAATACGAAAAACCTTTTCTTTTAAAATGCAAGTATAAAACCGGTGTAAGTAACATGAATAGTGAAAGTTCAAAAACTCAGACTCAACGGTCTAAAATGAGTGGTTACGGTAAACGCATCATATCGTATCGAGAAATCCCACGGGACAGACATAAAACACCACACGAATCGGTTCGGCGCGTAGAACCGTCGGAGGCCCAATGGCAGTAAAGTTTGAGTTATTACAACTTATGTAAAAATGTCCCACCGCCATTGTTGTCTGTGGAGCGGAGGGAATACACACGTCCTCCACACTCCATACTCACGACCTGTGATCAAAGGTCACATAACACAACCATACAACTCCCTACGGTAAGAATCGCTCCCCTACTACGGGACGTCCGAATACTTACCTCGCATTGGCCAAGCGCTTCGTGTAATTCACGGTATCATATCTCTCATATATATACCAACCAAAATGTCCCAAAATTCATAAAATCATCTCAATGGGATAATTTACACATGTTCAAAACATCATACAACACATGTGTATAGAAATGGTAAAGTAACCAAAAATCATGCTAAATCATCTTTCATCAATTGTTTTCAAACATGCATTCTTGTAAGTTTTTAACACTCAAATCATGCCCAAACAAAAAGGAAAAACACTTAGAAAACAGCATGTGATACTCGACAACATCAAGTGTAAACATCACCCATCCAAGTTTCTATTCTTCATCTTAAACACATTTAAACATGTGGGTAGTTTTCACGCATATTTCACAAAACCAAAAACACATACATAAATATTAATTTTCAAACACATGTCGAGTATATCACTAGTCGCAATTAAACCATTTCAAGCATGCCTCATACTCAAAACCAAAACAAAATCATTTATGTAAACTATATTAAAAGTGAGTAGCCGATCAAACCGATGATACGAAGTCTCCCACCTTTTGTCTCTGATCACGAAGTCCTTTCCTACAAGCCCTGCTATGCCTACCATAAGATCATAACATAATCCTGGTTAGGATCCATCAGATCCATACTCAAATCCAAAGAATACTTATGGATCTAATTGACCAAAGTATATATATGTATACTCACTAATCAACAACTCACCTTGATGTATCTTGTTTGATTGTGATACTTGTGGGTCTAAGGGTACTTCCGATAGGTTAAGCTTAACGATTTCTCATGAAATTTTTATCGTAGATTCCTGACATTCTGAGACGAACGTGGATATAAAGAATGTAAAATTTGGCTGAGTAGAAAAAAAGATAGAAAATCTACAAGTTTCGGAAACTGTAGGGTGACGAGTTTGGTTTATGAACTTGGGGGATGAATTTCTGGGTTCAGTCTTGAGTTTCTTGGCAGGTTGGTTCAAAGAAGAGTTCAAGGTATCAGAGAGGGTGTTCAGAGAGGCTTAGAGAAGGAAGAAAATTGAAGAAGCTGGGTATCAAGATCAAGAACAGATTAGTTCTACATATAGAAGAAAAAGTCTGGTTGGAGCAGCACTTGGTTGGATGATTGGATTTCAGATAAAGTTTTGGTATTTCAGGTGAGACTTCTGGTGACTTAGGTGTACATTCAGGCAAGCAAGAATAGACCAGAAATTGAAAGAAAATGCATGCCAAAGATAGGGAAAGTCGGACTCAAGAGGGAACACACAAGAGAAACCAGAATTTGCAAGATGGTGAGTGATCAAAGGGGTTCCCAAACCAATGGCAATCAGATGAAAGTGAGTGGGAATCTTGCAATGGCAGACAAGGGTAAGTGGAGAGGTGTGTTTTAGCTGGAAAAGGAGAGAAACATTCTGGTGGGAGGGCCAGGAAATGATGCTTAATCAAGTGTGTTAGGGAAAGTTGAAGTTTGAATTAATCATGTGTGTAATGTCTAGTTAGGTGGGTAATGAACCAAAGGAAAATTCAAAAGGATCACCACCAGGAGAGGAATTCCGACTTTAGCTTGAAAGGAAAAGCATCAGGTATGAAAATGGCAGACAACTTTGATTTAGAATGTGGCCTACACAAAAGGTTAAGCATGTGAAGGCAGATTTGAACAATAATGGCATAACTAGACACTCAACTTGTATAAACACATAAGGGACCCAAATTATGGCTGTATGTGATGTGGATCCTGAGGTAAGTATGGTAAGGTAATGTAGGTTTAATCCAGGTGAAAATCTTATGTAATTACCCACTGTAATTGCTGAGTTACGGTACAGTAAAAAAAATCAGGGATTTACGGTGATCAATTGTTTTTGTGACTGGTGTAATCTGATTTTACTCTATGATGATTGTCTAATTACATGGCCAATTTAATCAATGTAGAATGAGTATATTGGGCCTTAGGAAATTTCCGAATGGACTTGGACCTTGGGAGTGGTAATTGGACCGAAAATATGAAGATACGAAGCAAATACGGGCTGCAGCAGTTTTACGATCGGACAATTCGTAAAACTGCATCATATAAGTAGTGTATATTTATGTTTTTGAGAAGTTACATGGCCAAGGATCTAATTACTCACTTTTACCTTTCATAGGGTTACTCAGATGTCTAAGGTTCACTCAGGTCCATCTAAATCGTAAAATGTTACCGTCACACGGTAAACAAAACTCATCCGGAGTACTCGACGGGGTGGGGACTTACCAAGCTAATATGGTAGAAATGGATATAGTAAAAATTTAGGGATTGCCGAAATGACTCGTACGGGCGTCGAAGCCATTAGCTAATAGGTCTAGTACATATCTAACACTCAAAATGCTGAAAAATAATTTATACGATAAAAATAAAAAGGAAGAATAACTGATGGAAACCTCTAAAAGAGCGAGGTCTCACAACCTCCCCTCCTTACAAGAATTTCGTCCTCGAAATTCACATATCTGATTGGAACAAGTTTGGGTAACGTCGTCGCATTGACTCCTCCGTCTCCCAGCTTTCCTCCTCAAAAGAACCGTTACGCCAAATCACACGAACCATTGGAACGGTTCGTCGGCGTAACTGCTTCTCCATACGATCCACAATGGCTACAGGCTGAACGGGAAATGACAAGTCACTAGTGACCTCTACTGGCGGCTGCGCCAACACATGCGAAGGGTCGGGAACATATTTCCGTAGCATAGATATGTGAAACACACTATGGATCCTCTCCATATCCGGCGGCAACTCTAGTCGGTACGCCACTGGTCCCACCCGCTCGATGATTAGGAATGGGCCAATGTACCTCGGTGTCAACTTGCCTCGTTGCTGAAAACGAAGCACACCACGCCACGGAGCAACTTTGAGAAAGACTCTGTCTCCAACCTCGAACTCAAGCTCACGTCGTCGATGATCGGCATAACTCTTCTGCCTATCCTGAGCTGCTCTCAGCCTCTGACGAATCTGTACGAGCTGCTCGGTTGCCTGGTCAATCAACTCGGGATTATCAAAGCGCCTCTCACCGACTTCATCCCAGCATAATGGTGTTCGACATCGCCTCCCGTACAAAGCCTCATACGGTGCCATACCGATACTAACCTGGAAACTGTTGTTGTATGCAAACTCCGCCAATGGAAGACAACGGTCCCAAGTAGTCTCTCGGTCTAAAGCACAAGCTCGTAACATATCCTCCAATGTCTGGATCGTGCGTTCCGATTGACCATCCGTCTGAGGGTGAAAAGCTGTACTGAAATTCAGCTTTGTACCCAAGGCACTATGTAATTTCCCCCAAAAACGGGACGTAAATCTTGGATCACGATCGGAGACAATCGACACCGGCACTCCATGCAATCGGATAATCTCGTCCATGTATCTTGATGCCAGACGCTCGGGTGTATCTGTCACTCGAATCGGTAGAAAATGGGCAGACTTGGTTAATCTGTCCACGATCACCCAAACAGCATCAAAACCTCGCGGTGTCCTCGGTAAACCCACAACAAAATCCATCGTTACGTGCTCCCACTTTCACTCGGGGATCGGAAGTGATTGTAACTTACCCGCTGGTCGTTGATGCTCAGCCTTGACCTGCTGACACACCAAACAACAGGATACAAACTCAGCAGTATGTCTCTTCATACCGGACCACCAGTACTGCTGTCGTAAATCACGGTACATTTTGGTGCTTCCGGGGTGAATGGAAATCTCGAACTCGATCTCACGAACGGGTGGCAAACCGGTAATATCATCGGGAAACACGTCTGGAAAATCATGAACAACAGGAACTTCCTCCAACTTCGGCGGTTCAGCCTGGATCTCATGAACATGGGCTAGAAAGGAAACACAACCCTTGCTGATCATCTTTTTTGCGCTAAGACACGAAATAAGGCAGTTCAAAATGACTCGCTGATCGCCCTCGAAACAGAATTCAGTTCCGTCGGGAAGACTGAACCACACCTTCTTCGAATAGCACTCCATCCTTGCTCGATATCGAGATAAGCAATCCATGCCGAGGATAATATCAAGCTCCAGCATGTCGAACGGAATCAAATCAACCTCGATCGTGATCGTCCCCATACGTAGTTCACAAGCAAGCAATACATGATCATACGTCAACTGCTGTCCTAGTGGTGTCCAGACGGTATCGGGGACTCAAGTAATGATAATTCCCTATTCGCATACTCAACTATACTTGTGCTAACAAATGAACGATTTACTCCGGGATCAAGTAAAACACGAGCGGTACGAGAGAAAACAATAAGGGTACTTGTCACCATATCAGGGTTGACGTATGCCTCCGTGTCAATCAAAGTGAATAGTCGAGTGTGAGTTGGCTGTGTCTGTGGTGCTCCAGGTGCCTGACTGGTGGAAGGGCGGCCAGGTGCTCTCATTGGTCTCGATGAAATCTGAGTTGGTCCACGGCTAGGTCCGGTTCTAACGGCTGGTGCGACACTCTGACTAGAAGCACCTCTCGGACAAGCTCTGGCAATATAACCCATCTGGTTACAAGTAAAACACCTTACCGGGTGAGGACATGGTGGTGGGTGGGTCTGCCTACAGTTGGCACACCACGGTGCTGATGCAGATGCTATGGAATAGACTGGTCGGCTTGCAGAGAAAGACCTCTGTGGGAATGATCAAAAATAGCCAGTCGGGGTAGAACGATTAGGTCAGCTCAATTGCTGATCAGGTCTCCATCCGTGTCTGATAGGTCCACCGCTACGAGAAGGTTGTAGGTGTCCTAGCCTGTGACCCCTCTGTCGGAGTATGATCCTCTATGCTCGCGTCGCAACTACGAGTAATGCCTGAAAATCAGTCGTCGGTATGGTACCGATGACTCATTGAATCTCGTCGCTGAGTCCCTCCTGGAAACGATGGGCTAGCTTGGTAGGTGTACGATCCTCTGCTGGGGCATAGACAGTTAACTGACGTAACTCCTTTTCGTACTCAAGAACAATACGAGTTCCCTGACGAAGCTGATAGAATGCAGTACACCTCTGTTCATGGTGGTACACAGTATTGAAGCGTTCATCAAACTCAGCTACGAATTGCTCCCATGTTGGCTCGTGGTCGTATCGAAGACCTACGGAGTCCCACCAGACAAGAGCCTCCTCCTCGAGCAGAAATGTCGCTAGGTTCACCTTGTCAACGTTGGAAAGTCTCATGGCTCGCGCTGCACGGCAAACCATGTCCATCAAATTCCGACCAATTGATACATCACTGGTACCTGAGAAACTTTGACATCCCAACTCCCGTGCCTCACGAAGTAGCTTTGAAATTTCAATAGGTAACGGTCCACCAATGGGTCGGCGGTCGTGTTAAACAGGTGTAGGCGGCACAGGTGGACGAATAGGATCCACTACAGGTGGTGGAGGTGGGGGCTGATACTGATGAACAAACTGATGTAATGTAGCCTGCATGGTGGTCTTGGTGGTCATGGTGGTAAGAAGCTGGAGTAGAATAGGTCAAGTCCTACATGTGATGCAGGTGCTACGAGCTCGAGCTCAGCCTGGGGATTTACTGCTGCCTCTACAGGTAAGAAGCTGGAGTAGAATAGGGTCAAGTCCTACATGTGATGCAGGTGCTACGGGCTCGGGCTCAGCCTGGGGATTTACTGCTGCCTCTACAGGTAAGAAGCTGGAGTAGAATAGGGTCAAGTCCTACATATGATGCAGGTGCTACAGGCTTGGGCTCAACCTGGGGATTTACTACTACCTCTACTTGCACCTCAGGTGCATTAGGTCCATCAACAGACTCGGCACTAACAGACCTCTCTGGGTCAGCCTCAACTCGGTGACCAGCATTCTTTCCTTTCTTTGCCATCTCTAAGGCAAAAAATATGTTCAGTCTAATACACTATCAATACCACTCGACTATAGCTGAACTATGACCATGCTATGCAATACTTAAAAAAAAGAAGAAAAGAACTAGTTGTACAAAACTATTTTAAACCAATATGTGAAAACCATGCTCTGCTACCAACCTTGTGAGGACCCGATCCCGGATACCGGATCTCACCGCCGTAGGACTCGAATTGACCCCACCGAGGGACCAACCAGAATCCTACAAGGCTTCTCTTACAAAATCCGTAAAGTTATAAAATTCTGGTTGCCGTTTATCAGCAATACAACCAAGTTTATTGGATTCTCATATATTCAAGGAAACCCTTACTAAATCATAAAAACTGTTTGACCATGGTTCTAAAATGTTTATATTTGTAAGGGGTTTGAAAATATTTATTAAAAGAACAACTTAGATTATTTCAAACACCAAGTTGCGGAGTTGTTTAGCGGAAGGCTTTGTAAAAGAAAAAAAAAACAAAACATTTATTTTGAAAATACAATCCGGGAAAACATTTCAACAAAAAAATAAAGAAAACAATGGAAAACCAAATCAACCCAAAAAGGATGAAAGTCCAGTCCAAATTATTTATTACAGTCCAAAATATAAAAATCAAAGTAATGTAAAATGCATGCAAACCACAAACATAACTGCATAGCCATAGTTCAGCACCTACTGTCCAATGTTCTAGGGGAGGCTAGGCTTCTCCTCAGCTGAACCTGAAAGGGATAACAAATGGGGGTGAGATCACTAGGACCTCCGTGAGAGACACAGCATCATAAGCGTTCACGGGGAGTGAGTAGAGGCAATACGAAAAACCTTTTCTTTTAAAATGCAAGTATAAAACCGGTGTAAGTAACATGAATAGTGAAAGTTCAAAAACTCAGACTCAACGGTCTAAAATGAGTGGTTACGGTAAACGCATCATATCGTATCGAGAAATCCCACGGGACAGACATAAAACACCACACGAATCGGTTCGGCGCGTAGAACCGTCGGAGGCCCAATGGCAGTAAAGTTTGAGTTATTACAACTTATGTAAAAATGTCCCACCGCCATTGTTGTCTGTGGAGCGGAGGGAATACACACGTCCTCCACACTCCATACTCACGACCTGTGATCAAAGGTCACATAACACAACCATACAACTCCCTACGGTAAGAATCGCTCCCCTACTACGGGACGTCCGAATACTTACCTCGCATTGGCCAAGCGCTTCGTGTAATTCACGGTATCATATCTCTCATATATATACCAACCAAAATGTCCCAAAATTCATAAAATCATCTCAATGGGATAATTTACACATGTTCAAAACATCATACAACACATGTGTATAGAAATGGTAAAGTAACCAAAAATCATGCTAAATCATCTTTCATCAATTGTTTTCAAACATGCATTCTTGTAAGTTTTTAACACTCAAATCATGCCCAAAGAAAAAGGAAAAACACTTAGAAAACAGCATGTGATACTCGACAACATCAAGTGTAAACATCACCCATCCAAGTTTCTATTCTTCATCTTAAACACATTTAAACATGTGGGTAGTTTTCACGCATATTTCACAAAACCAAAAACACATACATAAATATTAATTTTCAAACACATGTCGAGTATATCACTAGTCGCAATTAAACCATTTCAAGCATGCCTCATACTCAAAACCAAAACAAAATCATTTATGTAAACTATATTAAAAGTGAGTAGCCGATCAAACCGATGATACGAAGTCTCCCACCTTTTGTCTCTGATCACGAAGTCCTTTCCTACAAGCCCTGCTATGCCTACCATAAGATCATAACATAATCCTGGTTAGGATCCATCAGATCCATACTCAAATCCAAAGAATACTTATGGATCTAATTGACCAAAGTATATATATGTATACTCACTAATCAACAACTCACCTTGATGTATCTTGTTTGATTGTGATACTTGTGGGTCTAAGGGTACTTCCGATAGGTTAAGCTTAACGATTTCTCATGAAATTTTTATCGTAGATTCCTGACATTCTGAGACGAACGTGGATATAAAGAATGTAAAATTTGGCTGAGTAGAAAAAAAGATAGAAAATCTACAAGTTTCGGAAACTGTAGGGTGACGAGTTTGGTTTATGAACTTGGGGGATGAATTTCTGGGTTCAGTCTTGAGTTTCTTGGCAGGTTGGTTCAAAGAAGAGTTCAAGGTATCAGAGAGGGTGTTCAGAGAGGCTTAGAGAAGGAAGAAAATTGAAGAAGCTGGGTATCAAGATCAAGAACAGATTAGTTCTACATATAGAAGAAAAAGTCTGGTTGGAGCAGCACTTGGTTGGATGATTGGATTTCAGATAAAGTTTTGGTATTTCAGGTGAGACTTCTGGTGACTTAGGTGTACATTCAGGCAAGCAAGAATAGACCAGAAATTGAAAGAAAATGCATGCCAAAGATAGGGAAAGTCGGACTCAAGAGGGAACACACAAGAGAAACCAGAATTTGCAAGATGGTGAGTGATCAAAGGGGTTCCCAAACCAATGGCAATCAGATGAAAGTGAGTGGGAATCTTGCAATGGCAGACAAGGGTAAGTGGAGAGGTGTGTTTTAGCTGGAAAAGGAGAGAAACATTCTGGTGGGAGGGCCAGGAAATGATGCTTAATCAAGTGTGTTAGGGAAAGTTGAAGTTTGAATTAATCATGTGTGTAATGTCTAGTTAGGTGGGTAATGAACCAAAGGAAAATTCAAAAGGATCACCACCAGGAGAGGAATTCCGACTTTAGCTTGAAAGGAAAAGCATCAGGTATGAAAATGGCAGACAACTTTGATTTAGAATGTGGCCTACACAAAAGGTTAAGCATGTGAAGGCAGATTTGAACAATAATGGCATAACTAGACACTCAACTTGTATAAACACATAAGGGACCCAAATTATGGCTGTATGTGATGTGGATCCTGAGGTAAGTATGGTAAGGTAATGTAGGTTTAATCCAGGTGAAAATCTTATGTAATTACCCACTGTAATTGCTGAGTTACGGTACAGTAAAAAAAATCAGGGATTTACGGTGATCAATTGTTTTTGTGACTGGTGTAATCTGATTTTACTCTATGATGATTGTCTAATTACATGGCCAATTTAATCAATGTAGAATGAGTATATTGGGCCTTAGGAAATTTCCGAATGGACTTGGGCCTTGGGAGTGGTAATTGGACCGAAAATATGAAGATACGAAGCAAATACGGGCTGCAGCAGTTTTACGATCGGACAATTCGTAAAACTGCATCATATAAGTAGTGTATATTTATGTTTTTGAGAAGTTACATGGCCAAGGATCTAATTACTCACTTTTACCTTTCATAGGGTTACTCAGATGTCTAAGGTTCACTCAGGTCCATCTAAATCGTAAAATGTTACCGTCACACGGTAAACAAAACTCATCCGGAGTACTCGACGGGGTGGGGACTTACCAAGCTAATATGGTAGAAATGGATATAGTAAAAATTTAGGGATTGCCGAAATGACTCGTACGGGCGTCGAAGCCATTAGCTAATAGGTCTAGTACATATCTAACACTCAAAATGCTGAAAAATAACTTATACGATAAAAATAAAAAGGAAGAATAACTGATGGAAACCTCTAGAAGAGCGAGGTCTCACAGGCACTGTGCGATTCCGTAATTGTTCTACCGCTCTGTCCACAATTGTAACAGGCTGCATCTTGTATGACAAGTCTTTGGAAATTTCGATTGGTGGTGACTTCAACACATGGGACGGATCTGGTATGTACTTTCGCAACATAGATACTTGGAAGACATTGTGGATCTTCTCCAACTCTGGTGGCAAATCCAACCGGTATGCCACTGGTCCAACTCTGGCTGTAATGCTGTAAGAGCCAATGAACCTTGGTGCCAACTTGCTTCGCTGTTGAAACCGAAGAATTCTTTTCCACGGTGCCACTTTCAAAAAGACTTTGTCTCCAACAGCAAATTCTAAGTTTTGCCGGCGATTATCAGCGTAATTTTTATGTCTATCTTGCGTTGTTTTCAGCCTTTGTTGAATCAGTAACAACAACTCTGTCGCTTGTTCAACTAATTCGGGACTATCCAGTTTCCGTTCTCCGACCTCGTTCCAACACAAAGGTGTCCGACACCGTCGGCCATACAATGCCTCATATGGTGCCATGCCAATAGACACTTGAAAACTGTTATTATAGGCGAACTCAGCTAACTGTAGGCATCGATCCCATGCCTTCTGCCTATCCAACACACATGCTCGAAGCATGTCTTCCAAGGTCTGAATCGTTCTCTCAGACTGCTCATCTGTTTGTGGGTGGAATGCGGTGCTGAAATTTAGTCGTATGTCTAAAGCACTATGAAGTTTCCCCCAAAATCTGGACATGAATCTTGGATCCCTATCCGACACAATCGACACTCGCACGCCATGAAGTCTGACAATCTCGTCAAGATACTTTACTGCCAACTTCTCCGGTGTATCTGTCACCTTAATGGGGAGGAAGTGTGCAGACTTGGTCAGTCTGTCCACTATCACCCATATCGCATCATAACCTCGTTGTGATCTCGGCAACCCTGTTACGAAATCCATCGTCACATGTTCCCATTTCCACTCCGGAATGGGTAATGACTGTAGTAATCCCGCAGGTCTCTGATGTTCCGCCTTGACTTGCTGACACACTAGGCACTTTGCTACAAATTCAGCAATATGCCTCTTCATTCCAGCCCACCAATATTGTTCTTGGAAGTCCCTGTACATCTTGGTGCTGCCCGGATGAATGGAAAACGTCGAACTATGTGCCTCCATCAAAATCAATTGCCTCAGCTCTTCGTCATGAGGTATGCACACTCGTCCTCGAAACGTCAAGATATCATCCTCCCTCACACGATACTCACTTACTGTACTAGTACCACTGTCTACTTCCTCCAACTGTTGCTTTATGTGCCTCAACACTGGATCTTCACGTTGCTTGGTCCGAATCTCGTCTAGTAAAGTCGGCCTCACAATCAACTGTGCTATTAATGCTCCAGAGTCATCATTATCAAGTCATACTCTAGATGTTCGCAAACACATCAACATAGGCATGTACTCTGTGCGAACATAGGCTAAGGAAGATGATGTCTTCCTACTTAACGCATCAGCGACGACATTCGCCTTGCCCGGATGGTAGTCAATCACCAAGTCATAATCTTTGATCAATTCCAACCACCTCCGTTGTCTCAAGTTCAAATCTTTCTGAGTGAGAAGGTATTTGAGGCTCTTATGATCGGTGAACACCTTGCACGTTTCACCATATAGGTAATGCTGCCAAATCTTGAGTGCGAATACCACCGTAGCCAACTCAAGATCATGAGTCGGGTAATTGCTCTCATGCGGTCTCAACTGTCTCGATGCGTAGGCCACTACCTTACCATCTTGCATCAGCACACAGCCCAATCCCATCTTTGATGCATCGCTATACACAATGTACCCTTTGCCGCTGACCGGCAAGGTAAGAACCGGTGCCGATACAAGCCTGGCCTTCACTTCCTGAAAACTCTTCTCACATGCCTCTGACCATACAAACGGAACTCCCTTGCGTGTTAGACGCGTCAACGGAACTGCCAAGACGGAGAAGTTTTCCACAAACCTCCGATAGTAGCCAGCCAAACCAAGAAAACTTCGGATTTCCGTGATACTATGAGGAGGTTCCCATGACACAATGGCTTCTATCTTCTTGGGGTCGACAAGTATACCTTCTGCTGATACCACATGTCACAAGAAACCTACTTCCTTCAGCCAAAATTCACACTTAGTGAATTTGGCATACAACTGCTGCGCTCTAAGTCTGTCCAACACAGCCCGCAAATGTACCAAGTGCTCCTCCTTCGACTTTGAATAGATCAAGATGTCATCAATAAATACAATGACAAACTGATCTACGTATTCACGAAAGACTCTATTCATCAAATCCATAAATATGGCTGGCGCATTAGTCACTCCAAACGGCATCACCAGAAATTCGTAATGCCTATAACGTGACCGGAAAGCTGTCTTTGGCACATCAGACTCACGAACCCTCAGTTGATGATAACCCGATCTCAAATCAATTTTAGAAAATACCACGGCTCCTTGCAGTTGATCAAACAGGTCGTCAATGCGTGGCAACGGGTACCGGTTCTTCACCGTAACCTGATTCAGCTGCCTGTAATCAATACACAGTCTCAACGTGCCATCTTTTTTCTTGACAAATAAAACTGGTGCTCCCCAAGGTGAAACACTAGGTCTGATAAATCCACGATCCACTAAGTCTTTCAGTTGAGTCTTCAACTCTTTCAGCTCAGCTGGTGCCATCCGATATGGAGGAATGGAAATAGGAGCTGTCCCTGGCAACAACTCAATCTCAAATTCAATCTCCCTCTTCGGTGGTAACCCTGCCAAGTCTTCCGGAAACACATCGGGAAAGTCTTGTATTACTGGTATCCTACTTAGCTCCAGCGACTCAATCGTCAAATCTCTGATATGTGCTAAGAAAGCTGAATAACCCTTACGGATCATACGTCCAGCATCCAGCCAAGAAATGACACAAGAAGGAACGACTCGCCGATCACCTTCGAAACAAAATTCTAACCCATCTGCCAAACTGAAATTCACCTTCTTTGTGAAGCAGTCCATCCTTGCTCGATACTTAGCCAATCCGTCCATCCCTAAGATAACATCTATCTCTTTCATATTCAAGGGAATTAGATCAACCTCAATTTCTGCGGAACCCATTCGCAACAAACAGCCCAAATACACACTCTCGCAGACCAACCGTTCACCCAACGGAGTTAAAACTTCTATGGGTGGCTCTAGGGGTGACAACTCCCTATCCACGCTCACAGCTTGTGAGGACCCGTTCCCGGTAAATGGGAACCTCACCGCCGTGCAACTCCGATCGACCCAACGGGTGGATCAATCGGAACCACACAAGGCTTACTGTAAAATCATTTCCAAATCTTGAAACTTTCCTTTGAAATTGAAGCATGGCATGTTATTATAAAAACTCGGCAAAATCAACAACGGAATTAATAGCGGAAGTCTTTTATCTCACACATATCAACCCACGGTATAATTCTGTCACATTTCACATAATATCGCATTGTCATTTAAACTTATGCAGTATAAAATTTAAATCCCAGATTCACACGTTTAGCATACATATGCACACGTCTAGTGTGTACCTACAACACAAATAATGCCGAGTGTCCAAAATGTGTGGAGTACAATGTCCAGCCCTACAACCAACAATGGAATAGTAACCTCGAAGCTGAACTGCTAGTCTCTCAATTTAGCCCTGAGAAAAATAAAAGGAGGGGGTGAGATCAAAGGACCTCAGTGGGAGTACCGCGTCATAAGCACAACGTGGGAATAGAGGCAATTACTAAATCAGTTTACAAACCCAATACGTAACACAATTGAGTCTCATGCTCATATATGCACATAACGAAATCCACAATGCACGAAGCGTAATTATCAAAACATTATGCAACGGCTAATATGCCCAAAACCTACCGGGGCAGACACAAACCACTTCCGAATAATCCCCGCTAAAGGATCACCTGGAAGCCCATTGATGGTTTTAATTTAATAGTTTCATATGTATTCAAACCCCTACCATCAAGGTTGTCCGAAACTGAATGGAGAAATCAAATTATCAGATTCCATCTCAGTTTCGTAGATACATGCATATAGCATTATGAGAACTGATCTTTTATAGTGCACTTGAGTAACCAATCATACAGATATCCTCCATAACCCTCCAAGGTAAGCAACTGTCCCCTCAGCTGGGATCCCCATATACTTACCTAGCTTGATCAAGCATAGTTCGTCAATTCCAGTAAATCCCTAAGAAAATACTTATACTACATTGTTTAGGAAAAACTTGTAATGCATGCTATGTATTTATACCGTTCTACATCAGGCCGATCTCACATTTTTAACAAGTCTCCCTTGTGTTGCCACACACTCAGTTACAAGCAGCAATCCACTCATGGCAACACAATGCACATCACACAGCCATCATGCTTAGTTTTGAACATATATTTAATGCGTTCCAAAACATGACAAGCATTCATATGAGTCTAACATGATTAGTTATCAGAGTACCAGCAATGCCTCTATTCAAATCAAACCATAAAATCCAATTTTAATTAAACAAATCAACCAGTACGCATATGCAGATGAAACTTAAACTCCCACCTCTTGTCGCGCTGACGACGTACCAGCGACACCTTTTCCTTTCTCAGCTGCCGCAATATCACCTATACACATAAGGCAGTCATAGAACCGTAAGCTAATCTGAATTCAAGTGATCAGAAACTAAAGTTGAAATTAAAACCTAAAGGACCCCTCTCACAATTACCACTCAACACTCCTCTGCAATTGAACAATTTAACCACTCCATAAACTCACAACCATTCCCCCTTAATAACAACTCTGACCAGCAAACATTCACACATTACAGTACCACCCAAGCAATCAATACACCCAATTCATCGAGAACTTTCGAATTCCACCCTCTGACACTGTTCACCCGAGAATTACACAAAGCTTTCAGGATGTTTCCAGACTCAATCACTCACTAAATTAGCTCAGCAACATTACTAGCAACCTAAAGAAACTAACTTAGAAGCATGGAAGCAAGAATTAAACCACTTACCAGTAAACCCTCAATTTTCGTCCAGAATGAAAACAGTGTAGAAATCACTCCTACCCACCGAACTACCAGTGGAAACGTGTTGAAAACACTGGGGAAGTGTTAGGGTATGATCCCCTAACGATTTCTGAGGTAAAACTGAGTTGAAGGTGAATGTTGGTACTCTTGATCACACCTAGACACCCTAAAACACTCAAACACGCTAAGGACTCCCTAAGGATGAGGCACCCAACGTAAGAAAAAATTTACGAATCGAATCTGCACTCTATCGTAAGCTACTCTCAGAAGGGTGAGGTCTCACATCAGCTGAATTGGTGAGAGGTTCGAGTCTCAGTGGCTGCAGCCAGGGGATCGAATAGTCATGGGCCAGAGTTGCCGGCCTTTGGGCCGAGGGCTCCTGTTTGCCTGGTTGCTGGCCAGTGGGCCAGAGGGCCAGACAATACCTTGGAAGGGGTTCCTCCTGGGGGAGTTCCTCACATAGCTACCCTAGGACCAATAAAGGATCTATTCGCTCCGGGGTCCATTAATACTTTAGTAGGTATTGAAAAGATAATGAGTGTACCTGTCACAACATCTGGATTGGCGCTCGCTTCTGCATCCACCACAGTAAACAGGCATGTCTGAGGTCGTTGTGATTGCTGCTTTGAAGACTGACCTGCAGCCTGGCTACTAAATGGCTGTCTCACCTGTACTCGACTCGGTGGTCTCGTTGATCCTTGTGAGCCCGTCTGACTCACACCAGCCCTCTGAACCGTTGACATTGTTGAGGCTTTCAACTGCTGTGTCATCGATCTCGCGGTGCCGTCCCGAGGACAATCTCTCGCAAAGTGCCCGGGCTGACCACATGTGTAACAGCGGTTGGGATACGATCGCGGATACCCAGACGGTCTGCTAAAGCTTGATGTCGAGTGGGCCGGTTGCGTTCTAGTCACAAAGGATGATGTTCCTTGTGATCTAGTCGGGGCTGTAGCATATGGAATGTATCTCTTACTTTCTGGTCTTCAATTAAACCGGTTGCCAAACCTCATGGGGTTATTTCCCTGACCAAAGTCCCTCGATCTACTGACTTGTCCACTTTGTCCCCGTGCTATTTCCTCAGATTTCACGGCCTCCACAACCAATTTCTCGAAGTCTGTGCTAGTATTTGGCCGCATGATGGTGCGGATGTTCTGATTCAGCCCATGCTCAAACCGACTCGCCAAAATAAGCATGTCTTGTTCAATTTCCGGCACAAAATGAACAAGTACCCGGAACTTTGTTTCATACTCTGCCACGGTCTTGTTCCCTTGTCGAAGCATATAAAATTCAGACCGCTTATTGTTCTGAAAATGAGGTGGAAAATACTGCAAATCAAACTCCCTTTCGAACTCTTCCCACGTGGGCTGGCCGCCATAACGGTTTCTGATACCCCACCAGGTAGCTGCATCACGTTCCAGTAATCGGGTAGCCAATATGACTCGGTCCTCAATTGAAATCCTCAGATCCTGAGCTGTCAATACAATCTTGTCTTTCCACAGCTTTGCCACTAATGCATCACTCGAGCCATAGAAACTTTGGCAGCCCAAGTGCCTAGCCTCCTTCAATAGCTTGGACACTTGTATTGGTACTCTACTGCTTTGGACATCAACTTGCCTTAACTCTGGCTGCACTTCCGGCTCAGGCTATACCGGTACTTGCACTTGTGGTTGCTGAGTAGCTGCAGTTTGCATCTGTTGCATTGTTTGCTGCATCTGACCCAGAGTTGTCTGTAACACCGTCAACATCTCAATCAAAACCGGGTCTTGGGCCATAGGTGCTGCCTGTCCTACCTGTGCTGTCTGTTCTGTTTGTGCCTCTTCCGTTGGTCCACGGGCATCAGACCTTTCCTCAACATCTTCTGCCTGTACTCGGCGTGGTCTCCCCACCTTCTTTCTAGGTGCCATCTAAAACCACGGAACACGCAGCCATAGGTATAAGCCTAAAAGAAAACAAAACAACTAGATACACTCTATGCTGGACAATGCAGGTGCGTGAATGTGATGCACATTTCAAAATATCAGTTTGCATTCAATGCACACGAAACAACCATGCTCCGCTACCAACCTTATGAGGACCCGTTCCCGGTAATCGGGAGCCTCACCGTCGTGCAGCTTCGAATGTCCCAACTGGTGGACCAAGCGGAACTACACAAGGCTTAATTTTGTTTTGCTAATCGTAGAAATGCACAACATTTAACTTATTTCTTTCAAAATATGGCACACACCAAATAATACTCAGCATAACTTACAAACAACGGAGTAACCAACACATGCAGCGAAAATATCAGATCACATACAACGGGCCTTACGGCCTCAAACATGCAACACCGTGAGTCCACACTCACAGATTTCCAGAAATTCAAAACAACACCACTTTTTTTATAGCCAAACATCAGAGTATGCAAGCATGAGTTGTACACATATGCACCAGCAAAATACACAAGTATGTAAATATACAAGAAGATGTGAAGGATGCTGAGTCCAAAAACGTGCATGTGCATTTGTCCAGCCCTACGACCAATACCGGGATAGTAACCTCGAAGTTGAACAGCTAACTCTCACAACTTAGTCCTGAAACAAAACAATAGAGAGGGGGAGTGAGATCAAGGACCTCAGTGGAAGTTACCGAGTCATAAGCATAAACGGTGGAATGGAGACAAAACCAAAGCATAGTATCAAACATTTATTCAAACCAGTACAATCCATACTCTTCAATGTAGACATCATAAGTGCACACACCAAAATGCATAAAGAAGTAAAAACAGTTTTGATACTTGGCTACTATGCCCAAAAACATAACAGAGTGGACACAAACCACTTTCATGTAACCCCGCTAAAGGGTTACCTAAAAGCCTACTGATGATTTTCAGTTGTAGCATATATATAAACAAAACCCCACCATCAGCATTGTCCAAAATTGAATGGAGAAACACAAGCGATCACATTCAATTTTGTGCACACGTATATAACGTCGTACTATATATACGAAGCAATTGCACGGCCTTTTCATTCATAGTGCACACAGCACTCAAGATACATAAATATATCCAACCATACCTCTCCACGGTAAGCAAATGTCCTCTCTATAAGGACTCCATATGCTTTCCTAACTGGATCCAGCATTAACCGTCAATTTCAGAAAACAATGCATAAACACATAGCATAATTCATCAAGTATGAGTTATTAAATCTAAAAATTCATCAAATATTCCATGCATGCATTTAAACATTGCCATCTTATAAATCAGGTGCCAAACATCTCAAAATAATATTCGAAGTATTCCAGTCACAATAGCAAAAATGTCTAAGAAGATGAAAAATCATATCGTATGGAAGGTTGCAAAACACGAATGAAATTTCGTGTACACCAAACAAATCAGCATGTTTCGGCTTTTGAACATACAGATGATACATTCAAACATAGCAAGAAAATTAGGATTCTAGATTAAACACAATTCAGGTCCTACCTCCATTCAAACCAAAACATTTGGTCATATTTTAATTCTGAAACAAAACGTTACGCGTATGCAAATGAAACATAAACTCCCACCTCTCGTTGCGTCGATAGTTCTCCAACAAGATCCTTGCCTCTACTGATCGATCCGGTACCGCCTAAACAAGCACAAACCATACAGCCATACTAAGCATAACCAATCCAGGAATTAAAATGGAAAAGAATTGAAAGCAATCCTATGGACCCTCTCACGCTGCACACACATCTACATTCCCCTATCCAATCTAAACCGTCAAATCATATCCAATCTAAACAACCAACTCATATCCAATCTAAACAACCAAATCACAGTACTTCCGATACCCTCATTACCAGTTCAACATCACTTCCGAACATAATCAACACACTTCCTATCAATACTGACCACAACCACTCAATTAACATGAATAACCACACCAACATGATCAAGAACATGAAGAAACAACCCCCTGATACTGTTCATCCGAGATTCATACAAGAATCAGAGGTTGTTTCTATGCATTTCCATACATCAAAAACACTTAATCACATCACTAGCAACCTTAATAAACCAACCAATCCAAAAGAAAATCAACAATTAAGCACTTACCAACAACTCTGGAATTTTCGGCCAGAATGAAGAACACCTCAAAATCAGGCCTTAGACACCAATCTAACAGTGGAAAAGTGTAGAAAATTGATGGGAGAGTGTTTTGGCACAATCCCCCACAAGTTTTTGGGGTCAAATTGAGCAAAGTGTGGATTTTGGTAGGTTGGAAGGGTGAAGGAAGGAGAAAAACGAGTTAGGTCTGGAATGTGCTGGTCACTTCTGGAAGAGAAATGTTTAAAGGATGAAGTGTGGGCTTGAGCTGATGGGTTTCAGGCCCAAGGGCTGATGGACTTTAGGCCCAAGGGCTGATGGATTTCAGGCCCAAGGACTGATGGACTTCAGGCCCAAAAGTTCAACAAGGCTGGACCATGCCATCGACGGCCCGTTTCATCACAAATGAGCCCAATTGACATTGAAATGTCCACCAAATGGCCCAAAAACTTCTGTGAGTATGTAAAGCTATAACAAAAGGATTGGGCCCGAAAAAAACAAAATCGGAAACAGCCCAACACACAAAATTTTGGCCCAAACGGCCCGCGGTCGCTTAAAACGGACCGAAATCAACCTGGTTTGTTTTTCACTGACTCAACCTCGATCTTCTAACCTATCTCACTCACAATCATACTTAAACACTCTCAGATTCACTATGGGTTGTTTAAAGGCTTCCTACGGCCGTGTTCACAAACCAACAAAATAGCATCGGCGCGCTGCCGCTGGCACTAACGCTACCGTTGACGCTGCCACTGACCGGCACTACAATAGACAGGATCTCACAAGTATCCTTAGATAGAAGGATAGTTCCTTGCCTAAGCTTTTGGATAGATTGTGTATGCCTTGTATGAGTATGTGATGTGATAGGCTATATATGTCTTTGGGCTTTCCGAGTTATGTGTGCATAGAACACGTGTAAGAGTGTGCTTTTCCATGTGTTCTAAAGACAACACTGGTGGTAAGGGTTATATTTTCAATTTGCATTACAATTTACCACCAATGGGCTTTTGATTGCTCTTTGGCCAGGATTATTAGTGGAATGGTATAGAGGGTATATTAGACCATAAGAATTCTGATTTTTGCTTTGTGAGCCCATTTGGGCTTGGACCCGAGTTTATGGACTTATCCATATCGAGATTATGCATTTGCATTAGATTGATGTTGGCATAAAATTGAACTTACATTTAATCGCAAACGCCCTACTGTCAACAAGTAATATAGTTCAAAAGAACGAGTATCAATCCCACAGGAAAAGTCGTTTAAAACCAATCAATTAACCTAATCCCTATTTTAGTTAAATGAATTGAATAATAAGAGATAATTAAACTAAACTTGAAACCTACATTAACTAGTTAGATGTTAGAATTAGGGTTATTATATAATTCGGAAGCTAATCCAACTATTATCCAAATCCAATGTTCTGTAGCTTGTTCCCGTAATATCCTTCCTAACTATTAAAAGTCAATTTAGACTCCCAATTAGCTATATATCTATGATAATGATGCTTCTAAATCGTTTTACACAATCAATATAAACCCAAGGTTTGACTGATATATTCTTACTCCACCAAGTTTCAGCAATCTCCCTAGGACTTCTAATCTTTTTTTGTAGTTTAATTGTTCTTTCGAATCAATTTGAACTCACCTATAGATGAACTGACCAGATTTTTCAATTAGTTAATATTATAAATAGGGTTAAGAACTTGTAATCAGAACACAACGGATTTGAATCCCAATTTTAAATCAGTAAATCAAGATTGCAAAAGATAAAGAGAAAGAAGTAAACCAAATAGTCTTGGCATTAATTAAAACTCAAATAAAACATAACGTTATCTTGATCATTGGTGAATCGAGAATACATTGTAGAGAAAAAAAAGACTTGAATGCGTAAAGTATTCGATAAAAAATAATATAACCCTGACATCTATCTTATAGTTAGAAATAAGTGGATAGTCTTTATCCGTATGTGATCGTCTTTATCTGATATCGTCTGTGTGGATTTTGTGTGACCAACTGGTCTGTGTAAGTGAACCGACCAGTTCATTGATGTTCGACATGTCTATCTTTTTTTGTCATCTGATGAATTGAGCGGTCAGTGTTGATGAGCCGACCGATCAGTTGAGCTTCAGATTGGATTGATTAGTTAGTTGAGCTTAGGCATCACATCTTCCTTAAACCGACCAGCTGGTTGATTTTAGCCTACCAGTTGTTTGATTTTAACCAACCACTCGATGGTCATCTGCAGGTGTCCAATGCTTTTGTAATCATTCCAATGTGTTTTTCATCTGAAAAGACTGCCTTTTGTTGCTAAAAATACGCTCATGCTTGCTCAACCATGATACTCAACAAACGATCAAAAAATTCACTTTATTAACACAATGAAATCATAACTGTCCTTAAATCGAACCAAAATTATATTGGATGGTAGTGTTAGAAATAGATTATCAAATCTCCTTAAACTTAAAATTTTGCTTGTCCCTAGCAAAAATAGTTCGATAAACTAAGACACACCAATAAAAAATAATTCCCAATTAAATTAGAGAATTAGTTCACTTCGTTGTACTTGACAATAAACGCCCAACTCAGTAATTTTGGTTCATCAATTGACACCCAAGTTGTACCATATTCAATTCTTACATAAAGGAATTAGGATTTTTAAAACTCTCAATACCTATGCACTAGTTCACCAACCCAGTCAGAATATTTATTGGAGTTTGGAGGTGCATCTCAAAGTTCTTAATAGATTCAACCCACCTCAGTGCTTTCATTTTGTTTCTTTCTTGTGCTTTAAAAAAGAATTTACTCTTCTCAATTTCACTGCATGCATAATTATTTTTTTTCACAAAAATAATGCAAAAATTAGTGAGCCAAACCACTAGATTAACCAGTACTATAATACATATAGTAAACCTATAAAACTCGTGCCATAAAAATAAAATGGAAATGGTAATGAAATGATTAATAGACATAATATGTAGTGGAGACAATCGAATGATATGATGTTGTTCGGTGACATCGTGAAATAAATAATCTTTAGTAATACTGCCCAGGAATTGACATGGACCCCAAAATTTCTTGCAACAATCGTCGTAGGCCCACTATATACAAGTCTATACTACCCTATGATGCATATAGTAAATCGACAATGCTTGTGGTATAAAAATAAAGTAGAGATGGTAATGAAATGATTAGCAGACATAATATATAGCAGAGTCAATCAAATGATACGTTGTTGTCTAGTGACATCGTGAAATAAATAATCTTTAGTAATACTTCCAAGGACTAGGCCTAATACAATGGCTCTAGCATACAAAAATGTTATAAGGGAAACACTATGAATACAATAACTATAAAATTAACTCGACCGCACTAATTCCATCATCGCTTTCCTCATATTGCCTGGGAGTGAGCTCCTAATCATAATTTTATGCATTACCCGGCAGTAATTATAGCAGAAACCTGCTAGGTGAGCGAATGGAAAAATATAAAAATTGTTTCACAAGCATTCATAGCAAACGTCAAAAACATGCTGGCATTTTATAATTTTATCAGTTCACACATTAGTTCATTAAGACATGTAGGTTATTCTCACGTAATCACAGTTAATTCAGATGCAACATGCATGACTCATCAATGCAGGCATGACTCATCAATGCAAGCATGACTCATCAATGCAAGCATGACTCATCAATGCAAGCATGACTCATCAATGCAAGCATGACTCATCAATGCAAGCATGACTCATCAATGCAAGCATGACTCATCAATGCAAGCATGACCGTGATTTGGGTTTGGAAACATTTTTCAGTCTATCCGGGCCAAGGACTGGAGTTCATCAATGGTACTCTATTCTCGATATATTTCCATTTATCTCATTATTACATATAGTAGACAAGTTCATGTCAAGTTAATGCCTAGCCCAATCCATTAACGATGCCAGGACATTAGGTGATGTAGCTCCACCTAACTGATCCCCATAGTGCAGGATCTTGATTCATTCAATTCATAATAAAATAAATAAAAACTCGATCCAACCTTATAACCTCGTGATTGACGTCTTTACGCCATGATACCAGACCCGGAGAGCTCTCAAGGGTTGTATAGGTTACCCTATGTGGGCTCGATGCATTCCTCATGCCGATGTCAATTCCTAAATGCACCTAGTGTATTTTATGTATTATAATTGTCTAGGCATAGCAAGTAGGTACACTCATACATTTCGTAACATAGCACAACACATAAAGCATATTTTACCCTTTATTGTGCCTAACATGATGTTTTACCATCACACACATGCTATTCCAATTATTCATTTCATACTAATCATATTTTCTTAACAATTCATGCCAGTAATTTATCCAAAGAAGTTAGATTTCATCCACTCACAAGTTTCGTAGCCCTTATAGACGTCGATGGAGCTCCGAACCGATTCCTTGAGGTCCTGCCATTATATGCATCCACCTATGCATAGTATTTCCACATTTTCAATAAACCTTTCACATATCATAATAACATATAAAGCAATACACCTAACTCCTTATGTGAGGACCCGTTCTCGGTAAATGGGAACCTCACCGCCGTGCAACCCCGATTGACCCAACAGGTGGATCAATCGGAACCACACAAGGCTTACTGTAAAAATCATTTTCCATTCTTGAAACTTTTCTTTGAAATTGAAGCATGGCACGTTATAATAAAAACTCGGCAAAATCAACAACGGAATTATTAACCGTCAGCGGAAGTCTTTTACACATATCAACCCACAATATAATTCTGTCACACATTTCACATAATATTTCACTGTCATACAAATTTTGCAGTATAAAATTTAAATTCCAGATTCGCATGCTTAGCATACATATGCACACGTCAAATGTATACCTACAACACAAATAATGCCGAGTGTCCAAAATGTGTGGAGTACAATGTCCAGCCCTACACGACCAACAATGGAATCGTAACCTGGGAGCTGAACTGCTAGTCTCTCAATTTAGCCCTGAGGAAAATAAAGCAAGGGGGTGAGATCAAAGGACCTCAGTGGGAGTACCGCGTCATAAGCACAAACGTTGGAATAGAGGCAGTTACTAAATCAGTTTGTAAGCAAGTACGTAACACAATTGAGTCTCATGCTCATATATGCACATAACGAAATTCTCAATGCACAATGCACAATGCACAATGCACAATGACCAAAACATTATGCAATTGCAGAAAATCATCTTTCTGATACATGGCTAGTATGCCCAAAATCTACCAGGGTGGACACAAACCACTCCCGAATAATCCCCGCTAAAGGATCACCTGGAAGCCCATTGATGGTTTTAATTTAGCAGTTCAAAACCCCTACCATCAAGGTTGTCCAAAACTGAATGGAGAAATCAAATTATCAGATTCCATCTCAGTTTCGTAGATGTATGCATATAGCATCATGAGGACTGATAGTTTATAGTGCACTCGAGTAACCATTCATACAGATATATCCTCCATAACCCTCCAAGGTAAGCAACTGTCCCCTCAGCTGGGATCCCCATATACTTACCTAGCTTGATCAAGCATAGTTCGTCAATTCCAGTAAATTCCTAAGAAAATGCTTATACCACATTGTTTAGGAAAAACTTGTAATGCATGCTATGTATTTATACAATTCCACATTAGGCCAATCTCACATTTTTAACAAATCTCCCTTGTGTTGCCACACACTCAGTTACAAGCAGCAATTCACTCAAGGCAACACAATGAACCGTAAGCTACCCTGAGTTCAAGTGATCAGAAACTACAACTGAAATTGAAACCTACAGGACCCTCTCACAATTACCACTCAACACTCCTCTGTAATTGAACAATTTAATGTCACTGCTCAAACTCATACCACTCCATAAACTCACAACCATTCCCCCTTAATCACAACTCTGACCAGTAAGCATTCACACATCATAATAACACTTAATGACAAAACCTGTATCCCTCAACTCACATTCCATACATACAGAACTTATCTCAAGTAACCAATACACCTAATTCATCAAGAACATTCAAATTCCACCCTCTGACACTGTTCACCCGAGAATTACACAAAACTTTCAGGGTGTTTCCAGCCACAATCACTCACTAAATTAACTCAGCAACATTACTAGCAACCTAAAGGAACTATCTTAGAAGCATGGAAACAAGAATTAAACCACTTACCAGTAAAATTTCAATTTTCGTCCAGAATGAAAACAGCTTTAGAAATCACCCCCACCCACCAAACTACCAGTGGAAATGTGTGGAAAACACTAGGGGAGTGTTAGGGTATGATCCCCTAATGATTTCTGAGGGAAAACTGAGTTGAAGGTGAATGTTGGTACTCTTGGATGGTGAAGAGAAAAGAAAAACGGGAAAGGCATTTAGGGCAGATGAAATGAATGGTCTGCTAGGTTTAATGCACAAATGGCAAGACTTAAGTGTAACTAATGGGTTAGTACATGGGCTGACACAATGGATTGGGGCTGAGACTGAATTGGGCTAAATCCCAAGGTCTACCAAGTACAGAAATGTTAATTTCACAGCCCGTATCATCCCAAATGACTCGAATAAAATTTTGTGTGACAATACGGGTGTCTGGAATTTCGATTAAGCAATTGGGCTTACGAATAGTGTTTGGGCTCGATGAACAGTATTTGGGATCGATGAATAGTAATCGACCCAAAAATTCATGGTCACTCAAAACGGGTCATAATCTGTCAAATTCCACTGACTCAATCCTCAATCTCGCATTCTATCGTACTCTCGATCCCATCTAGACACCCTAAAACACTCAAACACGCTAAGGACTCCCTAAGGCTGAGGCACCCAACCTAAAAATTTACGAATCGAATCTGCACTCTATCGTACGCTACTCTCAGAAGGGTGAGGTCTCACACCTTAAATAGACATGTTTCCACCTGATAATTAACCTGAAACCCAACTGGATGATTTTTCTATTTTTTCTTGATTTTTTAAACCTTGTTCAATTTAATTTACCAATAAAATCAACTCCAATTCATACAAATTTGGTATCACTAGACTCCAAATTAAATCTAGTATTTTTTAAATATTTCTGAAATTTTTTGAGAAATTTCTATTATTTTCCCGAATTTTATACATCTTATAGCTATTTTTTCTAATTTTTCAGAATTTATTTAATTTCAGCCAACCAGCATGCACCAAGTGACAGCTGCAGGTGCTGCCACACCTACACCAGAAATGAGTTGATCGTGAGATGCATCCAAGTCCATGCATGCCACGTCGCCCAAGCCTGAGGCTCAAGTCCGAACCCAGCTCTACCTGTAGATGACATGTCGCCAGCTCACGCGGTTGACAAGTCATCTGTATTACGCCTAAATGGCCGGCCTATCAATCAAAGCCCTCGGACGACATGTCGTTCGAGATTGTCTTCTTCCTTAGTCCGGCTGGTGATACCGATAAATCGGACATACCCAAAATCCAATCCCCTAATACACGCATCCTCAAACCTTAAAACTTATACTAAAACAAAGACAATGAGATTCTGAATTCACCCAAGGCAAAATCCTTAAATTCCATGTACTAAAATAGTAGATTTGATCTAAGATATATCCGAATTTCTGGGATGAATTCTTACCTAGATCCAGCTGTTGGAAGGCCGGAATCGGCACAAAAATAACCAGGATGAAATCACAACCTCGGAAGGGGACTTTTGGATCCGATAGTAGGCTCATGGATAGAGTGAACCTTGTCAACGTTACAACGGGATCTTATCCTATTTTGTCACCAGAATGGAAGGAAACTAGGGAACTCCAAGGCAGCATCCTGTTACCACTGAAATGTTGTCATTTTTTACTAAACAGCACACCTTTACCTCTTCTTCGTCGCAAACCAAAACGACACGAGTTGTTGGCGTTTTGACCAACCTCGGTCAAAATGGCATAATAGCCTGACATTTTGTTTAATTCAAAGATTATAATATTTATTGATATATCATATACAATAATTACAATTATAATCTATTATTATTTTCTAAATTCAAATAATCTTCAAAATTTCATAGTAAATCGGATAAACCTCCGAAAGATACTCTAAAAATTTATATAAATTTCTTGTGAACAGTACTATCCATCAAGTTAAAAAATCATATTTTTCTCACAAATACTCAATTTTCATAAAATCAAAAACCTTATAATATCCTATAAAAAAATCGTAAAAATTACAAATACTCTTAAAAAAATAATTCAAAAATTTATATAACCTTAAATATATCCAATAGATCAATCTATAATCTTAAGATTCCATAATAAATAATACAACCTCTATTATGATTTTGTTAATCATAAATAGGTAACTAAAATAAATCCTAAAACTTAATGTTTTCCTCAAAATTGACAAGTTTACCCTTGAATCTATAATCAAATCTCAACCCATAAACTAAGGCCCACTAACGATATTAATCCTAGAATGGGCTTTTCGGCCCAAGTAACCCAAAAAAATTGGGTTATCACAAGTACTAACCAACCTTCTCAAGTTTTTCCTTAACATAAACTAACTAATTCGATGTTTTGCTGGTCTAAATATTGGTTAATGCTCAAACCTAATGTCACCCTTAATTTGTAAAAACCAAATCCAATACATCAAAGGTATAACTTAATCAACCATACTAAACAAAATCAAGCATTCGTTATCAGACATTAGAAGTGAACCATTCTCCTCAAACTTAAGTCAAATGGACGTTCTCTGACATAATACTAACATTAAATATATTATGTAACTAAATTAAACACAACTGATAGATGCAATTTAAATAACACAAAGATTTAAAAAATAAAAAATAAAAAAATAAAAAAAAGAAGAAAAGTACACATGATAGTGTGCTTAATCATCTCATGGTCTATTGTGTTCCTTTGCATCCTCTCCTCGCATTTATTTACCTACACAGGGAACATACACCTCAGTACCAAACCGTCTTTTCTTCTCTCTTCTCATTGTCCTTTGCTTTTTGTGTTTTATTTTTTTTTGTAATGATGGGTTGTCTCCCATTAAGCGTCTTAGTTATGGTCATGGTATGACCCTTTCAGTTTTAATTTATAGCCTGTGTTGGTAGCTTTGCATCATCTGGATTATTGCAGGCTTGATTTCAAAGTTATTGGTCTCAATGGCAGGCCTGCAGATGCTGTCTCCTAATGTCTCACCTGTTAACGTGTTGTAATCCATGATAGTTCTACACCTTGGCTGCTGAATAACCCCTATTGGGTCTACATTATGGCCTCCATTGAGAAGTTAATAGGCTCCAGGTCAAACTTCCTACTCCTTAAGTTATACTTATTCTCCAACTGTAAACACCGGAACAAAAAAAAAATTAGAAAAATAATTAAGGTTAAATTGTTAGCTTTAAAACCATTTTCCCCGCAACTACGCCAAAAAATTGTTGTCGTAAAATTGAATTTACCTTTAATCGTAAGCACATGGATGCCAACAAGTAATATAGTTCAATGAACGAGTATCGATCCCATAGGGAAAGTCATTTAAATCTGATTAATTTTCCTGATCCCCTATTCTAGTTAAATAAATAGAATAATGAGAGATAATTAAACTAAACTTTAAATCTAAGTTAATTAGTTAAATGTTAGAATTAGGGTTATTAGATAATTTAGAATTTAATCCAACAATTTTCCAATTCCAATGTTGTGTAGTCTGCTCTTAATCATATTTCAATCCCCTAATATCCTTCTAGATTATTAAGAGCCCATTTAGACTCCTAATTAACTATATTCCTATGATAATTAAGCTTTTGAATCATTTTACCTAGTCAATATGAACCCTAGGTTTGGCAAATATATTCCTATTCTACCAAGTTTCAGCCTTCACCCGAGGGCTTCTAATGTATTGTTATAGTTTATGTGAGACCTCACCCTTCTGAGAGTAGCTTACAATAGATTGCAGATTTGATTCATAAATTTTTTTCGTTGGGTGCGTCAGCCTTAGGGAGTCCTTAGCGTGTTTGAGTGCTTTAGGGTGTCTAGGTGTGATCGAGAGTACGTTAGAAGCGTGATTGAGGATTGAGTCAGTGGAAATTGGAATTTGACAGATTATGATCCGTTTTGAGTGACCATGAATTTTTGGGTCAATTACTATTCATCGAGCCCAAATACTATTCATAAGCCCAATTGATTAATTGTGTCAACCCATGTACTAGCTAACCCATTAGTTACACTTGTGTCAGCCCATGTACTAGCTAACCCATTAGTTACACTTATGTCAGCCCATGTACTTGCTAACCCATTAGTTACACTTGTTTCAGCCCATGTATAACCCATTAGTTACACTTAAGTCTTGCCAATTGTGCATTAAACACAGCAGACCATTCATTTCATCTGCCCTAAATTCCTTTCCCCGTTTTTCTCTTCTCTTCACCATCCAAGAGCACCAACATTCACCTTCAACTCATTTTTACCTCAGAAATTGTTAGGGGATCATACCCTAACACTTCCCTAGTGTTTTCCACACATTTCCACTGGTAGTTTGGTGGGTGGGGGTGATTTCTAGAGCTGTTTTCATTCTGGACGAAAATTGAGATTTTACTGGTAAGTGGTTTAATTCTTGTTTCCATGCTTCTAAGATAGTTCCTTTAGGTTGCTAGTAATGTTGCTGAGTTAATTTAGTGAGTGATTGTGTCTGGAAACACCCTGAAAGTTTTGTGTAATTCTCGGGTGAACAGTGTCAGAGGGTGGAATTTGAATGTTCTTGATGAATTAGGTGTATTGGTTGCATGAGATAAGTTCTGTATGTATGGAATATGAGTTGAGGGATACAGGTTTTGTCATTAAGTGTTATTGTGATGTGTGAATGCTTGCTGGTCAGAGTTGTGATTAAGGGGGAATGGTTGTGAGTTTATGGAGTGGTATGAGTTTGAGCAGTGACATTAAATTGTTCAATTGCAGAGGAGTGTTGAGTGGTAATTGTGAGAGGGTCTTTTAGGTTTCAATTTCAGTTGTAGTGTCTGATCACTTGAACTTAGGGTATCTTACGGTTCTCTGATTGTCTTATGTGTATAGGTGGTATTGCGGCAACTGAGAAAGGCAAAGGTATCGCTGGTACATCGTCAGCGCGACAAGAGGTGGGAGTTTAAGTTTCATCTGCATACGCGTACTGGTTGATTTGTTTAATTAAAATTGGATTGCATGGTTTGATTTGAATAGAGGCATTGCTGGTACTCTGATAACTGACGCTTGCCTCCGTATCTACCAAAGTAAACAAACGCGTCTGCGGCCTTTGCTGTGGTCGATACTGTGACCGACTCGTGGTCTCGCTACCAGATGGTCGTCCTGCTGGTAGTCTGCTCTGTGGTCTGGAAGATCCCTGTGAGCCCATATGACTCACACCAAACCTTTGTGCTACTGGCATCACTGGAGCTCTTGGCTGATATGTTCATGGACCTTATGAATAGAGTGTTCCAGGAGTACATAGATCAATTTGTCATTGTGTTCATAGATGACATCTTGGTTTATTCCAAGTCAAAAGAGGAGCATTTGTTGCATTTGAAGACTGTGTTAGACATACTTCGAACTCGGCAACTATATGCCAAATTTTCTAAGTGTGAATTCTGGTTGCGTGAAGTTGGATTTTTGGGACATGTAGTGTCAGCCGACGGCATTCTAGTCGATCCCAAGAAGATAGAAGCAATTGTGTCTTGGGAACCCCCACGAAGTGTTACAGAAATTCGCAGTTTCCTTGGATTGGCAGGCTATTACAGACGCTTTGTGGAGAATTTTTCTGTTTTGGCTGGACCATTGACGCGTTTAACACGCAAAGGAGTTCCGTTTGAATGGACAGAGAAATGTGAACAAAGTTTCCAGGAACTGAAGTCCAGACTAGTATCCGCACCAATTCTCACTTTACCGACCAGCGGTAAGGGGTATGTGGTATACAGCGATGCATCAAGGATGGGATTGGGCTGTGTGTTGATGCAAGGAGGAAAAGTGGTGGCGTATGCATCGAGACAGTTGCGGCCACACGAGATTAATTATCCGACTCACGATCTGGAATTGGCAGCAGTGGTATTCGCGCTTAAAAGGAGTTGAATTTGAGACAGCGTAGATGGCTTGAATTGATCAAAGATTATGACCTGGTAATCGACTATCATCCAGGCAAGGCGAATGTTGTAGCGGATGCATTGAGTAGGAAGACGGTAACGTCCTTAACTTACATACGAGCAGAATACATGCCTATGATGATGTGTTTGAGAGCATCCAGAGTTCAGCTTGACAGTGATGATTCAGGGGCTTTGGTTGCACAGCTTGTTGTCAAGCCTACTTTGCTTGACGAAATACGAACCAAGCAACTCGAAGATGCAGTATTGGTTCGAGTACGACAGCAGGTTGAGGGCGATGACGGTGGTACTAGCGTGGCCAGTGAATACCGTATGCGAGAGGATGGCATTTTGACATTTCGTGGTCGAGTGTGTATTCCCCGTGATGAGAAGCTGCGACAGTTAATTTTGATGGAAGCACACAGTTCAACGTTTTCAATTCATCCAGGCAGCACCAAAATGTACAGAGACTTACGAGAGCAGTATTGGTGGTCAGGGATGAAGAGACACATTGCAGAGTTCGTGGCAAAGTGTCTAGTGTGTCAGCAAGTTAAGGCAGAACATCAGAGACCTGCAGGATTACTACAATCATTACCTATTCCGGAATGGAAATGGGAATATGTGACGATGGATTTTGTGACAGGGTTGCCGAGGTCACAGCGAGGCCACGATGCAATATGGGTGATAGTGGACAGACTGACGAAGTCTGCACACTTCCTCCCCATTAAAACGACGGATACACCAGAGAAATTGGCCATGAAATATCTTGACGAGATAGTGAAGTTACATGGAGTCCCGGTATCCATTGTGTCAGATAGGGATCCGCGTTTTACTTCCAGATTTTGGAAGCAATTTCATAATGCCTTGGATACAAAGTTGAACTTCAGCACAGCCTTTCATCCACAAACAGATGGACAATCGGAGAGAACAATACAGACCTTGGAGGACATGCTTCGGGCATGTGTGTTGGAGAGACAGACGTCGTGGGAGCGATGCTTACCGTTAGCAGAATTCGCTTACAACAACAGTTTTCAGATTTCTATTGGCATGGCGCCATATGAAGCGTTGTATGGGAGACGATGCCGCACGCCGTTGTGTTGGGACGAAGTGGGTGAACGGAAACTTGATAGTCCTGAACTAATCGATCAGGCAGTAGAACAATTGACATTGATCCGGCAAAGGCTGAAGACAGCTCAAGACAGACAAAAGAACTATGCTGATAATCGCAGACGGAACTTGGATTTTGCTGTGGGGGATAAAGTATTTTTGAAGGTAGCACCATGGAAAGGCGTAATCAGATTTCGACAGCGAGGTAAACTAACACCTCGTTATATTGGCCCATACGGTATTACAACCCGAGTTGGGCCGGTGGCCTACCGGTTGAATTTACCGTCAGAGTTAGAGAGAATTCATAATGTGTTCCATGTGTCGATGCTACGGAAGTATGTGCCAGATTCATCGCATGTGTTGGAGTCGCCGCCCATAGAGATTGCCAACGACTTGTCATATCAAACTCAACCGGTAGCGATAGTAGACAGAGCAGTGAAACAATTGCGAAGTAGTTCCGTGCCGATGGTTTCAGTCTTGGGGCGAAGTGACGTGATGGAAGAACGGACTTGGGAACCAGAACAACTGATGAAAGAGCAGTATCCACAGTTGTTCAACAATTCGGGTAAGTGAATTTCGAGGACGAAATTCTTATAAGGAGGGGAGGATGTGAGACCTCACCCTTCTGAGAGTAGCTTACAATAGATTGCAGATTTGATTCGTAAATTTTTTTCGTTGGGTGCGTCAGCCTTAGGGAGTCCTTAGCGTGTTTGAGTGCTTTAGGGTGTCTAGGTGTGATCGAGAGTACGTTAGAAGCGTGATTGAGGATTGAGTCAGTGGAAATTGGAATTTGACAGATTATGACCCGTTTTGAGTGACCATGAATTTTTGGGTCAGATTCGCAAACCCTCAGCTGATGGTAACCAGATCGCAAATCGATCTTTGAAAACACTGATGCTCCTTGCAGTTGGTCGAACAAATCATCAATCCGCGGCAATGGATATCGATTCTTCACTGTGACCCGATTTAGCTGTCTATAGTCGATGCACAAGCGAAGTGTGCCATCTTTCTTCTTCACGAATAGTACTGGTGCACCCCACGGAGAGACACTGGGTCTGATAAACCCTCTGTTCACTAAATCTTCCAACTGCGTCTTTAATTCTTTTAACTCTGCTGGTGCCATCCGGTACGGTGCAATGGAGATAGGAGAGGTACCCGGCAACAGTTCAATCTCGAACTCGATCTCCCTCTCCGGTGGTAACCCTGTTACTTCTTCAGGAAATACATCGGGATAGTCTTCCACTACTGGCACACTACTCAATTCTGGGAATTCAACTGTTACATCACGAACATGTGCCAAGAATGCTGCACAACCCTTGTTGATCATCTGTCCTGCACTCACCCATGAGATCACACAAGATGGAACTACTCTCCGATCGCCCACAAAACAGAATTCTGTACCATCAGGTAAACTGAACTGTACTTTCTTTGTGAAACAATCCACTCGTGCTCTGTACTTGGCCAAACAATCCATACCCAAAATGACGTCTAATTCCCTGACATCCAATGGAACCAAGTCTACTTCAACCTCTGCAGTACCCATCTTTAAAATACAATTCAGATACACATTGCTGCAAACCAGTTGTTCACCTAATGGAGTCAAAACCGCTATGGGTGGTTCTAGGGGTGACAACTTCCTATCGTTTCAGACTTAACAGCCTCCACCACTAACTTCTCGAAGTCTGTGCTTGTGTTTGGTCCCATGATGGTCCGAATATTATGATTCAGACCCTGCTCGAATCGACTGGCTAAAATTCTCATATCTTGTTCCAATTCCGGCACAAAATGAGTTAGTGCCCGAAATTCCGTTTCATATTCGGCCACTGTCTTGTTTCCTTGTCGTAACATATAGAACTCAGACCGCTTGTCATCCTGGAAATGTGGCGGGAAAAATCGTTCATCAAACTCATGTTCGAATTCTCCCCACGTGGGCTGTCCCCCATATCGATTCCTGATGGTACTCCACCAGGTAGCCGCATCTCGTTCCAGCAAACGAGTAGCCAAGATTGTCCTCTCTTCATCAGATACTCGCAGGTCTTGGGCAGTAAGCACAATTTTATCTTTCCACTTCCTGGCCACCATTGCATCGCTGGAGCCATAAAAACTTTCACAACCCAAATGTCTGGCTTCTTTCAGCAACTTCGACACCTGAATTGGTAACCTAGCACCCTGAACATCCTGTGCTTCTTGTTGTACTTCAGGCCGATCTGGTACCTGTACCTGTGGCTGTGCAGCTGCAGTTTGCATCATTTGCATAGTTTGCTGCATCTGACCCAACGTCGTTTGTAACGCTGCCAGCACCTGTACTAAGGCGGAATCCTGAGCTGTAGGTGCTGCCTGTCCTATCTGTGTCTGCCCCAGTAGGTTTGGGCATACTAGCCGTGTATCAGAAAGATGATTTTCTGCAATTGCATAATGTTTTGGTCATTGTGCATTGTGCATTGTGCATTGTGAATTTCGTTATGTGCATATATGAGCATGAGACTCAATTGTGTTACGTACTTGCTTTACAAACTGATTTAGTGACTGCCTCTATTCCAACGTTTGTGCTTATGACGCGGTACTCCCACTGAGGTCCTTTGATCTCACCCCCCTGCTTTATTTTCCTCAGGGCTAAATTGAGAGCTAGCAGTTCAGCTTCCAGGTTACGATTCCATTGTTGGTCGTAGGGCTGGACATTGTACTCCACACATTTTGGACACTCGGCATTATTTGTGTTGTCGGTATACATTTGACGTGTGCATATGTATGCTAAACGTGTGAATCTGGAATTTCAATTTTATACTGCAAAGTTTATATGACAGTGCGATATTATGTAAAATGTTTGACAGAATTATATCGTTGGTTGATATGTGTAAAAGACTTCCGCTGACGGTTAATAATTCCGTTGTTGATTTTGCCGAGTTGTTATAATAACGTGCCATGCTTCAATTTCAAAGGAAAGTTTCAAGATTGGAAAATGATTTTACAATAAGCCTTGTGTGATTTTGATTGATCCACCCGTTGGGTCGATCGGGGTTGCACGGCGGTGAGGTTCCCATTTACCGGGAAACGGGTCCTCACAGTTTAATTGTTATTCCTAATCAATTTGAACTCACCTATAGATGAACTGGCCAAATTTATCAATTAGTCAATATTAGAAATAGGGTTAAGAACTCGTAATCAGAACATAGTGGATTTGAATCCCAGCATTACGTCAATAAATCAAGATTATAAATCAAGATTGTAAAAGATGAAGAGAAAGAACCAAACTAAATAGTCTTGGCATTAATTAAAACTCAAAAAAAAAAATACCATTATCTTGATCACTGAGGTTTATTTTATAGTTAAAAATAAGTGGATAGCCTTTATCCATATGTGATCATCTTTATCCGATATTGTCTGTATGAATTTACTGTGACTGAACCGGTTGGTGTAATTGAATCGACCAATTAATTGATGTTTGACATATCTGTCTTTTTTCCCTGTATGATGAACCAAACGGTCAGTGTTGATGAGCCAATTGGTAGTTTGAGCTTTCAATTTCTAGACAAATTGGACCAACCGATCGATGTCCTCCAACCGAATAGTTGGTTGAGCTTCAGCATCACATCTCCTTCAATCGGCGGTTGGTTGATTTTAACCGACCAATCAGTGGTCATCCGCAAGTGCCTAATGCTTTTGTAATCATTCCAACATGTTTTTCAATAGAAAAGGCTACCTTTTGTTTCTAAAATTATGATCATGCTTGCTCAACCACAATACTTAACAAACAATCAAAAATTTGATCTTGATTACTATTAACTTAAGAAAAAGTATTGGGATGTCCTTTTATATTATTGGAAAAATATCTCTAGGGTTTGTTGATAATTTTATATAAAATAGATAATTTATAATTTTAAGTATTTTATAAAAAAAAAGAAAAATTTAGAAATATATTAAATTTTTATTAATAAAACTAGATCCTTCATGATCAAGATAACAATAGTTAAATTTCATGGCAACTATTGTCTGGAATAGAAATAATTTTTAATCCATAATCCAAATATCAATATTTATTGCTTAAAAAATCTATAAAAAAGAATTGTAATAAATAAAAAGAAAACAAAAATATAGTACTAACAAATTTTTTATATCATTGTCTTACCATACATGTATGCAGTTGTTGAAGATGATAAATTATAGAAAGAGAAGCAATAAACGATGTAGAATATATATTTTTTTAACATGCATAATTTTTTTCAATAATATTTGTCTCCAAATTAAAAAATAAATTGTCAAATTCACTACTTTTAGAAATAAATCAGGATGTTGACAAGAACCTATAAAACAAACATAAGAGAGGAAAACATCTAGAAATAAAGAGAAAATATATATAATAAATTTAAAATATTATTATTTTGGAAAAAAAAATATTTTATTATTGATTTTTCAAGTCATTAATTATATGTTTATATAGTATTGACTTCCATACAAAACATGTAGTAAAATTTGATTGATGTGGCTCATGATATGTTCTCTTTAAGGCTAATGAATATACAAGCAAGATAAATTAATTGTATTTAAATATAAAATCTATTTCAGTAATCGATTAAGATCGATACTAAAATTAGTCATCTTATGAAAAAAGTGATTATCTTGGTTAAAATAAATAAATTTTAAAACTAATCACTTCTCTCGTACTATCATTTTTTTTAGTTTTTATAGTAGCTAATTTTTTAAATGGAATATTATCTCCATTATATTAATATTAATGAGCTTTGATGAGAAATTGTTTGAGACACAAGGTAATTGAATTTCGTGGACAAAATTCTTATGAGGGGAGGATGTGGGACCTCATTTCTCCTAGTGCCTAGTCAACGTGACTGTATAGTGAGAATGTCCGATTTTTGGTCCATTGTGAGCAGTTGACCAGTTTGACCGAGCTTGACCCATTTGACCCGAGAGTTAACTAGTTGGGTGGACACAGCCATAGGAAGCCTAGGTGTGCGTCTAGGTTTCTTAATGAGTGGTCTAGGTCGAGTATTGAAGATTAAGACAGTGGAAATCGATTAAGGCCAATTTCGAGTCTATTTTGAGCAACCTTGAGCCTTTGGGCCGAAAAGCCCATTTTAGGCCTGTTTATTATTCTCCAATACTATTTATCATTTCTTGAGCCAAAATAATTAATTAAGCCCATTTTTTTTTTATGTTTTATGGTTTAAAACACCTTCGTAGCCCGCTCGGGGAATATCAGACTTTTAAAAGTCCCGGTCGGATTTTTCTGGGATTTTGGGTCCAGGGTGTAGATACCCTACCCAATGCAACACTTATTTTCTAAGTCTTGGAATTCCAGCAGCACCTCGCCCTCTCCCTTTCTCTCCTTGCACTCTCTCACACCCTCAATACCCAAAGAATCTGATTGTCTCTGTTCGATTTTCTTTCATAGAAAACCATCGGGCATCAATCCTAAACACTTTCCTAACCTCCCGAGATATATTTCCAGTGGTAGTTTTGGATCGAGGAGCTATAATCAATTCATTATTCATTTTAGAGCATTTTTGGGGATTTCATGGTAATTGCTCTAAATTTTTGTTTTCATTATTGATTTTCGGTTCCTTCAATTTGCTGTCGATGTTTCTAAGCTAGCTAGGTGCATTAGATCGCTTGAAAACACCCTCTGATCTATGGTAAGCATTTTGGGTTTCAATTGCATTTTCAGTAATTTTGAGAGTTTTGAGATTTTGGATGAATTGATGAAATTGGTTGGTTTTGTTGCTTAGGTTTTTTGATTTGTGTGTTCTGGAGTCTGTTTATCGGCTGAATAACCTAATCGTGTGATCAGTTGAGCTTGGCTGTCAATTTTGCACTGTGAGCAGCTTGCGTGAGGAGTGGGTGTTTGACTCGTTGGTCAGATTTCCGGATTTATGAGCTGAGAGTGTGTTGGTAGGGTGAGATGTGAGTTAGTGTGAGTGTCGATGGGGTCTCTTAGGTTTCATTTCCATTTTTTATTCCTTTTGTTGATTTTATCGATTTTAAGCTTATGTGTGTTTTGGTTTGGTTTGTGTGATTCGGCCCGACTGGCGACAAAATCGAAAAACACCTAACTACCTAAAAACACAACCATTTTAAACAATCTATATATCAACACGAAGCCCTTAACCTCAGGAACTTGAATATGGAGTCGGATTGACAATACCTAGTCGGAATAGGCTAGAATCGGTGGTTTTTCGGGAGGAAAATCTCTTTTCTTCGCGAGCAGATTCTGGATGCGTCAGGCATCCGATTTCCGTGCTTCTTGCCGCCAAAGGTTGCTACGGAGGTCGGGAAAATTCTGGATTCGTGAGCAGAGGTTAAACGGCAAGCTGAAGACCCTTGGTTCTATTGGAGAGGAAAAAAATCAGGGAGAGAGAAAAGGAAAGAGGGAGAAAGAAGAAGAGAAAATGAAAATTTTTACGATCCTCTTTTTTCTTTATATTCAACTTTCAATTGGGCTTTTTGTTTATAACAATCTTTATTTAAAAGAACCTTCTTTTCTAGTTTCCCTCTTGTCGGGCGCTATCATTATTTTAAAGAAAAAGAATTTTTTTTATACAGATCTTAGAACAAAACGGCATCATTTTGGCATTCACCAAAATGACGTCGTTTAGAGTTATTAATATATTAATATTATTTACTTAATTTTAAATAATAAAATAAATTCCAAAATTTAAACTGTGAAAAATCTTAGTAAATAGGATGTAAGTTCAAAAATTATTAAAATTTCATCATAAATCCAGAAAAACATATATTTTCAATGAATTAAAAGTTATAATTTTCTAGCCAAGAAATATTTTCATCATAATTTTCTAGCCAATAAGTAGCCAAATACAGCTAATCAGAAAGCATAGCAACAATCCAATCAACAGTCCACAATAATCAACACAAGTCACACGTCTGTATATTATACCAAAAATATAATTACTATATATACAAGTCAATACGCAAAATGAGACAAATTCATATTTTCTAAAAATCACAAAGAAATCAAGAATTAGGTTGATACATCCTAAAATTATATTTTTATCAACATTATATTATTTATAAAACTATAATTTATCATTTATAACCAAAACATATTTTTTGAAAAAATCTTTAAAAATCCATATCTCACAAACTATATGTCAAATCAGAAAATCAATGATACCTTCGCATCCAAAATGTCAAAATTAGATACTGGGAAAATTTTGTGTTTCGAGATCTAGAGGCAGTGCATGGCCGGGTGGTGATCAAATTGCGGCCCGACTGGCGACAAAATCGAAAAACACCTAACTACCTAAAAACACAACCATTTTAAACAATCTATATATCAACACGAAGCCCTTAACCTCAGGAACTTGAATATGGAGTCGGATTGACAATACCTAGTCGGAATAGGCTAGAATCGGTGGTTTTTCGGGAGGAAAATCTCTTTTCTTCGCGAGCAGATTCTGGATGCGTCAGGCATCCGATTTCCGTGTTTCTTGCCGCCAAAGGTTGCTACGGAGGTCGGGAAAATTCTGGATTCGTGAGCAGAGGTTAAACGGCAAGCTGAAGACCCTTGGTTCTATTGGAGAGGAAAAAAATCAGGGAGAGAGAAAAGGAAAGAGGGAGAAAGAAGAAGAGAAAATGAAAATTTTTACGATCCTCTTTTTTCTTTATATTCAACTTTCAATTGGGCTTTTTGTTTATAACAATCTTTATTTAAAAGAACCTTCTTTTCTAGTTTCCCTCTTGTCGGGCGCTATCATTATTTTAAAGAAAAAGAATTTTTTTTATACAGATCTTAGAACAAAACGGCATCATTTTGGCATTCACCAAAATGACGTCGTTTAGAGTTATTAATATATTAATATTATTTACTTAATTTTAAATAATAAAATAAATTCCAAAATTTAAACTGTGAAAAATCTTAGTAAATAGGATGTAAGTTCAAAAATTATTAAAATTTCATCATAAATCCAGAAAAACATATATTTTCAATGAATTAAAAGTTATAATTTTCTAGCCAAGAAATATTTTCATCATAATTTTCTAGCCAATAAGTAGCCAAATACAGCTAATCAGAAAGCATAGCAACAATCCAATCAACAGTCCACAATAATCAACACAAGTCACACGTCTGTATATTATACCAAAAATATAATTACTATATATACAAGTCAATACGCAAAATGAGACAAATTCATATTTTCTAAAAATCACAAAGAAATCAAGAATTAGGTTGATACATCCTAAAATTATATTTTTATCAACATTATATTATTTATAAAACTATAATTTATCATTTATAACCAAAACATGTTTTTTGAAAAAATCTTTAAAAATCCATATCTCACAAACTATATGTCAAATCAGAAAATCAATGATACCTTCGCATCCAAAATGTCAAAATTAGATACTGGGAAAATTTTGTGTTTCGAGATCTAGAGGCAGTGCATGGCCGGGTGGTGATCAAATTGCGGCCCGACTGGCGACAAAATCGAAAAACACCTAACTACCTAAAAACACAACCATTTTAAACAATCTATATATCAACACGAAGCCCTTAACCTCAGGAACTTGAATATGGAGTCGGATTGACAATACCTAGTCGGAATAGGCTAGAATCGGTGGTTTTTCGGGAGGAAAATCTCTTTTCTTCGCGAGCAGATTCTGGATGCGTCAGGCATCCGATTTCCGTGCTTCTTGCCGCCAAAGGTTGCTACGGAGGTCGGGAAAATTCTGGATTCGTGAGCAGAGGTTAAACGGCAAGCCGAAGACCCTTGGTTCTATTGGAGAGGAAAAAAATCAGGGAGAGAGAAAAGGAAAGAGGGAGAAAGAAGAAGAGAAAATGAAAATTTTTACGATCCTCTTTTTTCTTTATATTCAACTTTCAATTGGGCTTTTTGTTTATAACAATCTTTATTTAAAAGAACCTTCTTTTCTAGTTTCCCTCTTGTCGGGCGCTATCATTATTTTAAAGAAAAAGAATTTTTTTTATACAGATCTTAGAACAAAACGGCATCATTTTGGCATTCACCAAAATGACGTCGTTTAGAGTTATTAATATATTAATATTATTTACTTAATTTTAAATAATAAAATAAATTCCAAAATTTAAACTGTGAAAAATCTTAGTAAATAGGATGTAAGTTCAAAAATTATTAAAATTTCATCATAAATCCAGAAAAACATATATTTTCAATGAATTAAAAGTTATAATTTTCTAGCCAAGAAATATTTTCATCATAATTTTCTAGCCAATAAGTAGCCAAATACAGCTAATCAGAAAGCATAGCAACAATCCAATCAACAGTCCACAATAATCAACACAAGTCACACGTCTGTATATTATACCAAAAATATAATTACTATATATACAAGTCAATACGCAAAATGAGACAAATTCATATTTTCTAAAAATCACAAAGAAATCAAGAATTAGGTTGATACATCCTAAAATTATATTTTTATCAACATTATATTATTTATAAAACTATAATTTATCATTTATAACCAAAACATATTTTTTGAAAAAATCTTTAAAAATCCATATCTCACAAACTATATGTCAAATCAGAAAATCAATGATACCTTCGCATCCAAAATGTCAAAATTAGATACTGGGAAAATTTTGTGTTTCGAGATCTAGAGGCAGTGCATGGCCGGGTGGTGATCAAATTGCGGCCCGACTGGCGACAAAATCGAAAAACACCTAACTACCTAAAAACACAACCATTTTAAACAATCTATATATCAACACGAAGCCCTTAACCTCAGGAACTTGAATATGGAGTCGGATTGACAATACCTAGTCGGAATAGGCTAGAATCGGTGGTTTTTCGGGAGGAAAATCTCTTTTCTTCGCGAGCAGATTCTGGATGCGTCAGGCATCCGATTTCCGTGCTTCTTGCCGCCAAAGGTTGCTACGGAGGTCGGGAAAATTCTGGATTCGTGAGCAGAGGTTAAACGGCAAGCCGAAGACCCTTGGTTCTATTGGAGAGGAAAAAAATCAGGGAGAGAGAAAAGGAAAGAGGGAGAAAGAAGAAGAGAAAATGAAAATTTTTACGATCCTCTTTTTTCTTTATATTCAACTTTCAATTGGGCTTTTTGTTTATAACAATCTTTATTTAAAAGAACCTTCTTTTCTAGTTTCCCTCTTGTCGGGCGCTATCATTATTTTAAAGAAAAAGAATTTTTTTTATACAGATCTTAGAACAAAACGGCATCATTTTGGCATTCACCAAAATGACGTCGTTTAGAGTTATTAATATATTAATATTATTTACTTAATTTTAAATAATAAAATAAATTCCAAAATTTAAACTGTGAAAAATCTTAGTAAATAGGATGTAAGTTCAAAAATTATTAAAATTTCATCATAAATCCAGAAAAACATATATTTTCAATGAATTAAAAGTTATAATTTTCTAGCCAAGAAATATTTTCATCATAATTTTCTAGCCAATAAGTAGCCAAATACAGCTAATCAGAAAGCATACCAACAATCCAATCAACAGTCCACAATAATCAACACAAGTCACACGTCTGTATAATATACCAAACATATAATTACTATATATACAAGTCAATACGCAAAATGAGACAAATTCATATTTTCTAAAAGTCACAAAGAAATCCAGAATTAGGTTGATACATCCTAAAATTATATTTTTATCAACATTATATTATTTATAAAACTATAATTTATCATTTATAACCAAAACATATTTTTTGAAAAAATCTTTAAAAATCCATATCTCACAAACTATATGTCAAATCAGAAAATCAATGATACCTTCGCATCCAAAATGTCAAAATTAGATACTGGGAAAATTTTGTGTTTCGAGATCTAGAGGCAGTGCATGGCCGGGTGGTGATCAAATTGCGGCCCGACTGGCGACAAAATCGAAAAACACCTAACTACCTAAAAACACAACCATTTTAAACAATCTATATATCAACACGAAGCCCTTAACCTCAGGAACTTGAATATGGAGTCGGATTGACAATACCTAGTCGGAATAGGCTAGAATCGGTGGTTTTTCGGGAGGAAAATCTCTTTTATTCGCGAGCAGATTCTGGATGCGTCAGGCATCCGATTTCCGTGCTTCTTGCCGCCAAAGGTTGCTACGGAGGTCGGGAAAATTCTGGATTCGTGAGCAGAGGTTAAACGACAAGCTGAAGACCCTTGGTTCTATTGGAGAGGAAAAAAATCAGGGAGAGAGAAAAGGAAAGAGGGAGAAAGAAGAAGAGAAAATGAAAATTTTGACGATCCTCTTTTTTCTTTATATTCAACTTTCAATTGGGCTTTTTGTTTATAACAATCTTTATTTAAAAGAACCTTCTTTTCTAGTTTCCCTCTTGTCGGGCGCTACCATTATTTTAAAGAAAAAGAATTTTTTTTATACAGATCTTAGAACAAAACGGCATCATTTTGGCATTCACCAAAATGACGTCGTTTAGAGTTATTAATATATTAATATTATTTACTTAATTTTAAATAATAAAATAAATTCCAAAATTTAAACTGTGAAAAATCTTAGTAAATAGGATGTAAGTTCAAAAATTATTAAAATTTCATCATAAATCCAGAAAAGCATATATTTTCAATGAATTAAAAGTTATAATTTTCTAGCCAAGAAATATTTTCATCATAATTTTCTAGCCAATAAGTAGCCAAATACAGCTAATCAGAAAGCATACCAACAATCCAATCAACAGTCCACAATAATCAACACAAGTCACACGTCTGTATAATATACAAAACATATAATTACTATATATACAAGTCAATACGCAAAATGAGACAAATTCATATTTTCTAAAAGTCACAAAGAAATCCAGAATTAGGTTGATACATCCTAAAATTATATTTTTATCAACATTATATTATTTATAAAACTATAATTTATCATTTATAACCAAAACATATTTTTTGAAAAAATCTTTAAAAATCCATATCTCACAAACTATATGTCAAATCAGAAAATCAATGATACCTTCGCATCCAAAATGTCAAAATTAGATACTGGGAAAATTTTGTGTTTCGAGATCTAGAGGCAGTGCATGGCCGGGTGGTGATCAAATTGCGGCCCGACTGGCGACAAAATCGAAAAACACCTAACTACCTAAAAACACAACCATTTTAAACAATCTATATATCAACACGAAGCCCTTAACCTCAGGAACTTGAATATGGAGTCGGATTGACAATACCTAGTCGGAATAGGCTAGAATCGGTGGTTTTTTCGGGAGGAAAATCTCTTTTATTCGCGAGCAGATTCTGGATGCGTCAGGCATCCGATTTCCGTGCTTCTTGCCGCCAAAGGTTGCTACGGAGGTCGGGAAAATTCTGGATTCGTGAGCAGAGGTTAAACGACAAGCTGAAGACCCTTGGTTCTATTGGAGAGGAAAAAAATCAGGGAGAGAGAAAAGGAAAGAGGGAGAAAGAAGAAGAGAAAATGAAAATTTTGACGATCCTCTTTTTTCTTTATATTCAACTTTCAATTGGGCTTTTTGTTTATAACAATCTTTATTTAAAAGAACCTTCTTTTCTAGTTTCCCTCTTGTCGGGCGCTACCATTATTTTAAAGAAAAAGAATTTTTTTTATACAGATCTTAGAACAAAACGGCATCATTTTGGCATTCACCAAAATGACGTCGTTTAGAGTTATTAATATATTAATATTATTTACTTAATTTTAAATAATAAAATAAATTCCAAAATTTAAACTGTGAAAAATCTTAGTAAATAGGATGTAAGTTCAAAAATTATTAAAATTTCATCATAAATCCAGAAAAGCATATATTTTCAATGAATTAAAAGTTATAATTTTCTAGCCAAGAAATATTTTCATCATAATTTTCTAGCCAATAAGTAGACAAATACAGCTAATCAGAAAGCATACCAACAATCCAATCAACAGTCCACAATAATCAACACAAGTCACACGTCTGTATAATATACAAAACATATAATTACTATATATACAAGTCAATACGCAAAATGAGACAAATTCATATTTTCTAAAAGTCACAAAGAAATCCAGAATTAGGTTGATACATCCTAAAATTATATTTTTATCAACATTATATTATTTATAAAACTATAATTTATCATTTATAACCAAAACATATTTTTTGAAAAAATCTTTATAAATCCATATCTCACAAACTATATGTCAAATCAGAAAATCAATGATACCTTCGCATCCAAAATGTCAAAATTAGATACTGGGAAAATTTTGTGTTTCGAGATCTAGAGGCAGTGCATGGCCGGGTGGTGATCAAATTGCGGCCCGACTGGCGACAAAATCGAAAAACACCTAACTACCTAAAAACACAACCATTTTAAACAATCTATATATCAACACGAAGCCCTTAACCTCAGGAACTTGAATATGGAGTCGGATTGACAATACCTAGTCGGAATAGGCTAGAATCGGTGGTTTTTCGGGAGGAAAATCTCTTTTATTCGCGAGCAGATTCTGGATGCGTCAGGCATCCGATTTCCGTGCTTCTTGCCGCCAAAGGTTGCTACGGAGGTCGGGAAAATTCTGGATTCGTGAGCAGAGGTTAAACGGCAAGCTGAAGACCCTTGGTTCTATTGGAGAGGAAAAAATCAGGGAGAGAGAAAAGGAAAGAGGGAGAAAGAAGAAGAGAAAATGAAAATTTTGACGATCCTCTTTTTTCTTTATATTCAACTTTCAATTGGGCTTTTTGTTTATAACAATCTTTATTTAAAAGAACCTTCTTTTCTAGTTTCCCTCTTGTCGGGCGCTACCATTATTTTAAAGAAAAAGAATTTTTTTTATACAGATCTTAGAACAAAACGGCATCATTTTGGCATTCACCAAAATGACGTCGTTTAGAGTTATTAATATATTAATATTATTTACTTAATTTTAAATAATAAAATAAATTCCAAAATTTAAACTGTGAAAAATCTTAGTAAATAGGATGTAAGTTCAAAAATTATTAAAATTTCATCATAAATCCAGAAAAGCATATATTTTCAATGAATTAAAAGTTATAATTTTCTAGCCAAGAAATATTTAATTAAAAATAATAAATATAACAAACTATATCTTAAAATTATGAAAAATCAAACCATACCATATAATTCTCATATGCATGCCCAAAAATACTTTAAAATGATAATATTACTCACACATAACATCCAACACAAATATACAAAAAAAGTAAATTATGAAACTATACTTAAGTATCAAACACAAAAACTCGGGATTTACAAAATGGAAATTCGGGCATAATTGGTGCAGATCGAAAGTGACTAGAGGTAAAAGATGACCCCAGATGATATGTCATCCGAGTTCTCTTCATGTGACATGTTGCTCAGTGTAGGAAGCAGACGACTTGTCGTTCATTTCTAAGGATAGGTTTTGTCCGAGCTAGAGGTTCGAACAAGGCATGGCACGTCTTAATTGGGACCCATGTCACCCTCATGTAGGTGAGGATGTAGGTGTGGTAGCATTTGGTGCTACCATGTGGTACATTGTGATTGGTCAAAATTAAATAAATTCTGAAAAATGATAAAAATAAACAAAAAAGGGATAAAATTCGAGAAAATAGTTAAAAATTCTGAAAAATCTGAAAGAAGTTGTGAAAAATACTATATTCAACTTGGAGTTTGATGGTACTAAACTTTTTAGATTTTGACTTAATTTGATAGGTCAAATAAGTTAAAATAGATTCAGAAAAATTAAGAAAAAATAGGAAAAATACCAGGTTTGGGTCCGGGGTTGGTTCTCAGATAGAAACGTATTGGGTGAAGTCTATAGATGCATGATTTTATGTGTGATTATATGATTTAGTTTGTGCTATTAAGAAATTGGTAATGACTGCATGTGCAGGTGGATTCCTACAGATGATAGGCGTTGAGGAATCGGTCTGACAAGTTATAGAGTGAATTGTGGAATTTGAAACCTATGAGTGAACGGACCTCTTTTTATTTGCTTAGTTGCTGGCATGAGTCTTAAATATGGTCAGCATGAAATGATTAATTGGAATCATGTGTTTGAGTATGATTGCTAATTTAGTGTGACAATGATTAGCATGATATACTGTAAGCTTTTGGAATGTGCTTGTCTTGTTGTGATTAGATCATTCAATTGTATAAAATGCACTAGATGCATTCAGGATACGACATTGACATGTGAAATGCACTGAATCCATAGAGGGTAACCTATACAATCCTTGAGAGCTCTCTAGGTTTAGTAACATGGCGTGAAGACATCAATCAACAAGATAGTAAGGAAACGGTTTTTTTACTATTATAAATTAAATTATATGAATTAGGATCCTATTGTGAGACCTCACCCTTCTTGGCAGACCTTGGGATTTAACCCAATTCAGTCTCAGCCCAAATCTATTGTGTCAGCCCATGTACTAGCTAAGCCATTAGTTACACTTGTGTCAGCCCATGTACTAGCTAAGCCATTAGTTACACTTGTGTCAGCCCATGTACTAGCTAACCCATTAGTTACACTTAAGTCTTGCCAATTGTGCATTAAACACAGCAGACCATTCATTTCATCTGCCCTAAATTCCTTTCCCCGTTTTTCATTTCTTTTCACCATCCAAGAGTACCAACATTCACCTTCAACTCAGTTTTACCTCAGAAATTGTTAGGGGATCATACCCTAACCTGTATGGAATGTGAGTTGAGGGATACAGGTTTTGTCATTAAGTGTTATTATGATGTGTGAATGCTTGCTGGTCAGAGTTGTGATTAAGGGGGAATGGTTGTGAGTTTATGGAGTGGTATGAGTTTGAGCAGTGACATTAAATTGTTCAATTGCAGAGGAGTGTTGAGTGGTAATTGTGAGAGGGTCTTTTAGGTTTCAATTTCAGTTGTAGTTTCTGATCACTTGAACTCAGGGTAGCTTACGGGTCTCTGATTGCCTTATGTGTATAGGTGGTATTGCGGCAACTGAGAAAGGCAAAGGTATCGCTGGTACATCGTCAGCGCGACAAGAGGTGGGAGTTTAAGTTTCATCTGCATACGCGTACTGGTTGATATGTTTAATTAAAATTGGATTGCATGGTTTGATTTGAATAGAGGCATTGCTAGTACTCTGATAATTAATCATGTTAGACTCATATGAATGCTTGTCATGCTTTGGAACGCATTAAATATATGTTCAAAACTAAGCATGATGGTTGTGTGATGTGCATTGTGTTGCCATGAGTGAATTGCTACTTGTAACTGAGTGTGTGGCAACACAAGGGAGACTTGTTAAAAACGTGAGATTGGCCTGATGTGGAACTGGATAAATACATAGCATTCATTACGAGTTTTCCCTAAACAATTCTTAGGAATTTACTGGAATTGACGAACTATGCTTGATCAAGCTAGGTAAGTATATGGGGATCCCAGCTGAGAGGACAGTTGCTTACCTTGGAGGATTATGGAGGATATATCTGTATGAATGGTTACGCGAGTGCACTATAAACTATCAGTCCTCATGATGCTGTATGCATACATCTACGAAACTGAGATGGAATCTGATAATTTGATTTCCTCCATTCAGTTTCGGAAAACCTTGATGGTAGGGGTTTTGAACTGCTAAATTAAAACCATCAATGGGCTTCCAGGTGATCCTTTAGCGGGGATTATTCGGGAGTGGTTTGTGTCTGCCCCGGTAGAATTTGGGCATACTAGCCGTGTATCAGAAAGATGATTTTCTGCAATTGCATAATGTTTTGGTCATTGTGCATTGTGCATTGTGCATTGTGAATTTTGTTATGTGCATATATGAGCATGAGACTCAATTGTGTTACGTACTTGCTTTACAAACTGATTTAGTAACTGCCTCTATTCCAACGTTTGTGCTTATGACGCGGTACTCCAACTGAGGTCCTTTGATCTCACCCCCTTGCTTTATTTTCCTCAGGGCTAAATTGAGAGACTAGCAATTCAACTTCCAGGTTACGATTCCATTGTTGGTCGTAGGGCTGGACATTGTACTCCACACATTTTGGACACTCGGCATTATTTGTGTTGTAGGTATACATTTGACGTGTGCATATGTATGCTAAACGTGTGAATCTGGAATTTAAATTTTATACTGCAAAGTTTATATGACAGTGCGATATTTGACAGAATTATATCGTGGGTTGATATGTGTAAAAGACTTCCGCTGACGGTTAATAATTCCGTTGTTGATTTTGCCGAGTTTTTATAATAACGTGCCATGCTTCAATTTCAAAGAAAAATTTTCAGATTGGGAAATAATTTTACAGTAAGCCTTGTGTGGTTCCGATTGATCCACCCGTTGGGTCAATCGGGGTTACACGGCGGTGAGGTTCCCATTTACCGGAAACGGGTCCTCACACCTATGTAGTGAGGATTGATTAGGTGGAGTTACCATCACCTAACGCCCTATCATCGTCAATGAATCAAGTTAATTATCAATTTGACATGGATTTATCTATTGAATGAATTAATAAGATAAACTGAAATTGAATGAAAATAGAGTGCCATTGATGAATTCCAGTCCTGTACCTAGCCCGAATAGAATGGAAGATATTGCCAACACAAATCACTGACATGTGTGCTCTAAAGAGTCATGTACTTGTTACATATGAATTGACTATGATTGCCTGTGTTAAATGTGTTATGATTAAATTATTGCATGCAAGATAGTTTGTTGATTGAAAAAATTATTGCATGTGAAGTGCTTGTATAATTTTACTGTCTACTCACCTGACAGACTTCTGCCAGAATATTGGTATCGAATTCAGGAATAATGATTAGGAGCTCTTTCCATGCATTATGAGGAAGGATTAATGGACTAGATGAATTTCAGATAGTATTTTTTTAAGCATTATATTCATAGTAATATTTCTCCTGAATTTGCATGTGAGTTTGGTTGGAGAATGGGACTAAATAAAAGCTTCAGTTTTTGTGTTAAAAGTTTGTTTATTATGGGATGCCAACCTGGACGGCATCCTTACTTTTAATCTTTTCTGTTGAACATTTATGTGTTCTTGGGATAACAAATTCTTCTTCACATAGGTTTTGGACTACTAGTCTTATAGATTTATCATTTGCATTGTTAGGTGTTGTGGCAGTATATATAGTGGACCTATGGTGATTTTCGCCTAATTGTTGGTCTCAGAGTGTGACACAAGGGATTATAGAAATAAAATAAACTATAAATGTGAAACCCCATCCTTTTTGTATATGCCAATACCAACCTTTATAAAAGTCATTATGTCAAGTCAGCATCAAACATGTCAGTTTAGACACCTTTGAGTGGTCAGGAGTACGAGTTAGTAGAAATTACCATTTTATCCTTCTTAAACCCGATTATGTTTTGGACATGTTTTGAGTAGCTATGGGCCGATTAATTGGAGTTTTGTCCAGCTCATTAGCATTTGGGTTAGTTATTCATTTTAAGCCCATTTATTCGTTTCTGGGTCATACTCAATATTGGGTTAGTTTGCTCATGTTTTGGGACTCGGTGTTATATAATACTACCTTAGCCATCGTCATCAACCGTTCATTTCCTTCTTTCTTGTTTCACTCTAGACAAACCCTTCTCTCTTTTCTTTCCTATTTCGTATACCGTCCTATTCTTTCCTCATCCCATGTGCTGCCTTCCATTCTTTTCTCATCATCTCATATGTACAATACAGTAAAGGGTTATCAGTTATTTCAATTTCCTTTAGTTCTATTTATCTAATTTTATTCTTGTTTCTGATTGCCTATCTTGTGTTCCTTTTTGTTAATTTCTACTGTACTTATTTATCTATGCATTCATCAGTTTAAGGTTGTGTAGAAATTTCTAATATAAGAGCCCTAGTGGTTTCTTGTGTGTCTATTAGGAGTTAGAGGGATCTATAAGGAGTCCCTTTTTTTATCATCTTTTGCTATCATGTTCTATTTTTTGGTTTCCTCATTGTGTGTGTCTGTTTATGTGGTTTTGGATTGCATGATAAGGACAAAGGCATTGTCATTGATTCATCTACATAGGTGGGAGTCGTCATATCATTGGTTTTATCAAAAATTCTTTTCATTTCTAATTAAAATCTGATTGTGTGGCTTTGAATTGAGGCATCTATCGTGCATTATTGTGTGAGTTTCACGACAGGTTCATCCTTTGTGCGCATAACATATTTCTGATGCATCTACAAGTTTTAATCATTTATTCATGTGCCTATGTGACCGATGAATTAGGTGAGTTAGGGGCTCATTGTGAGACCTCACCCTTCTGAGAGTAGCTTACAATAGATTGCAGATTTGATTCGTAAATTTTTTTCGTTGGGTGCGTCAGCCTTAGGGAGTCCTTAGCGTGTTTGAGTGCTTTAGGATGTCTAGGTGTGATCGAGAGTACGTTAGAAGCGTGATTGAGGATTGAGTCAGTGGAAATTGGAATTTGACAGATTATGACCCGTTTTGAGTAACCATGAATTTTTGGGTCAATTACTATTCATCGAGCCCAAATACTATTCATAAGCCCAATTGATTAATTGTGTCAGCCCATGTACTAGCTAACCCATTAGTTACACTTGTGTCAGCCCATGTACTTGCTAACCCATTAGTTACACTTGTGTCAGCCCATGTACTAGCTAACCCATTAGTTACACTTGTGTCAGCCCATGTACTTGCTAACCCATTAGTTACACTTGTGTCAGCCCATGTATAACCCATTAGTTACACTTAAGTCTTGCCAATTGTGCATTAAACACAGCAGACCATTCATTTCATCTGCCCTAAATTCCTTTCCCCGTTTTTCTCTTCTCTTCACCATCCAAGAGCACCAACATTCACCTTCAACTCATTTTTACCTCAGAAATTGTTAGGGGATCATACCCTAACACTTCCCTAGTGTTTTACACACATTTCCACTGGTAGTTTGGTGGGTGGGGGTGATTTCTAGAGCTGTTTTCATTCTGGACGAAAATTGAGATTTTATTGGTAAGTGGTTTAATTCTTGTTTCCATGCTTCTAAGATAGTTCCTTTAGGTTGCTAGTAATGTTGCTGAG